>JAZKJV010009793.1:0-315680 GCA_037367405.1 Ottelia alismoides
TCTGGAGAGCACAGCCCTGGTTTCAGGATACTATTGAGTCAGCAGAGTCGGATCTTGATCGCGACACGATTTTCAGTGATGGTGGTACTGAGGCCACCCTGCTCTATGGTGGTGCTGATGCCACCTTGTTCTCCAGTGGTACTGATGCCACTGAGTCTGACATAGATCCCTCGGATTCAGAATCTGATTGGGCAGATTGTAATGATCAGATGCCAGATCTGGATCCACCTGAGCCTATAGATGAGGAGGAGGTAGAGGCAGAACAGATCAGAGACGATGTAGAGGACCCGCCTTCTCCAGATCCAGTTTGTGAGAGTTCGCTATCATTTTCCCAGGCAAATTTGGCAGAATTGTCTGCATACACACATCTTCTTCAGAAAGCCAGATTTGCCAGCACCCAGCTGTCCAGAGCTAAAGCCGCTCCCTACTTCGCTGAAGTATAGGTTCCTTGCGGGAGAGTCTGAGATGTACCCAGTCATTATCTCTGCAGATCTGACTGAGAACAAGAAATCCCGTCTGATGGAGGTTCTTGAAAGGAACCGCAAGGCAATCGGATGGAGCGTAGCAGATCTCCATGGGATTAGTCCCTCGTTGTGCTCCCACCCATATCTATCTCGAGGAAGGGGCAAAGTGTGAGTTCCAGCGGCGACTGAACCCCAACCTAAGAGAGGTTGTTATGAAGGAAATATCAAAATGGTGGAGTGCAGATTTTATTTATCCCATTTCCGACTCCAAGTGGGTCAGCCCCTTGCATGTGGTGCCCAAGAAGACGGGCATCACGACTGTGATCAGTGAGTCGGGAGAGGAGATTGCTACACGAGTACCCACCTCTTGGAGGGTTTGTGTTGACTACAGGAGACTCAACCAGGCCACCAAGAAGGACCATTTCCCCCTGCCTTTTATTGATCAGATCATAGAGAGACTGGCAGGGAAAAGCCATTACTGCTTCCTGGATGGGTACTCGGGCTACAACCAGGTGGCCATCGCTCCTGAGGATCAGGAGAAGACCACCTTTACCTGTCCCTTCGGTACTTACGCCTTTCGACGCATGCCATTCGGGCTATGTAACGCCCCTGCGACTTTTCAGAGATGCATGCTGTCAATCTTTTCGGACATGGTAGGGGAGTGTTTGGAGGTCTTCATGGACGACTTCTCGGTTTACGGCGACAGTTTCGATTCCTGTCTTGATTGCCTAGACCGAGTACTCCAGCGATGCATTGCTACCCGCTTAGTTCTATCTTGGGAGAAGAGTCACTTCATGGTGACTCAAGGGACGGTGCTTGGCCACATCATCTCCAACAGAGGCATGGAGGTTGATCCGGCCAAGGTCGATGTCATTAGGAAACTCACACCACCGTCCAATCTGAAGCAGTTACGGTCATTTCTGGGGCACGTTGGTTTTTACAGGAGATTCATTCATGATTTCAGCAAGATTGCCCGACCGTTGACTGACCTATTGACGAAAGACACCGAGTTCCTTGTCGATGACAAGTGTCTTTCGTCGTTTGAGACTCTCCAACAATGTGTGATTGAGGCTCCTGTCCTTCAGCCACCTGATTGGTCTCTCCCATTCGAGATCATGACGGACGCCTCCGATTTTGCCGTAGGGGCCGTGCTAGGACAGAGGAGGGATGGAGTACCATTTGCGATACACTATGCTAGCCGCACATTGGATTCCGCCCAGCGGAATTATACAGTCACAGAGAAGGAGATGCTAGCAGTAGTGTTTGCCCTAGATAAATTCAGATCATATATCATTGGGTCCCGAGTGACCTTGTACACAGATCACACCGCCATCAGGTACCTCATGGCAAAGAAGGATGCCAAGGCCAGACTTACTAGATGGATCCTTCTACTCCAGGAGTTCGACATTGAGATCATCCTGGGAGTCAAGAATGTGGTGGCGGACCATTTTATCCCGACTAGAGCAGCGCTGAGGATTCTGAGCAGATTGATCCCATTTGTGATACCTTCCCAGATGAGGCGATCCTTGCTATCGCCTCACTCCCGTGGTATGCCGATATTGTGAACTTTCTCGTTGCTGGGAAAGTTCCACAAGATTGGCCCAAGCAGAAGATTGAGACCTTCCTTGCGAAGGCAAAGTACTACCACTGGGAGGATCCCATCCTTTACCACGAAGGAGGGGATAGCATCTGGCGTCGGTGTATTCCTCAGGAGGAACATCATAGCGTCCTCACTTACTGCCACAAGCTTGAGGCAGGAGGACATCATTCTGGGGAGGAGAACGGCACAGAAAGTGCTCCAAATCCGGTTTGTGGTGGCCTACACTCTTCAAGGACTCTGATGAGTTCGTGAAGAGGTGTACTGACTGTCAGAGGATGGGCACTTGTGGACAGCCGTGATATGATGCCGATGCAGCCCATTCACTTCTGTGAGGTTTTTGACGGCATGGGGCATCGATTTCATGGGTCCATTCCCTAAGAGTCAGGGATTTGAGTACATTCTGTTGGCCGTAGATTATGTTAGTCGTTGGGTTGAGGCTATCCCCGCCCGAGCCGCAGATGCAAAGACAGTTTGCAAATTTTTGAAGAGACACATCATTATGCGGTTCGGGGTTCCACGAGTTCTTATTTCTGATGGGGGATCTCATTTCATCAACGACCAGGTGAAGGCACTTGCTAGAGAGTTCGGCATAGACCATCGTGTTGCTACACCGTATCATCCACAGACAAATGGTCTAGCCGAAGTGTCGAACAGGGAGATCAAGAATATTTTGCAGAAAGTCGTCCGCCCCTGACCGAAAGAACTGGTCACAACTTTTGGACTCGGTCTTATGGGCATATCGGACGTCTTTCAAGACTCCATTGGGTACATCTCCCCTTCGCCTCGTTTATGGCAAGCCCTGTCACCTACCTGTAGAGCTGAGACACAAGTCACTCTGGGCAGTTACAGACATATTGATGGATCCAAATGGTATAGGAGACCAAAGGAGGGCAGAGTTAGCCGCCTTGGAAGAGCTTAGAGATACAGCTTTCTCAAACAGCCTACATTATAAGGAGAAAGTCAAAGAGTGGCATGATTCTCACATCAGCCACAAGCATTTTGAGATTGGACAGAAAGTATGGCTGTTTGATGCAAGGCTTAGATTATTTCCAGGGAAGCTACAGAGCAAATGGAAAGGACCCTATTTGGTCAGGAAGGTACACGATAACGGTAGCATTGATATATCTGAGTTATCTTCTGAGAGTACCTTCCGAGTGAACGGCCAGCGGCTCAAACCATTTCTAGATCATGAGCCGCGGGACGTTATTATTGCCGCTATTCATTTTGCGTGAGATGTGGTCTTTTGACTCACATCTTTTGCATCTCACGCCTGATTTTCACTGATCCTCCGCCTGTATAGATCCAGTTGTCCATATCATTCTATTCTTTAGTCCCACATCCCATTTCTCATCTTATGATTATGCTATACTTAGGGTGTACTTTACCCTAAGTATAGGGGGGATGTCGGACCTGTGAGTATTCTTTTTATTCTTTCTGCTCTTGTTTTTGCTGCCTATACTTAGGGATATTTTACCCTAAGTATAGGGGGGGCAGATTCTGTACATTCTTCACTCGGCTTTCCCTTCATGTACAGCTTTCTATACTTAGGATTAGTTAATCCTAAGTATAGGGGGAAACCACCGAGTTCCTCTTATTCTATTCATTTATTCGTTCCTTTTCACTTCCCTTTTACTAAGCACGAGTTATGTCTTCTTCATCGCTCTTGATCACTCTGAGGACATCGTTCGAGCTAAGTATAGGGGGGTGTGTATATATTTCATATATACTTTAGCCATAACTCGTACTTTGTGTGAGTGTGTTAATAAATAAAATGGCTAAAAATCACAAAAATCACAAAAATTAAAAATTTTTCATGTACATAAACCTCTTTTATTCTTGCACATACATAGCTAGTGTACAAAGTATTTTTGTAAAAATGATTTCAAAAATCTTTTGTGTAAAGCTTGTGTAAATATTTTTGTATCAAAATTAATGTATATAGTACAAAATTTTTTTTTTTTTCAAAATGTTTTGAAAATCAAAAGTTTGCAAAAATCTTGTGTAAATGTGTGTAAATATCTTTTTGCAAAACCTGCACTTCATGCATCATTCATTCATGATTTCAAAACATTTTTCAAAATTTTTGCATGATTGTAAAATATTTGTAAATAGCATCTTGTGTACATATCTGTATATAGTTTTTCCTGGATGAGAGTTGACATTTAAACCAAGCCTGGAATTAAATTGAGAAATGGAGCTTGAAAAAGATCTTAATTCACTTAACTTTAAGAGGAACCTTGTAGGACTTAGGGTTAAGGCTTTTCAGGTCCATAAGGACTTAATTCTTTGAGTCCACTAGGCTATGAGCATATGTCATCTTGATGAGCCCAAGTAGAGCACTTAACAACACACGCATGACTCTCAGAGACAATGGCTTAACTTGCACCTGCACTTTACACATGGCTCTCCATGGATGAGGTGGTGAGGAGGCAGTTTCCTTTGGCTTGGGGTAGCATATGAGGGTAGTACTTCTAGGCGGAACCTCTCTTCTTCTTATAGTGAAGGAAGTGCACCTCAACTTGGTCTAGTGGTGTTGAAAGCTAAAGACAGAAGCTGTGGGTTGCAATAAAGCTTCAAAAGAGGGATAGTCTACTGGCTCAAGGGGAAATTTCTTATATATGCTGCACCATGTAGATATGTTGTACAGAAGTTGTTGAAAAAAAAAAAAAAAAAAAAAAAAATTTGCAAAAATGCAAAAAGAACTCCAAAAAAGTGGTGGGTCGGATTGAAAATTTAATAACCCCACCGGAGTGTAAAGATCTCATGAAGCTTGCAGCGGGAGACTTAGCTACACTGGCTAGGCTTCCAAAACTCTATACTTCTACCCCCTCTTCTTGAGCCGGTTGCACTTGAACTTAGAAGGGAATACCCCGCTTCTCGAGGAAAGAGTTGCTAGACTGAGGCATTAGAGTTACCAGGTTGAGGGAGGTTGTGTCTTTGTCACTTCTGAGGTGGGGAGCCACATATCACTTACACAGCAAGAAAAGATTCATGGTCATTAGAGTTTGTGTATGTAGACTTGTTCTGATCTGGTTTATTGAGGAGTCTTGCCCATAGATTGGTGGAACTTGGAGGCTGTTGAGTTTTAGGCTTAAGTCCAAATAAGGTTCCGACACATTAATAATCCAAAGATCTGATCGAGCTCCATATTTCAAGTTAATGAAGGCAAAAATTTAATAAGTCAACCTTGATCCATGTACATCCTCTTTTTCTTTTTCTTTTTCTTTATTTTTCACTTCTTTTTCAAATAAGTGTTTGCTAAGGGACTAGCAAAGTTAAGCATAGGGGGGTGATGAATACCCATTCATCACTCTTTATTCTTCTATTTTAGCTACAAAAACCTTTGCAAATACATGTAGATATGTGTAAATACAAATAAATACCAAAAGCATGCATTGTGTAAAAACCTATAATTAGCATGTTTTTGTGCACAAAATAAAAGAATAAAGAGCAAAAAGAAAAAGAGGGAAATATTTAGCATAAATATTGAGCAACCTAACCCAAGGGAGGGCTCAGCATGGGCCTGACCGCATAAAAGCCACAAGTAGAGGGAGATAGGAGCTCATTTGTGTATATCTGTAAATAAATAAAACTATTTATTTTCCTCACCCAAAAAGATGCTTGTACATATTGTATATTCTATTAAAAACAAAATAAAAAGATAAAAAAATCAAAAAGCCAAAAATACCCTTCCTTCACCTTGTGCATACACCACACCTTTGTATTTATTTAACCCTATAAATAAATTCATTTATTTTCTAAAATTTTTTGTAAATATTCTTTGTTACATGTTGTAAATAAAATAAATAACAAGAAACAAAATAAAAATCAAATAAAAATCACAAAATTGAAAATACAAAAATAACATTGTATTTATACCATGTATATAAATGTATATATTTATTTATTTCACTCTTGTTTATAATTGATAAAAATCAAATAAAAATATTCTTTTATTCCATAATTCATCTTGTAAATAAATAAAATACAAAATGGGCATAAAAATACAAAAAAAATAACAAATAAAAAAATCAAAAATAAAAAAATCCAAGTAGTGTACATATACCTATATATAGAGCTAACCTATTTTTATTTCCAAAAATTAAATAAAAATCACCAAAAAATAGAAAAAAATAAAAGAAAAATATTTCATGTTTTGAGTTTTCCCTAATTCAGCCTATTTCTACCCTAAAAAAATAAAACAAAAATCAATAACACGTGGCCGCTCCTGATTGGGCCACGGGGGAATGTTGACCCCAGTCAACTCCCCCGCGACCCTTTCCTTTTCTGGAAACCGCGCGCCACGCCTCTTTCCCCGATTTTTCCCACGCGACTCCAGCTGTCTCCCACTCAACCCCCGCGCCCGGACTCTTCGCCGATCATCCCTCTCCCTCGCCGGATCCTTCGCCATCAAAATCACGCCTTCCTTAGCCGTCCACCTCCAACCCTAGACACCCCTGTCACTCTATATAGCCATCACCTCCGCCGCCCTCGCGCCGCATCTTTGGCCCATCTCTTCCTCCCCCGTGACCTCCATTGGCTCCGCCTGAGTGACAGCGAGTGTTTGCCCGTGTTGCAGTGAGGCGAGGGAGTGAATCCATTGATCCGGCGAACCTCGCCGTACTTGCTCCGCCGCCAGCGTCGAGCACCGAGCTTCAGGCCTTGACGCCCTTCGAAGCTACGACCAGGAGATAGCCCATCTCCAGCATAGTCTACTTCAGCCATCAGGTAACCTTAGATCCCTCTAGTTTAGCTTAATTTTAGATTACGCCCAATTCCGACCTCCGACGCATACCTCCGATTCCGGCCACTCCGATCACCCATTTTCCAATCCGACTCGATCAGCACCTTCACGACCTCCTCACGCACCTTCTTCACCCCTCCACACAACCCAGATCGCACAGGATCTGGGAGTCGAGCTCCCTCGCCGTCGCTTCGCCGGAGCTCCTCCGCCACGCCGCACCTTCCACCTTCACGCCACCTAACCGGGTCGAGGCACTTTGCCCTCGACCCGCGAAGCTTCTTGAATACTTTGCAGGTCCAAAGGGAGCCATCTGAGGTCTCCCAACTTCCAGCCAGGAGCTTCTTCTCCGCCGGCCTTGCTCGAGCTCCTCGGAGCTTGGTTTGACCACCGGAGAACCGCAGCAGCTGCGCACCTTCACGCCGGAGCTTCTCCGACCTTCAGGCGCAGCAGAGGAGACCGGAGGCACCTTCACGAGGCCGGCGAAGTTCGCCGGCCACCTGTTCTTCGAAGACCCTCCATCGCCGTCAGATCCGCCTCATCGCTCCAGATCCGATCTTAGCCGTTCGATCGAGGAGCTGCTTCCACCGTCCGATCAGAGGAGGAGTGATCTGGAGCGCCCACCAGCCGCAACCGTCCGATCACCCACGTGGACGCGCTCCAACCGTCAGATCAGGCCAGCGTTTACAGCGTTAAAGGCGCGTTGCTTCTCCACCGTTGGATCTGCCACGCGTCACCATCGGGCCGTCGATATTAATAAAGGGGTAAATTTCATAGAGCCCCCTCTGTTTGTCTTATTTCAGTTTAGTCCTGTAATTTTAAATTCTAGTTGTTTATTTTCTGGGTCATTTGCATTCTGGACCTCGCACTTTATTTTAATTGCAATAATACCCCTGCCAGTAGAGACCCACGTGCGTCAGCACGTGTATTTTGGGATTTTTGCATTATATGCCCTGTTGTTCTGGATGTTATTCAATGAATGAAAAGTTTTGTTTAATTGCAAATATACCCCTGTGAACACTGATTTGACGCATGTGCGAATTATTTTGGGAATTTTGCAACCATACCCCTGGGTTTTTGATACGAGTTATCAAATAGCCCTCGGACTTGGTTTTTCTTACATTTAGGTCCCTGTGTGCCCCAGACACGTGCTTGGCGCGTGATTTCTTGGGTATTTTGCACCAGGACCCCAGAACTTTTGGGTATTTGCATTTAGGTCCCTGTGCACAGTGCCCAACCTTTCTTTTTGAATAAAATATCAAACGAACTCCAAATCCAATGAAATTTTGACACATGGCTCCTGCCATGGTGTAGGAATTTCTATGATTTTTGGGGACATTTTGGATTTCATTTATTATTTTTAAAAATTCAAAAACCACTAATTTTTGCTACTGTTTGACTTTAAAAATACCAAAAAAATATAAAATCACCTTTAAAAATTCCAAAAAAATTAGGCATTGTTGTTTACTGGTTGCTTGATTTTCTAGCCAAGTTTGGCTATTTTTCATCACATAAAAACACTAAAAATTGAAAAACCCCTAAAAATTCATAAAAATTGTAGTAAATAAATTAAAAATCCAAAAATAATAATTAGGGTGCCTAGATTTTCCTTATTCTTTCTAGAATATAGGAAAAATACCTTTAGGGCTTTTTGAGATCCAAAATTATTTTATTTTGTGGTCTTAAGCCTTGCTGGACAGTACCCTATTTTTCTTGCATTGTTTGATTTTTAATAATTATTTTGTCCATTAGAAAAATTCCAAAAATTCACCAAAAACAGTAAAAAACATAAAAAACATAAAAACCATTTTTCCATAATTTTTGCATCATTTGTGTGTCTTGTATAAATTGTTGAAGTCCCCTTGCATTTGCATTCCTTCATTTTCTCATCTTTTAAAAATCTAAAAAAAAAATTCCAAAACAAATAAAAACTAAAAAAAAGACTCTTTGGGATACTTGACTACATCGTAGGCCGCAAGGCCAATCTGTGCTCCTTGTGTTCGACCCTGGGAGCTATACCAGGTTAATCTTATAGCAGACCGCTCTTTCTTGTGCTTGCTTGATCTATTTTGTGAGTGGTTTATTTTCTTGATTTACACATTTCGAGTGACTGAGGACAACGACATTGTGATTTATTTTCCACTTCAGTTGCTCCTTGATTTTTGTGCGATCAGTCACCCATTCATCAATTGTGCATAACGTTCACATATTTTGGATTAATAATGATAATTGAATAGTTTAAATAAAGTTCGAAGATTGGAGCTTGGTTGGACCTTAATCTACTTAATCATAGGAACCTTATGGGAACTGGAATTGAGGAACTTCAAGTCTACTAGACTTAATCCTTTGAGACCATGAGAATTGGTTCAGTGTCGTCTCGACTGCTTAAGTAGAATATTTTCGGAACACACGTATAACTCTTGTCGGTAGTGACCTAACTTGTGCACCTGCACTTTATACTTAGCTCACCTCAGTTGAAGTGGTAGAGGGTTGGATTTGTCGGCATGAGACACAAGCCAATGGAAACATCGGAAGTCACAATTCTGTGGCCATTGTACCCCAACCCAATCCAATAGCCATGAGGTTTAATGACATAATGTTTGCAATAATGCTTCAAAAAAGGGATAATCTACTGACTTAAGAAAAAAAGTGCATATGTAAATGATGTTGTATAAAGTATTCAAAAAATGCAAAAGCAAAAACTTCAAAAATATAAACGGGCAAAAGTCCAAGAAAAATCAATTCCTGTCAGAGAATATAGTCAATAAGCAAGCTTGAAATTCAAAGTCTATATGTATGTGAGCATGCAGCCGGATGACTTCGCTACATAGGTCAAACATCCTAGGATAGGTAGCTACACTGGCTACCGTCCATTCTCTTCTCCACCTCATCTTCTTGTACCAATTGTACTTGAACTCAGAAGGGAATACCTCCCTTCTTGAGGAAAGAGTTATTGGATTAGAGAATTAGGGTCATCGTGTTGGAGAAGACTGATTTTTACTGCTTCATGCAAGAGGAGCTAACTATTACACGTATTGTACAAGATAGACTCATAGTCATAAGGGTCTGCGTATGACATCGATTTGTTCTGACGTGGCTTTTGAGGAGACTTGGGTAGAGTTTCATGATTCTCAGATGTTGTTGTGTTCCAAGTATGGTTCCCAACTAAGTTTCTGACCAAACTGATAATACAAAGGTTTGACTGAGCACCAAACTTTGATATTATGAAGAAAAGTTTAAAACTTAAAATCAATCCAAGTTCTTTCTTTTTCTTTTGTTTATTTTCTTTTCTGAACTTATTAGGAATAAGTATTTGGTAGGGAATAGTAAAGACAAGTACACGGGGTGATGAATTTCCATTTCATCATCTTTATTCTTCCATTTTAGACTTAAATCGCTAGCTCAATACATGTATATATCGTTAATTTTTCAAAATAAACACTAGATAAATCATACAAAATACTGTATAAAATACTCCATATTAATTTTATTTAACTCCAACATTAAAGAATAAGGGAAGAAAAGAAAAAATAAATGAGAAACCATATGTGTTGAGTGACCCTAGGCCTCGAGACCAAGTCATCATGATGACTTGATCAATAAGGAATAAAGCTGGGGGAGATAGGACGAAGAATTTGTATAGAAAAGATATAGAAACCCTAATATCAAATTCATCAATAATTACTTTTTGGTACCTATTTTATTCTATATTATTTACACATCAAATCAATAAACTTTGAACATGAATCTTGTAGATAAACTACATAGAAAAATATAAAATAGAGTTTACACAAAAATAATGCACAGTGAGTCTGGGACACACAAAATAAAAAGTTGAAATGAAAACTTCACAGACGTGTATCTTTTGTATTAAAATGGACCAAAATCACATTTAATTGTATATAACTTTTAATAAGTTATTAATCAAGGTACTTTCATATAATTTGGATTTAAGATGCAAAAGTGAGGTTTTGGGCCTATATTCCTATATATATTTTAATCATTATATTTATTTATTATGTTTTTCAAATTCTTTTCTTTTTATTGTTAATATTATTTGAAACATATATACATAAATATATTAGTTATTATGTTTTTCAAATTCTTTTCTTTTTATCAGATGTGCCCCTCTAAGATATTGCAATTTCAGATATGCCCCTCTATTTTTGGTAATATCAGTTGTGCCCCCAACTTCTTGTCGTTTTATCACTTGTGCCCCTTCATTAATTTAGTCATCAGTAATTTGAACTTAACCATGGTTTTCTCAAATTATGTTATAGTTAAGAGGGGCATATTCGGAAAAAAAGATGGCATCCCCCTTTCACTCTTCCTCCCTCCTCCTCACTCTCCAATCCTTCCTCCTCCAACCACCACTCCGTTCATGGTCAACCTCTCAGGGTAGTGCGAGTGTGGGGGAGGAGCTTGAGACTTAGGGCACACCTAGGGGCAGGGGAGGAGACAATATAGGATCAGGAGGCCGGGGAGGAGGAAGAGAAGGGGAAGAAGAGGTAGAAGATGGGGAAGGAGGAAGAAAAGATGAGAAAATGACCTTTTCAGCCTTTATTTTTAATTTAATCCCCGTTATGTCCCAAAGTTAATGTCCATTTGTATTGGGAATGAACGACAACTAACCCGAGGGACATAAGTGATAGAAAGGCAAGAAGTTTGGGGGACAACTGATATTCTTAAAAAGGGAGGGGCATAACTGAAATTGCAACATCTCAAAGGGGCACAACTAATAAAAACCTATTATTTATTAATAATCATCTAGAACTATTTTAGTCCTTATTTGACTTAAAAAATACAAATAATTATAAAACCCATTCTAAAAACTCCAATAAACTTAGTTATTGTTTATTACCTTATTTTCCAACTCTAGAACAAAAATAAAAAAAATTGAAAATAAACTCTTAAAATCAGTAAACCCTTGCTAACACTAAAAAATTATAAAATATTCCAAAAATTCTCGAAAAATATTAGTTTCTTTTCCATATATATTAAAATTGATTTTAAGAAATTTTGAGACCATTTTTATCCATATTTGACATTCCCTATTTTGCTTTATTTCTGATTTTAAAAATATAAAAATTCAAAAATCCCAAAAACTCCAAAAAATAATTTTGAAAAGATAAAAAGATCATATTTGGCCATTTTCCCATATTTTTGTCTATATTTATACATAATATATCTTATATAGTCTATTTATCCTTATATAATATTATATATAATATATTTATTAATTATTATAAATACCATTGAATTATTTTAAAACCTTTAAAAAATAAAAACATACAATTCTTAGGGATATTTTTCTGATTTCTTGTATATTTAATATATATATATTATACTATATAGAACTTATATTATATACCTTTCCCTGTATACCTTTATAGAGGAGTGATACTGTGAGAGCAAAAAACTATGAGAGCATGAGAGTAGTATTCTGGACCACTATATTATGTCTTCTCTCTCCTGCTATTCTCTCTTGGTTGAATCTAGTGGTCCAGAATAACTGCTCTCATGCTCTCACAGTTTTTTGCTCTCACAGGATCACTCCTCTACCTTTGTATATTTATGCACATATTATAATATATTATTAAATTAAAAAGGAATTAAAAATCAGAAAATTAAAACTAAAAATATATAATTATAAAGGAGAATTATTTTATTCAATTTAAACCCCACAAATACATTGATTGAATTTATGCATACATACTTGTATACTTGCATTTTTATTTATTTAAATAGTACCTGCTACATCACGTTTCCCTTTGTTAGATACCCTCCCTCTTTGTCCGCTATATGTACTTGTTTTGTAGGGTTATAATAAATTTTGATTCACACATACTTTCATTGATTGATTCCTATATTGTGTGGGTTGATTGTTGAGATTAGCTTGGGATCTTTACGAGAAGTCACCTCGATGACTTCGATCTCGCCTTGTAAGATCCTACGACCTTCTCCTTATATTATTCCAGGCAATTTCAACCATTTTCTATCTATAATCTCTAAGAGAGTCGTCGAGAGGTGACAGTTCCCCCGGTTCCTCATTGAGCGAAGCGGAGATCTAGGAGAGGCGCGATCATCATCGATGTTGCAGCCTTAGCTCCGACATGCACTCAACCGCCATGAGTCATGGCGTGTTGAGGTCACGACCATCATGAGCTCCTCCTAGCTCCAACCACCACACACGACTCCTATATTCTTTTTCCATTCCAGGCCAGTTCTCTAGATTTCACCTTCCTCCTCCTCCTCTATATTTTTCAGTTCCAGATATCTTCTCAATCCCTCATTTTTCTTTATGTTTTCTCTATAATTTGATCCAACCTCAAGCCAAAACCATATATGATGATCCGTTTTCCCTTCGAAATCTCTCCATTTCCCATTCTCCTCCTCCATCTCTGATCAAGTCTGATCACGTACGATGATTAGAGGATCTGGAACCTTTTCCTTCACGAGCCAGTCGATGCTGCATCCATCGATCTCTTCCATACTTAATGTCTGGCCGAGGTTTCTATCCCTTGATCCTTTCAATTCCTAAGTAGGTACAACACCAGCATATGGAGATATGAATTGCAACATATGAGAGCCGATCATCGCATGGAGGATAGATCTTAGAGATCACCTCCTTCCGCTCATATTAGATTGGAGAGAAAATTAACTTAGGTGGCGTTCGGTTGGGGGATTACCCCCCACTTTGGGTGGGTAACCCTCCAAAACCAACACTTTTAACCCACTAGTGGAGCACACTCCCTTCTCATCAAAAAAATTATATATTATACCATCATATCATCTAAAAATCATAAAATACTCAACTTCTACTCATTATTCCAAACTTCAATACAATCATATCACAACAACTACCCACTTTTTCAAATTCCAATACAATCATATCATAATAACTACCTACTTTTTCAAATTTCAATACAATCACATCACACAAACCCTCCCAATCCTTAAACCACCAACCAAACACACTAACACAAAAACGGATTATCCACCCCTGGATAATCTACCAACCAAACGCACCCTTATAGATCCGATCTCATCTAGAGACGATGTCAATGAGTACAACGAGCATCACCGTTCCTCGAAACCATAATATGGATATGTTTGGAGCGTGAAGATCACCGTGAACATAACGATTGAAGACCATCATGAATAGCTCCTCTGCTTGAAATCACATGGAGCTCTCCGTCGATTGAGAGCCATCGAGCATTCGAGCATCGTGCACCTGGAGATCTAAAGATTCAGATGCATCCATATCTGTTGAGCATTAAGAACCACCACAACAACGAGGAGAAGATCCGATATCATCAGCAACATATATAACAGCACCTTCATCGAGATCAGACCATCTCCCTTGAGAACCTACCGTTGCCCGTAAAATCGTTGGGGAAGAACAAGTTCTACTCCATATTTGTTCTCCATCATCGGATCACATGGAGAGAGCCGAAGCTAGCCGTCTGATTTCATCCATTTCTAGCCATCCAATCATCAGATCAGATGCATAGCATAGCTCCAAGTTGTTCAAATCTCCAGCCATCTAATCAAAGCTTGATGGTCCATATCAAATCCGCCGCCCACGGGGTTTTACTTAAACGGGGACAGAGAAAAAAATACCCAAAATGGATACGACTGAAAAATATTTTCCAAACTAGGCATATATCGGCAAACCGTTTGCCGCTTCGTGTTCCGCGCGCGGCAAACCCACATGGACGGATGGGAGGGGGCATGGATTTCAAATTTTGCGGTCCACGTGGCGCGGCAAACCGTTTGCCGCGCGCGGAACACAAAGCGGCAAACGGTTTGCCGATATATGCCTATTGCGGAAATAATTTTCAAGTTGTCTCCATTTTAGGGAATATTTTTCAAACTTAATACCCCAATGGGGATTAACTCCCGCCCACGGCTCAATCTGAGTTGTAGGCCGCCATCACTCAACCACATGCTTTGCACGTGCGTCATGAGATATTTTGGTGAATTTCCAAGACCTCCTTGTTCTCTTGTGTAATTGCAAACAGGTCTTGTTGTGTTGGAACTCACGTGCGTCGGAGCACGTGAGGTGAATATTTTGCATTGCGGTCTTCAACATTGATTGATATTCCAAAGAAGTCCAGGTGCACAGGGCACGTGGTCAAGCATGTGTATTCTGTGCATTTTCCGTGATCACCCCTCGTGCTTCTATATGTTCACACGCATTAAACAATTCCTACTATTACTAATATAGTCTTTATTATTGTATATTAAGTAAATAGTATTAAATACATATAAAAATTAAATATATCTATAAAAAATTAACAAAAATAAATGTCCATATCTTATAGTACACTCTATATGTATATTCGGTATTTTGAAAAGTATAATATCTATATTTTTAGTAATTCAAAAACAAAATCCAAAAATACTACATATTTTAAAAATATATAAAAATATAAAATCACATCTAAAACTTCGTAACAATTAGTTGCAATATATTTTACTATATTCTACACATAAAACCAAAAAAATAAAATCAAAAATTAAAATCAATATTAATTCAAAAATGCATGAAACTTCAAAAATTCACAACTTTCTAGAAAAAACGTATAAATATGAATAATACCTTGTTAGAAAGGTATTTTTGCCTAATAAAAATAGCAATATTTTCTTACTATTTGCTATGTTAAAAATAAAAAGTACTTCCCTGTTTCCAATAAAAATATTATTTTAAACCTTAAAATACTTGAAAATCCATAAAATCCTAAAAATCACTCAAAAATACATGAAAATAGTAAACAAAATAAAATCAAAAAAATTAAAAATTAAAATCAAATCAAAAAATACAAAATCCAATACCTATATTACTTTAGTTATAGGCATACAAAATAAAAAATAATATAAAACTCATAAATCAAATAAAAAATTAGAAAAATCTCATAAAAATAAGGAAAGCACTTTACCTTAGTCACTCTCCTACTTCATTCTATTTTGCGCAGTTTGCCTCCCTAAGTTTGACGCACCCTTACTTATTGCTATGCTCCTGAGTTTAGGAGTATAAATAAAAAATATAATCTTTTCTAATAATTTCAACTGGTTGATTCAACGATAGCTTTCTATCTCTTTTAGGTGACTAGATTGGGTGGCTTTTCAGATGGTATCGTTGTTGGGGAAGCAATGCTTGGGTAGATAGATAGAGCCTTACGATTAGGGTTCCATTATTTTTTACTTGTCATCTATTTCGTTTTTTGTGTTTCATTTTATTTCTAGTTTGTTTTCTTTCTCTCTCTCTCTCATATATTTTTTTGGTATATTTTTACGATTTTTTGTGTTTGTTTAGTGTTGCAGATCCTAGATATCAAGGTCAGATTCTTCAGGATCTGAGCAACCGAGGTACTTGGAGACAGGCGTTCTTGGCGAGCCGGTAGTAGATGAGTAGCGCGAGGCGAATAGGGGAGTTTAGTTTTAGCTTTTTGTTTTCTTTGGTGAGAGAGGAAGGGGCATTTACCCATTTTTACATTTGTAGGAGTGGCCCCTTAAGGGCATCCCGATGGGTACCTGGTCAGTACTCTCTTTTTCAATCTCTATTTTGCTAAGTGCCGGTGCACTTGGGGGACCTCACCGAGGTTTTGATTTTCATCGCCTTTTTCTTTGTTTTCCGTTGTTTTTTGTGAGTGTCTAAATGCTTGCATAGGATTTTATTCCATTGTTTGAGTATTCATAATTTAATTAGACATAAGGTTGTATAACCTAGACAAATAAAATCAGTTCTTCAGTTCTTCCCTATTCAGAACGATTCATTCTTTCTAGGTTATGCATTTTATTTTTCTCTTTTCATACATTTAGGGTAGATTTATATTTCTCGGATTACCAGGCATGTAGAGTGTTGGATTCAGGTACCCACTTCTATCTCTGCATGCATCATAGATTTTTTGTGGATTCAATTTTATTCTTCTCTCCTTGTTTTCTATCATTTAGGATAAAAAATATAAAAAGATAAAAATATGTTAGACATTTTCTTTTCTCAAATAAAATGATAAAAAATTATAACAAAAAAAGGACTTCTAATACCATTTGAACATAAAATCAAACGTTAAAGGCATCATTCCTTGATTTGGGAGAGCAATCCCCTCCTTGTTTGCACGTACTCTCTAGAATGAGCGAGGAGCGTACACATAAGGAGTAGAGCCCAAAGCTCTAAACTTGTGGCCTAAGCGCTTGGAATTTGACACTCGGGTCCTGTTATTGCTGCAAGCACTTGCCTCAGACGTCAGCAGAAGTAGTGGCATGAATAGGGAGGTGGATTTCCTTAGAACTAGTGGATTTCCTTAGAACTAGTCTCAAGCTCTTACGTGGATAGTTCTCTACTTGGGGAATTCAACGACTTATTCACAGTCTATTCTAGTAGACTACACCTATGGCGTGCTTAAAATAACTGTTTGATCACCTAACCCTAAAATTGAAAAGATTAATGATTGAGTTTCCACGATCATCATCGACTTGAGTAGGTGAATATGGCTTTGCTTTGTGTATTGTTTGTGCTTGGTGTTGAGTCCGTGCATTCTTTGTCTTGAATTCTAGCAGTCACCGTCGTCTGAGTCTTGTAAGTTCCTTTCCATTTCTTCTTTCTTTTATATTCTTGAGTCACAATGATGGTAGGAGGTCTCTTAGGCTGACTCTTACGACACTGCTTCCATGCACACCTAAACATTCATCTAGTTAGATTCCAAACCATTCGTATTTCGAATCTGAGTTGAGTCCTCTGTTCTTCTCTGAGTGTGACTCTGACCTTGGAGAGACGTCTCCTTTTGTTTCTCGTGTTACCATTTCTATAAATGCATTTTTTGTCAAGTTAAGTCCAATAAATTACCATTTCCACCAAAGATTATGCCAATGATTCTATAATGATGAATAAAAAATTTGAAAATGATTGCATTTAAAAATCTGAGACTCGGTTACTATAATAGGAGCTAGCTAGAGTACATACAGGTAGCGAATGACATAACACACTATTATGGTGGTCGAACATCAACCATGGTCATGTCATTATAAAGAACACATACAATTCATCGAGCACATGAAAAGACACAATTTAATATTATGGCAGTCGATCATCTCACATGCCCTTGTAATTATCAAGAATATGTACAACTCTCTATGTTCAATTACTTTTTTCCTTCTATTCTCCCACTCGCTCCCATTGTTGGCTTGTGTTGTGTTGAATGACTCTACTACCTCTCTTTTTATAGGCCTACATAGATTGATTGTAACAATCAATCTCACTTAAGGAATAATCCTAAAAAAGTAAAAAATATCTTCTTGATCAAACAAAGAAATGCTAGAAATACAATGGAAGAAAGAAATGAAAAAAATTAAGAGCATGAAAGGCCATAAAATATGTAGAAAAAGTTCATGATCAAATAAAGATGCCACATAAGTCAAAATAATGCAGAGAAAAAATAGTAATGTTATGTTGATCAACATATTCAAATGGAACTCTGATGAATCTCTATTTCATCACTTTTATTCTTTCATTTTGACCTTAAATCCCTTGATAATACATGTAAATAGCATTAATTTATACAAATATATTTATTATTTATTCTATAAATATTGTATAAAATCCTATATTTAGTGTCAAGATAAAATAATAAAGATAAGAAAAGAAAAAGAAACACCAAAGGTATTGAATGATCATAAACCCTAAGACTAAGTTAAGAATTGACTTAGTCGACGATGAATAAAGTAGGGGGAGATAAGGACTAAAAATCACAATAAAACCCTGATTTTATTTCCCAATATCTGTATTTTGGGACCCATTTCATTCTTTATTTTTTACGGAAATTACCATCTCTGGGTCACAACTTGATGACTTCTTTTATATTCATATTAATAGGCCTAGGCAGGAAGGAGAGTACATAATTACGTCATAAAATATGAAGAGGAGCTCCGGTAATAAATAACACGAAGCGAGCGAGAATTAACAAATATATATATATATATATATATATATATATATATTCTAATTCGTGTTTTAGCTATAAGTCGCGAAGCAGCGAGTCCTTGCTCACTTTCGTTCGTTGTTTGCTCCTTCCCTTCACAACGATTAACGAACTGAAATCAATAAATTTTGAACATGAGTAGATAAAAATATAAATAAAAATACAAAATTTATTTCTTTTAAAAATAATACACAATATGCCTAGATAGTAAGAATAAAAAGTCGTAAAGACTTGTATCTTCTCCATATGAACTCAAAATCCACCAAATTCACCTTTGTTGTTCCTAAAATTAAATTATATATTTAATGAAGATGATTTCATTTAATTTAGAGTTAAGATGCAAAAGATAAGTTTTGGGCTCTCATAGTGGAAGATACCTCTATAAAATAATCAATATATTTTTGTTCTTTATATTTTTCACTTTTTATATCTTAAAAATTTTGTAAATATTAATCAAAATACATATATGTAATAAAATAAGAATAAAATAAATAAGCATGCCAAAATACATAGATGAATTATAATTATAAGTATCTATATAATAAATATACATATTTATTTAAGTACATAATTAAACTCTAAAAAATACAATATATATGTATATCTAAATAACTTATAAATATATAAAATAAGTGTATAAAATAATAAAATCAAAAATAGAAAATTAAAATAAAATACCCAATATATAGGTAAATATACCAATATTTGTACTTGTAAAAAGTTACACATAATAAATTAGCTTGTAAAAATAAATGAAAATAACCATAAAATACTACATAAAATAATAAATATTTTTCATGTTTTAATCACAAATTAAACAATTGACTTATTATTTTATTTTAATTGATTTAATCTTTTATTTTCTATTTTGTCCTCTAATGGAGGACGTGGCCCAACCAGAGTAGGTCTTTCATTGACCCTCGATCAACTTTCTTGACCTCAGCTCTAGCCATGTCAGACCACCAAACTCCCCCATTTCCTCAATTTGCCCATGTTTCCCTTCATTGTTTTTCCTCCTCGATCGACGACCTTTCATGTCAGTCTGATTCCTCGATCGAAGGAGTTTTGCATCGAGTGTTCTTCCCGAGCCTAGACCCCCATGTACAGATACCCTTGCTGGAGCTCATTTCAAATTTGATCCCTTATTTCTCACTGAACCCCTCAGATTGGTCCAAATCCGTGTCGAGCAAGGTGACAACAGCTCCTCAGACGATTTGCAGCATGCGCACGGAGGAGAGGAGCGTGATCCAGGCATCGTCAATGATCGCCTGGTGGAGATCCACCCGGCTCCTTGCTTCGCGGGTTGAGCATAGTGTAACTGCATTTTTAGGTATCTCTTAGCCTTTTTTTAATTTCCCATTATTAGTTTAATTTTTAATTAATTGTTGTAGCGTAAAATAGAATTCATAGTTCGTCGGAGCTCCGACTCCGGCCAATGTTTCTGTCGTCTCCAGCCGCATTCTATCATCCATGTCATCTCCATCTTGTTCCTCCTACGCTTCTCCGTCTCCCCAGCCACTTCATTCAACATGACCGACCCTCGATCAGGAATTCGAGGTTCACCTCATCCACCTTTGCTAGACCTCGCCACCCCGCCTCATCTCACCGTCATTCCGCCCAATAACGGATCCAAGAAGTTTCCCCTCGACCCCTCTTTCGTTTTGTGCAGGTCAGAGTGTGTGGGAGCCCATCCAAGCAGTTTCACCTATTTGCTCTAGCAGATGACAAAAGGGCCCGTGTTGCGGATTGTTGGGTTGACGGTGTGTGGAGACCCGCCTTTCCTGGTGCCCTCTCTGATCGTCATAGACAAGAAATTATGGATTTGATGTAATCCTTATCTAGGATTGAGGGCCCTGCTGCTGGATTTGACTACTGAGTTTGGAGAGAAGGCAATTTCTCCATCAAGAAGGCTTATACATTGATGATCAAAGAGACGGAACCACTTCAAGAGGACCTTATTAGGGATTGTAGGATGATCTGGAAGCTGAGCGTTCTGGCGTGTATTGAAGTATTTTTGTGGCTTCTAAGGCATGGATGAGCTAATGAGGGAAAGGCGTACCCGCATCTTGCTTTGTGAGGATAACTCTTGTATTCTATGTTGCTCGGCATTGGAATCTGCGAAGAAGCTTTTTTTAGAATGCGAAAAGGTGAAAGAGTTCTGGAGGATGTTGGTGTGGGTTGGGTTGACCGTAGCAACATGACAACATTCTGGGAATCTCTCTCCTCAACTCTCGATTCTGTCCAAATGTAGAGAGATTGGCGTCGATCTCGGGTTTATGAGCTCTTTGGCTTGCTAGAAATAGTGTAATTTTCTGTGCCGAGAAGTTCTATTTAGAAAATGTAACCCACCTTGTTCGGACTCTCCTCGAGTCGTGGTTGTTTTGATTTTTTCTTAATATATTTGAGACGGACACCTACGCATGTTTCTCCTTTTTTGGATTAAAAAAAAAGATTACATTACTTGTTGTCATAGCCCAACTTTTTCTTGTAGCGAGGTGGTGTTGCAGGTTTGAACAGTCAAAATCACATTACCTCGTCGATAACTTAACCAAGCTCGACTGCAGGAGAGAGTGCTCCACTTGATCATAACTTTCCAACTTTCAAGCAAATAGTACCCTATTAAACAGTACATTGTTCATCAATCTCAATGTCCATTTGTTTCCACAACATTCTTAATTATTTTATGTGACTAAAGAGAGGAATAGTGGTTAAAGAAAGTCAACTGGAAGGCAGCGATGCCCTTTTTGAGAGAGTAAAAATACAACAGGAAGTGAATAAAACTACTAATCGTCATTCCAAGTGTCAGTTGCGATCGATCGGGAATAATAAACAGCAGCTAGATTAATAAAGAAAGAATAATAACCTCAGCATGCAAATACTATTAATTTAGAGATCGTATCATATCAACGCCAATTTCCATGCTATTCCAGGCTTCCAGGAACAACTGCAACACCAATTAATAATAATATTTATATAGAAGAAGGCTTCTTCTTCTATATATGGCAAACAAATCTGAATAAATATAGTGGATAAATAAAAAGAGAAGAAAACCAAGGCATCCCTCCCTTCGCTTATATGCGGCAAATCGATCAGGAGAATACAGAAGTCAAAGTCCAGGCAAGTACTGATATATACTTCACAAGTACCATCGTTTCAGACATCGATATATCTACAGTTATTAATATAATTGTTGACTTCTCTGAAAGCGAGTTGGGAAAAGGAGATGGACGTCACAAGTAAAAGATACCTCTCAATACTTTCTGACGTGGATTCTACAGAGGTGGGCACAGACCATTCGTTTTATATATACGAATGCTTTACACATTTGTTATTGACTGCCTATTTTGTAGAAGATATATACAAGTCTTTCAGTCGGTGTACATCTGTTCATATTTACGTGTGGAATGGGGACGGTATATACTATATATTGGCCAAGTTGCACCCTAATAGTTCCAATGATGACTTGTATACATGGAGAAGGAACCACTGTTCCAAAGAAAGTTCTCTGCTTTTAGGTCCAACTAGTTGTCATGACTTGTCATTGTTGGTATCAACTTTCTATGATGTTGGTGCATACGTATTTAGGCTCAAGTTATCAGTTACATACGCACGTCCGAGATGGAAAAAAGATATCCGATCAATGCGTAAAAACAAAGAAACTCATTCAAAGTTTTAATGGGTTGATTCCCTCATTCGACATCATCTATTTCTCTAAAAAGGACACCGTCCCCCCTAAGACCCAGAATGTTTTGACGAGTGCTCTTTTTAGCAAAATAATTGTAGATATGGATGTGGTATTTAACATGTCCGTTAGACAAAAGGCAGTTTTTCGGTGTCTTCAAGTTGATCATGCCCAAGATTTTCTCCTTACCCTTCCTATAGACGGACTTGGACTTCACATGTCACCGGTGGAGTACCGCAGTATCCTCAAATGTCGTCTCATGATTCCGTTATTCCCTACTGATGAGATTTGTCCAGTCTGTCGCAAGGCATGCTTAAACAATTTTGGTGATCATGCAATTCATTGCAGGGAGCTCCCGGGGTTTAAGTACAAACATGATCTTGTTAGAGACGTTTTATTTGATGTGCTCAGACGTGCAGGTATTGCTGATAAGAAAGAGGCGCCAGTGAACTTTTTAACTGACCTACTGGAGGGAAGATCTACACTTAGACCTGCTGATATTTTGATCTTTGGATGGATAGGAGAAAAACATGCTTGTGTAGATTTGACAGGAGTTTCACCGTTGGTGGGGTTGAAGAATGGGACCTTCACAGCAGGGCTTGCTGCCCTTAAAGCTTCTTTAGCAAAAGTGGTGAAGCACGAGAAAGCCTGCACGGAGAATCAATATGCCTTCATCCCTTTTGGTTTTGACACCTTTAGCTTCTTAGCACCGGAAGCTATTGAGCTTTTAAAGAGGATCCAAAAAGTGATGAACATCAATGTGATGGACCCTAGATCTATGGATGTAGTGTTTAAAAGGATTGGCTTTGCAATTCAAAAAGGTCTAACGACGAAGCTTGTTGCCCGCTTGCCTTCTGTTTCGATGTAAACTTGCTCCATTTATAATATTAGAATCCAACAGTTTTTCAAATCGCATTAAAAAGCAGTAAGATGCATGAAAACGGAAGGCAGCTGTCCATAATATCTCCATTTTCAGCTCATAAATAAGATATAGAAGAATTGACTGAATGCCAACTAAATGAAGCATGGAAAATTGTGATCATTCGCTATAATTTAATTGTTAGTGCTATATATATGTACAGGTATTTTCATGATCAGCTCTCCAATCACAGTAATGGGAATCCTCTTGTGATCACTGCCATGTAATGCATACCACCCTTCTCTTTTTGTTGCAACTTGACCACTCTTCCATACAGTGCTCGTAAAGTCTCAATGCTTATCTCCTCCTGCTATCTGGAAAGGAGAGATGGTCTCAACTTTGTATTGAAAAGAATGTTATATATATTATACGTATTTGAGGCCAATGCCTAACTTTCCCTGTTTCAACGCAAGTTGTATACATCGTAAGGTCCAGAGAGTTGAATACGATCATTCTCAACTCATACAACCTTCAATCTTCCTCACCTTCCTTTTTTTAATATATATATGTATCTCTCTGTTCTAGTGTGGATTTTTTAGGTGCGCACGAACTTCTTTATCTGACCGCTGATTTCAACCAATGCATACTAAATGTCAACCTGTCATTTCTGCGTACTGCATATCTTCATTTGACTTTCACATATTTGTTCTGGCCTTGAGAAACTAAAGTTGAACCGAAGGAAAAGGGATTCTAGACCTACATTATCAGATCATTGCCTAGACTTTTTTTTAAAAAAAGTATGAGCAATTAAGGGTGCAGTTGTATGTGCATTAGCAGTTAAGTATCCAGCAGTATATGCACGTTTTCTTTCAATCCTAATATTATCAAATTTGAAAATGATGAATATATAGGATATGCTTCAGTGGAATAAAATTGTAATGTTTGATAACTATGAAGCAAATGCCAGAATGCGTGCAATTAATGTGCATAAAAATTATGGATGGCCTACTTCATCAAATCACCACACAAATCCTGCCACTTTCTCAGTACTGCCATTTCTCTATTGATCTTACAGTCATCATGCAACTAGAGCACTGCCTCACTATTATTAGGGCAGTATCCCACCGACATCTCCGCCAATCTTTCACCTTTAAAAACTCAACGATGAAGAAAGAAAGCGGTCTAGTCGCAGAGCGCGCTTGTCTTCAAAAATATCAACATAAAAAGAACTCATTGATGAGCATTTCTCTCAGTTTGTCCCAGAACCAGGGAAATTGAAGTAATGGTCAATCGGTTGATGAAGTAGAAGCCTGAGGCTGCAAACAGGAAGCAGATCGGCAGTCCCAGCAGCAACATAGAGCCAATACTGCACATTGCAAGGTATTAATTTATACAAAAGATTGAAATCTGTATATTGTACTTCTTTTAGCTCTATGCATTTGCACAGTCATTTCCATCTTCCGATATACATTTTGATTAAGAGATTTAACATAGAAAACATCAACTTTATATTCATTCAAATAAATAAGCAGACCTTTTAACAAGTAGAAATAATGAATTTCCAGATAGTGGCTACGCCTGTGATTACTTCAAAATTATCTTCTGAACTCAATATATACCTTATACAAACAATGCATAATAGGAACAATACCAGCGAGGTTAAAGTGGAGAAAATCATATATCTTAGACAGTCTGTGTTTAGTTTGTGTTTACTGTTTTGTTAAAGTTCTAAACTTTAATATTGTTGTTGTGTTTTAACTTGGGTTTGGAATGGGATTTTGGAGGATGTTTAGGATTGGTGTCTTCAGCTGGATTGTAAATACGGTTTGGATTCTTAATTATTATTAAAAGTTAGGTTTCATGAGTTATAAGGGAGTAAAAGGTTTTAGAAGGTTGGCGAGTTAAGGAAAAAGTATTAAGGGGGTTGGTTCTATCTTATTGTTAATAGGGAAGATAGTTCAATAGTTTTGAACAGGCCTTCTAGTACCCAAGGGACAAAAGCTCAAGATTTGTTTTCAACGATCAGATTTCATTCATTCAAAAAATTCGAAGGACACCAACAGTTCCAGATAGCAAGCCAAACCAAAAGGATTTTGATCTGGAAGACGGGAGGATCGTCTGCTGTAATACAACAAGTGTTGTATTACAGTGGATCGTCCGATCAGGATCGGACGACGTCCCTCATAGGAGGGTCCATTATCCCCGGCCTCTTAAGAGGGCCATCCGATCCCCATCGGACGGTCCACTGTAATACAACACATGTTGTATTACAGCAAACAATACGGGTCCATCTAGAAGCCCAATATTTATACGGTTGGAAAATACTTCCAGTAGGCAATATGCACAAAACGAGACAAAAGCTCAACTAAACACCATTTGTTAGCTTTATTAAAGCATTCTATAAGAGATATACATATAACGTCCCGGGCTTAGGTCCCCGATCCGTTAACGGAGCATTACTGACCCTGACAACCTCTCGGGATCGGGCTCATACGGACCCGATTAACCACCCCCAAAATGCTCAAGCCGAGTTGTTCGGTAGTAAGCCCCTCACTATTTATCCCACCCGGAATTTTTGTGTTTCACGGTGTGGGACATATTTTGGGGTTTTACAACACCTGTAACGAACCCGATCGTCCAAGAATATTGCGGAAGCGAGAAACTCAGCGGACATCTCGGGAACGTTACTCATAGCATCAATCATAGCACAAAGGAGCAGTAAAGAACCAACTAAAAAAACTTTTCCATAATCATAATAGGTTCACCATTCCAACAGTTCCTTAATTAAAGAAAAGATAAATAAACTAGATGAAATCGTATCCACGATTTCCTTATTCCAGTGGGCATAAAAGACGTCCTTCCAAAGCAAACTCGCAGTAGTTCCATACCGATCATACTTCTTGAAAACTGTGTTGGCTCCCTTAAACTGCTAATGGTCTAATCCTCACATTCCCCTAAAAAAATTAGTAATACATGTTATGAGCATAACGCTCAGTATGTGCCGAGTTATGGTCAAGCCGGCTAGCGTAGAAAACAAGTCACAAAAGCCATTATCATATAAATCATAAATTAACTTATTTAATGCATATAACAAAATTTCTTCCATAACCATGAATAACATAACATAATTGCACATATACCCATAAATTTTGTCTTATTTGCATGTATGTCCATAATGCTCACATGAATTGCACATATGCACTTTATAATAACATAATTGCACATTTACCCTTAAAATTACTCTAAATGACAAATATGCACAAACCATTGACATAAATTGCATATATGTCCATAACACTAACATAAGTTTCATACGTGCACTTAACTTTAACGGAACTTACACATAAGTCCATAACAGTGACATAATTGCATATATGCACATACCATTAACATATATTGCACATATGCCCATGACATTTTTCATGTTTAGAGTGGTCTTGATTGTTACTTCTTAGGCGGCTTTGATGGCTTTGATGGCTTACCGCCGGCACAAGCGGTTCATATCAATACATAACATGACAGTGTAGCTACAACTGTAGAGGACTTATCTTTTGCCTCACGCCCCCGGAAGACGTTAGCCCTTTAGACCCTTACGACCCTTTAGTTCGAGTCGGTGCCAACAATCTTAATGTTATTTTTCAACTTGAATAATTTTATAGCCTTTATTGATCACAATACTTATAAATGGTATGCTTAGAAATGTATCTTCTTGATGGTGATCCATCTGGGATTTACTGAATTTTAACTAACTATTTGAGTTAACGATACCTGGACCAACATTGCATAACATAAACCTGAGTTATATATGTTACATAAATGATGACTTTACTTTCGATCCAAAACAGGATTTCAGGGCCTAAGTTATACACATTCGCATAAAAAAAGTTGTCAAAGAATTGAGAAACAGAATTTATTTGTGAAGGAAAATATAGTGTGCACAATTTCACCTGTATAGTCTACAGAAAAACTTCCTTTTTTATAAAAAAAAGTATATGGGATCGCCTACAGGACTCGTATTACAACAATGGGTCATCTTTATCAACTTATCTTATCATTAAGATGTTATCCGTTGAAAAGGTAAAAAAACGGATTTTTTTTCTATTTTTAGTCTGTAAGGTCTGCAATACTACGATCAGGATATATGACAAGAATGGAAAGAATTTAATTAGCATAGTTGTTGCTCTCCAATACAGAAAATATTCTCAACGGAAATCATAGAATTTGCTAATCACCTATTTGTGAGTTTTAATACTATATTGTCAGAGTTGACAATAGTTTCCAATTTTATGGAAGAAGACGTCATTGATCCAAAGTTAACCTTGATACAGTGGAATCAAATTTGCATATACGGAATTACCGGATAATACCACCACAATGACTTTATACGCATGCAAACAAGGTTGGGCACATATGTCCACAATTCTAAACTAAGATTATGAAAATTTTGATTAAGCTTTTCCCCGAAAAACATGAGGAAAAAATCGAGACTAGTCAGACTATTCAATCATCCATCGTTCTCGTTTCTTTTGGTTGACGTAGGTGTAACAAAAAATATGTTTCTGTGTTTTCCAATTTGGAGTGAGGGCAACATTAATCAAGACCACCGTGATAATCTTATGGGATCGACACATACATCTATTTGTCGTAGTTTTAAACCAAGGATCAACACATAACATCACTTAACGATCCTATATGTTCGACACATACCTTGTCGACGATGGAAATTCGTCGATCAAGACTCCTCCAATCCGAATGTTGTCGACCACGTCCGTGTTCCTTCAATCTCGTCGGATCACAACCTCGATGCCGACGACGAAGGTTGATGCCGAAAAAAAAATGCCGTCGACGATCTCTCTCTAACTCTTCCTCTTTCTCTCTCTCTCTAGAATTTCTCTTCCTCGCGTGTGGTGAGACTAATGGAGGGCTTCATGCCCTTTTATAGGTACCAAAGTGAGATAATTAACATTAATTGAGATATTTAATTAAAAGATAAATGTGATAAGTAAGTGAGGTTATTGATAATTTGTTATCTTTCTGGATAATTATAAATAACAATATCTGCATTATTATAGGAAATTTGGTTACACTTTTTTTTCCATTATTAGCTTTTTTTAAACCCAATCCGTTACAATTTGTTGTAACACCCCCCAAAAATAAAAAAGTCCCACACCGTGGAAACAAGAAGTTTCCGGGTGGGATAAATAGTGACGAGATTACTACTTGACAACCCGGCTTAAGCATTTTGGGGGTGGCTAATCGGGTCTGTATGGGCCCGATCCCAAGAGGTTGTCAGGGCCAGTAATGCTCCGTTAACGCACCGGGGACCTAAGCCCGGGACGTTACAAATGGTATCAGAGCCGAACGCCCTCTGACAGTGGAAAGGGCTACCCGAGAGGTGGAGCCGCCCCTACAAAGAGGTTGGAGGAAATGGCTACCCGGAGCGTGAAGCCGCCACTGTCACTGGGAAGAAGTGATGTGCCATGTCACAACGAGGACGTTGCGAATATAAGTGGGGGAGGTTGTAATACCCCCCAAAAATAAAAAAGTCCCACACCGTGGAAACAAGAAGTTTCCGGGTGGGATAAATAGTGACGAGATTACTACTTGACAACCCGTCTTAAGCATTTTGGGGGTGGTTAATCGGGTCCGTATGGGCCCGATCCCAAGAGGTTGTCAGGGTCAGTAATGTTCCGTTAACGCACCGGGGACCTAAGCCCGGGAAGTTACAATACGTAAGAGAGGTTGACATGCATTACATCTTTGATACATTGATTGGCAGAATAAGGCATTCGCTCATGAACAACAAATATTAATCGATTGGTGCAACCTTGATTCACGAATCAATGTTCATTATTATGAAAATCATGTGGTGATATATGTGTTGAACATTGAGATGTAAACAAAATATCATCAAAGGGACGTTTGGTTCGAGAATAAGCAGAAATAAGGATGAGGAATAAGGAGACTAAGGGTCTCTTTCGTGTTCGGCTAGAAAGATATGAATAATGAGAATATGGTGAAATAAAGGTAGGTAAGGTGAAATAAAGATAGGAATAAAGGTGAAATAAGGTGAAATAATGAGATGTATATGTGAATATCCATACTCTTGGGAACTGCATCGGGAGAGGAATTAGCCCCTTATTTCAATGCTTATTCTTCAAACGAACATGACCTTAGGGCTCACGAACGAAAATGCTAAAAAGCAAATACAAGTCCTTTTAATTTATTTATTTATTTTTTATTTTTTGATTTTTATGAGTTTAGAATAAATTGTAAACAATCAATTGCATATATCTAATGAATCTTGAAGAATTTTAAATAAAATTCTACTAAACTAAAGACATATGATTGGATTGTATGCATTCTTTCATATTTTTATGGATTTTATATGATTTTATTCTTGTATCGCAAGTAAAAAGGATTTTAAAATAAATAAAGTTGTAACTAAAAATGGAATTATATAAGAAAGAAAAATCACGTTAACGGATGGAATTTTTTATACGATTATTTGGAAGATTTTGCTAATTTTTATTCATTTTATATAAAAAAAAGCATAGCTCAGCCAATTGTCATGGAAAATTCAATAGAAACACATTTACATGTATGTAACAAAGATCTATCATGCATAAAATTTTCAAGAGCTCAAACAATCGGAGTGGCTATATTTCAGAAATACCTATAAAACCCTCAAATATTTTGAACAATTTAATTCACTATTAAATTTTATGAAATTGTGAGATCGTAAGTCCTTGTCATGTGCTCGTTTGCACCATCCTCGAAGAGGGTTTTGCGAGAACCTTTGGTAGCAAAACTAGCCTTCATAAATCTCTTATCGTAAAATTATTTAAAGAACATATGGCTTTGCAAAAGGAGTTTTCCATCACATGTATCATTCAGAGAGGAGCCATTATCCTCGCTAAACATTCATTAACGAGCATATGATGAGGACAACCTGACCACCACGCTCATAAAATCTAGAGGATAGAAAAAATGTACAAGTTCTGTAGGGATTTTGCACCCACTATTTGTTAGTGCCTTTGTCCTCTGTGATTTTAAAGATGACATACACACAAGATTATATTGTAGTTCTCGCATATTCTTTGTGATTGAAAGACTTCAAATATGGATCTTAGCTCAACATGATCGTGTTAAGTCGATAATCTGAAGCAGACGCTCAACATTGTTGTTTATTGTTCAAAAGACTCGTAATAGTTTACATATATTAGGTTTGCAAAAGTTGTAACTGCATCAAGCTTCAACCAAAATTTCCTTTTTTAGGAATATCAAGTTTTGATGAACTTATCGATCGTACTTTCACATATTGATCGATCACATCTCGGCGACCATATGTATTTCATTGATTGATCATTCCTTGTCAATCATGTATATGAAGGTATTGATCATTATTGAAACCATTCAAAAGGTCATCAGTTGATCGATCATTTACTATTTAGCTAATCGATTATTTTATAGTTGAACGATCATCTTGTTAACATGATCGATCATATCAGGAAATTATTTATGATTTCATGTTATTTTTATTTCCAACAGCCACTTTTCTTGAACCCCCTATATAAAGGGACCCCCATACCCATTATTGAAATGCGCACCATTTGCGCAATCGCTCTTACTTTCTCTAGAAAAGATAGAAGCTCTCTTTGGGTGTTTTCCTCGATTTTTTTTCATGTTCTTCAATTCATTTGATATTTTGAGAAGAATATTCTTGGTTGAAAAGTTGTGAAGTAAATTATCCAGTTCAGCAGTATTCGATTCGCTAGCCGTTCTACAAGTTATCCTAATAATAGTTAGAGTAATTTTGGTAGAATCTTCTCAGCGCGATGATATTTAATTACTTGTACTATTATTTGTGAATTATTTTTGAAATTACACTATTGTTCTTTATCTCAAGATATCACATGCTATCTATTGGAGATCCAGATATTGTTATTGCTTTATCTCTTGTTTCCAATTAATTTCATTTTGCTAGATCTTAGGTATCTGATCCTAACTATGTAGAGAAGCTCTTGTATGTGAGATCGTCAGGAAAGCATGAATAAAGTCGAAAGCTCACATGTTTTTTTGCTTATGCTACAATGTCTAATATGTAGTTTTGATATTAGTGTTAATCCAAGATTGTGAGGTGAAAACTTTGTAAACGGTTGAGATATATGCATAAATATTTTGGACTTTAGTGAAGCAGTTGATTAACTCGACTAAGGGAGAAATCCATAGTCAGGAAGACTCAGTTCACGATTTTTACCCAAATTGGTTTTCACGTAAACATATTGTGCAAGTGTGATGAATGATTTGCTTGATCGTTGTTTCTGTGGTTGATGATTATTCCATGAAGATTTTTAAAACTGCCTCGGACCACTATTCACCCCTCCTCCTCTAGTGGTGCAGCGATCCTATAACTTACATTTGGTATCAAAGCGAGGATCGGTATCTCAAAGTCATTACTCAAAGATACAAATGGTAGCTATAGCTAGTAAGGATTTTAGAAACCAGTCCATTGTTAGGCAACAACACTTCAATGGAATAGATTACAACAACAGGAAGGTATACATGCAAATCTTCTTAGAATATATAGATATTAACATTTGGAATATCATATAGAATAAGTAAATAAGAGCAAATGATGGAATTGTTCGCATTGATGTTGACAAGAAGAAAGCCACTTATAACTTGAAAGCAATGAAAGCCATCTTCTACGCCATTATAGTAGATGAATTTAAATGAGTGTCAGCATGCAAGATGATGAATAGTAAACTCATCATCTTTATTCTTTCATTTTGGCTTAAAATCCTTAGTAAAATACACGTAAATAATGCTAATTCTCATTAATTAACAATCTAAATCATTTGTTAATATTTTATATTTAACACTTATTTATACTAAAAATAAAAGAATAAAGAAGAAAAGAAAAAGAAAATGTGAAGGTTGTATATATGTAATGGATACAGACTGACCCGAAAACCGAGATCGGGTCAAGCATCTACATGGTTGATAAGCAATAAAGTAGGGGGAGGTGAGGTCATTAACTTAAAATAATGTCAGAAAAATCAAATTTATTTTGTACATATTCATCTCATTCATTATGTAAATATCTTTATATATTTTATTTATCATCAATTCAACCATAAATAAAAATATTTTATTCTTGAAACTTGTAATTTAAATGTGTTTTAAATAATATAATTATTTACAAAAATAATCCATGTTAGAATAAAAGATACACCACCCTGAAAAGTCGTAAAACTAATTTGAAAGATCAATATATGCTTCATATAAATTCAAAATAAATCAAACTCACTTTTGTTATGTTCAAAATAAATAAAGTTTTAAAATAAAAGTGGTTTCATAAAATTTGGAGTTAAGATGTAAAAATTAGCTTTTTAATGTGTTGTTGTATCCATGTGTGTACAGTATACATATTTATTTATTTATTTATATTTTTTGCATATATTGTATTTTTATTATTTTGTACACATTTTATAGTATGTATATAAAATATGCATAGAAATAATAAAAGTAAAAAAATATAAATTATATTTATTATGTAGGTATAATGTATCGATATTTTGCATAGGTATATTTATTTACCCATTAAATTAATCCAAAAAATAAAATTAAATTAAAATTTATTAAAATTAAAATAACCTAAAATAATTAAGTGTACTTATTATATAGGTATAATGTATATTATTTATTTAGATAACCAATTAATTTAAAATTATTTATATAATTAAAATCCATAATTAAATTATGTATCAAATTATTTATAAAAATATGTTTACACTATTACTCATTTAATTTAATTTGTTAATATTTATTTATTTCCTCTATCCTTCCTTTGAACCTCCCCAATGGCCTAGGACCACTGGGTCATTACGCCAACCGTCGGTCATTCCTCCATTGCCCTCCTCTCTCCTTTCTTCTCCCTCGTATCCTCCATCACCTCCCCTCCTATTTAAAGACATGAGTTTTTCAAGTCCTCGGATCCACCATTATCTTATATCTTCCAGTGAGCTCTGGTAGAGAGAGCGAAAGAGACAATTTCTCCACCGTTGATGTGAGGAGGAGAGGGAAGAGCGACATGATCATCATCGGCATTGAAGCTTCCTCTATGTCGCTCCAAGTCTCCGTGTCACTGCTGTTGCATGCTACGACACGGAGCTTCTCAATCTCTGTCCACAAGTGCATGCATCCTTCTATCTTCTTTCTATCCAAGTATTCTCCCTTATCTCTCATCTTCTCTACTTCCATTTCACCTTCTCTTCTCAATCTACTCTGTTATTCTCTTTTTTCCAATCCATCTCTACCTCCTCCATTCCGATCATCACATCACCATCCGATCAACTCTCGTTGTTCCTTTTTCCCCCGTATCTGATCACCTTAAATCCACTTGGATTTGAGTCTCAAATCTCCATTCCTCCACATACACTGGAGATTTCAATCCATCCATTAGTTCCTCCTTTCAGGACAGATCCCCTCTATCTCAACTCCTTTTCCTTCTGTTATCTCCTCTTCTCCTCCTAATCCATCTCTTCTCCCCTCAATCTCTCTATTCATCTCTATTTTCAATAGAAAATCATTGAATTCCTCTGATTTCATCACTGATTTCATCCATCCTCATTCCTCACGTTTCCATTCTATCCCATACACCTGATCACTCTCTGACCACGTACAGTGGCCAGAGTTTGAAGGTTGATCCCTCGCTCCGCTAGTCTTCTCCATTTTCCTTCTATATTTGCTTTGGGACCGAGCTGTGGTGCTCGAGTCGATTTATAAAATTGTAGGTACGGTACTAATCTGGAACATTTGTTGTGATCAAGCATCTCCTCTTCAAATCTGAAGCTCTGTAGTATCGAATCCTCATCGAGACACCGAACGTCACCTGGTGAACAAGTTTGTTGCATCTCCTGCATTCGAAATCTTCCACCTCCTGGAAACCCTTGAATTGGGGAAGAACAAGAGTCCTCTTCATAATCGGCAGACACCATCCGATTGAGGCTGATCGAATGATCCAAAGAATGCATGCCACCCCGTCTCTTACGCCATCTCATGTGCGATGCACGTGAGATTAATATTTTTTAGCAAAATTGGAGTTATACTCTTGGAACTTTGATTCGCAAACATGTCCGAACGAATTGATCCCACGTATGTGGGAGTGTGTCGCTCTTTGCTTTTTTAATATAAATCCTCTAGAATTTTCCTTATTACACGTGATCCAACAATATTTCCAAATATTACATACTATTTGTTATATCCAGTATATTAAATAAAGAGTACAAAATTTGTATGAACTAAAACAAAAAAATAAAAACCTAATAAAATACCCAAAAATACCTTATACACTACTATATATAGTATACAAATATTTATGAAACTGAAAATATTTTACTATTTTTAGTAATTCAAAAATAAATAAAAAAATATACTTTCAAAATACATAAAAATATAAAAACATCTTTAAAATATCTCTAAAAATCACATACGTGTATAATATTTTAGCATATTTTACACAGAAAACCAAAAATAAAATAAAAATCAAATGTAAAATCCCTAAAAATCAATAATATCTCTAAACTTGAAAAATTCATGACTAATTCAATAAAGTCATATAAATATGTAAAGTTCCTTATTCTAAATGTATTTTCATATATTTTCCAGTAAAACTATAAAAAATTATTTTTCTACTATTTACTAATTTTTAAAATATAAAATATATCATTATTTTATTTTAAGACTTTGTTTTCAACTTTAAAAATACTTCAAACCCCAAAAAATCTAAAAATCACTCAAAATACATAAAAATAGTAAAACGAATATAAAATATAAAAATATAAAAAGTTAAAATCAAATAAAAAATATAAAATCAATGCTTATACTGCGTTGCTTATATATATACAAAATCCATAAAATCAACTAGCAATCAAAACAATCTCTTAAAAAAATCAGAAACCCTCTTCCCTTAGCTACTCTACCTATTATAACTATGTTCACAATTTGTCTCCTTGATTTTGACATTCCTGTACTATTACTATACACATTATTTTAGGAGTACAAATAAAACAAAAAAACATTTTGGTAATTTTGGATAGTCGACTTCGTTGTTTCACAAGACAACCCATGAGGAAACCCTAATCTCATATCTATATTCATTAGAATATGTGAAACCACTTAGGAAAATTATTTCCTTAAATTAACAGTTTCGCTAAGCAAAATTTTGACGTGGTGAAATTCCTAATTCATGTGATGAACATAAAAAGGTTTTGCATATAGTTTGTTATTTTTTATATTTCTATGATGTGAAGTTTTAATTAAATTTCTTTAATTGGTATCAAATCCTTAGTTTGGAGGACTTGGATTGCATCTAAGTTCGACAAATAATTGGTCAGATCATCCGATCAATGGGTACATTGTCTTGTGATAGTTTTAACGATTTGAATGTTTTGATATTTCAAAATCACTACTATTCTCCCTTGTTTCAAACATATTTTTGGAATATATATGAGGTTTTGAATGTATGGACTCATACTAAAAAAGATGCACCAATAGTTGGTGACATTTTGGAAAAAATTCAAATGTTAAATGATCGCAGACTCCAATTTTTGACCAAAGATTGTAGCTAAAAAATATTGAATTTTTTACTAAAATTTTTGGATCATTGATTTAGCTTGAAATCTGCGGTCTTAAGTTCCACACAAAGCGGGAATTCAGTCGAAGTGTCGACCAATCAGAAATCCAGCTAAAATCAACAATTAACCCACACTATAGATCAAGCAATAAGAAATAAATGTGAAGTTAAAATTTATTTTTAACTCTACATAAATGGTGCATAGAGCAAGTATCCAGAGAGTTCGAACATAGGGAGCAAAACAGGGTAGATCAAACAGGCGTGTGTGTGTGTGTGTGAACGTGAAGTAGTGTCTACACAATGCAATGCAAAAATAAATATTTTGTGGTTTTTTAATTTTTAAATTTTTTTATTTACTTTTTTAATTTTGTATTTTGATTTTTTAATTTTTTTTCTGATTTTATGTATTTTTCTATTTTATATATTTTTTCTTTTTCAATATTGGAATATAAACTATATAATAAAAGAGGGAATAGAATATTTAGAAAAATATAGAAAATAGTCAAAAATTCAGAAATAAAAACTTTTTCGTGTTTTTATAAATTTTTTACTGTTTTTGTGATTTTTGAATATTTTTCAAAATGTTTTTAGTATTTTTAAAAGGCAAAATAAATGAAAACAGTGAGTAAGCTACTGGCTGTGAGTAAAACTATGGATGAAAAATATCAAACATCCACTAAAATTTTCCAAACCAATTTAAAAATAAAGATAATAAAAAGAGGAAACTATAACACTTGAGTTTGCAATTTTTGGAGTTTTCTAGAATTTTTTATATTTTTTTGAAGTTTTTAGGTATTTTCGAATTTTTAAAGTTTTTATTTTGAGATTTTTAGTGATTTTTTTATTGACACTAAAATAGACTAAAATACACAATAGGTGATTTTTTTGGAATTTTTCGAGGTATTTTAATATTTTTTTGGTATTTTCTAAGCTAGACAGTACTGAAATGGCATGTTTTTGATTTTTAATAAATGCTAAAATACAACAAAAATGAAAAATAAAAATGTGCCGTGCAAGTGCAAGTCAACAGGAGCTTAGCATGATTTTTGTAGAATTTTTCAAATTAAAATGACGCTCCAAATAAATAAGACAAGCACACAAAAGTTCACAGCCTGGCAGGGGTATATATACAAATATCAAAACATCCAGAGGCATCTATGCAATTTTTCCACAAAAATGTAACTCTGAATATTTAATTTTATGGACCAAATACAAATAAGCAGACCCGGGAGGGTACAGATGCAAAATGCCCACCAGGGCGCGTGACTTGTACGCGCTTGGGAAGGACCCAAACGTAATGTCAAAAACCTTGGGGGTCTGACTGCAAAATGTCCAAAACTTTTACACTACACTTCGAAGTTTAGGTACTAAAATTAAATCCACAAAAGGCCAAGGGCCTCTATGCAAAAAGCACGCGCCTCACGTGAACAGGTCACGTGAGGTGACGTGGCAGAGTACCTAGTTGCAAATACCAAAAGTCCGAGGGCCTAGTAGTAAACTTTACAAAATATTTAAACTACCATTTAAAGTTTATGGACTAGAATAAAATTACAAAAGCGTGAGGAGTATACTTGCGAAATTTCCCTTGCTCAGGAGATCGAACGGTTGGGGCTCTTTACTTGGACACGTGGTGTGACCTCCTTGCACGATACCGCTTCGTGGATGTGCGGCTGCGATTAGATCCGGCCGAGCGATCGGACGATGACGGGAGGCCTAGATCCAACGGCAGCTGTAGACCCTGGAGTTCCTTGTAGATCGGACGGTAACGGGCAAAGGAGCAAGAACTGGGATGAACGCCGACCTCGGCGAACTTCTAGCTCTCCTCCCTTGCACGCCCGACGGTGGCTGGCGGTACGGAGAGGCTCAAAAGACTCCTGAAGGGCTGCTCTTGCGGCTGAAGGTCTTCAAAGGGCCGGAGAACGTCTGATGCGTACCAGCGAGGTCGGAGGAGCTGCGACCCTCCAGGACCCTCCGGCGAACACCAAAGAGGTCTCTAGGCGTGCTCGAACGTGACCGGACCTGCACCAAAAAGTTACGCCCTCGAGGGCAAATTGCCTCGAGGGTTGGGGAAACGGCTGGAAGCGAAGATGGCGAAGATGGTGGTCGTCGCCGGAGGAGTGCTCCGGCGAAGGTGGTGATAGGGCGCGTTGAGCGATGGGATTTAATGATTTAGGATGCGAAAGATGCCTACAATTACAGAGAATAAAAAGGAGTAAGAAAAGATGGAAGTGGATACCTCAAGGGGGTAGGACCCGAAGTTACAAAACCTCGACGGCAAGGCTCGCTGGAGGTGAGGAACGTGCCCAGAACGATCGGTGCTCTGCCGCTTTGAAGGTGGGAACCCAGAGCTGACACCTCCAGGCTTCTAACTCGAGCCAAAGGGGAAGCGATTCTGGATGAATTGCGGTTCAAAAATCGCAAGGAAAATCGGGGGAGGTTTTTAAAAGGATTGATCCTGCGACTGAGATGATCCAAAGACCAACGATCATCGAGCGAATCTTTGACCCACTGCCCAAGGATACACATGGGCGTGAATCACCACTCAACGAGGAACAGAAGTCGTGTAAGACGATACACGAAAGAGTGAACGAGGAGTCCTCAAAAAATGAGAAAATGGGTCAAAACCCACTTCTGCAGAAGCTACAAGGGCTAGGACACCTAGTTGACTGGGGTCAGCTAGGGTTTGCACCTGGTTGGTCCACGTGGACCAACCATGAAAAACCCTGGGAAATTCTTTTATTAATTCATTTTAAAATATTAAATGGCCGAATTAAATTATGATTATTAAATAAAAAATATTTGTTATTTTATGTAGTATTTTATTATGATTTTTAATTATTTTTATAAGATATATTTTTACAAGTTTGCTTTTATACCCCTTATAGGTATATTACCTACATATTTTATTCTTTTATTTTTATTTTATCTATTTTAATTTTATTTTTTATTTAGTGTCTTATAAGATCATAAAATACTTTTACACAAACAAATATATTTTTATTTTATTTTTCTGATATGTTTTTTATATTTAATAAAATATAAGTAGGTATTGTATAGGTATGTATATAGGTATAATACCTGTGTATTTTATATACATATATTTTTATTTTGAGTTTTATTTGGGTTTTTATTCTTTTTTTAATGTACATAATTATTATAAACAATATTTACAAAATTATAAAAATAAAAATAATGAATAAAAAATAAACTGAATATTTTAATCAGTACAATTGTACAATGTGGGTCCAAAACTCAACTTTCAAACCGTAGCTCTGCCAAATGCAAAACCATCGCCATTAAATAGATTATTTTATTTTATATACAATTAAAGGTGAGTTTGCTGCATTTGGAGTTTTCATCTGTGAGATACGGGTCTGGGAAGTTGGGATTCTGGATTTTTATTCAGATCATAACTTTTTATCTATATACTATTTTTCAGTGAAATCAATTTTGTATTTTTCTTTATTAAATTATCTACAACTTTCATGTACAAAGTTTCTTTATTTGAGGTATAAAAAGTAGAACCAAAAATAGGTCCCAAAATGAATAAAGAATGAATGGAATCGTATAGGTATCTGACCCTTATCTCCCCCTACTTTCTTCCTTGTCGACCTATTCATCAAGATGCCTAGGTCTCGGGGTTTGGGTCATAAAATATTTATAATATTTTACTCTTTTTCTTTTCTTTTATTTATTCTATAATTTTGGCTTTAACTACAGTATTTTATGCACTATTTACATGCACATGCATGAATGCTAAGATGATCTATTTAAGGGTATTTACAGGCATTACTAGGGTTTTTGAGACCAAAATGATAGAATAAAGATGATGAAATATGGATTCATCATCCACCTATACTTTACCTTTGCTAGTCCCTAGCAAACACTTATGCAATAAGTGCAAAAAGAAAAAGAAAGAAAAGAAAAAGAAGAACTTGGATTTAGTTTAATTATCAAACTTGTCTTCACAAAATCAAAGTTTGGAGCTTAAGTCGGACCTTTGGATTTTTAGTGCAGGCGGAACCTTAATGAGAACTGGATTTGAAATCCAACAGCCTTCGAGAATCCCAAAACTCTGCTCAAGTCTCCTCAATAGCCAGGTCAGAAATATTTTAACTCATATGCAAACCCTTATGACTATGAATCTGACTCGTACAGTGTAAGTGATGGTGGCTCTCCCCAACTGAAATGACAAAGAGACTGACTTCTCCAATATGACAACCCAATGATTCCCCAATCCAACAACTCATCCCTTAAGGACCAGGGTATTCCCTTCTAAGTTCAAGTGGCAACCAGCCCAAGAGGGGGTGAAGAGAAGAATGGATGGTAGCCAGTGTAGCTACCTATCCTACGATGCAAGACCAGTGTAGTCAAGTCATCCGGCTACAGGCTCACATAATTTTACTTTGAAGCTCAAGCTTGCTTATTTGACTTTACAACATATGTACACTCCGGCAGGCATTTTTATTTTTGTACAGGCCTGTCCACTTTTTTAGAGTTTTTGCTTTTGCATTTTTTTTGAATACTATATACAGCAGCATTTACATAGGGAGTTTTTCCTCTTGAGCCAGTAGACTATCCGTCTTTTGAAGCTTTATCGCAACCCACGATCTCCTATCCTCGAAACTCATCATTACTGGACGGGTTGGGGTGCACTTCCCTCCCTAGAGGAGGACAAATGTTTCCACCTGTGTGCGTCTCATACCGGCAAATCCAACCCCCTCACCACTCCAACTGAGTTGAGCCATGTGAAAGGTGCAAGTGTCCAAGTTAGGTCATTATCAACAAGAGTCGTGCGTGTGCTCCGAAATACTCTACTTAGGCAGTCAAGAATCCATTGAACCAAGTCCCGTGATCCTCAACGAATTAAGTCAACTAGACCTGAAGTAGCTCAATCCCAGTTCCTATAAGGTTCCTATTAGTTAGGTAGGTTTTAAGGTCCAACCAAGCTCCAATCTTCGGATTTTACTTAGACTCGTTCAATTATCATACTCAATCCGAAAATGCGAATGCTATGCAATGCCATGCGGAAAAAATTTTTGTGATGCAATTTTTCAAAGATTTTGAACAATTTATGGATTTCTTTTGAAAATATGATGCGTATGCATTTTTTAGATTTTTCAAATAGATTTTTCAAATTTTTTTGGATTTTAATTTTGCAAATGTTTTTGGGATTTTTGAAAATAAAAGGTTTTGGCCAAAATCTAGGTACAAATATTTACACGGGAGTGCTTCTTATATATACAAGAAGTGGATTTTAAGAAGTTACAAGGGTAAGTGGTCAATTTTATAAGTATATATATAGTGGATTTTTGGTGTGATGTATGTATTCCTCAAACTTATTTGACAAACGGTTTCTCAAACAGTTTTTGAAAACTATAGTCCAAAATAATTTTTACAAACAATTTTACACACATGTACACACATTTGAAAATCATTTTGCAAAGGTTTTCCAAACAGTATGTATAGATTTTTCAAATATTTTTGCAACCATTTTTCAAACCATTTGCAAATCATTTTTCAAACATTTTATTTCACACAAAGAAAATAAATTTTACAATCAAAATATTTTTACAAAGGTTGAAAACATGTAACAAAACATTTTCAAAATAGTTTTCAATAAATTTTTCACAGAGATTTTCAAACTATTTTTCAAACATTTTGCAAAAAATAGTTTCACCTGATTTATTAATCAGTAGATACAAAAAGAATTTAAGGAATGATAACATCTTTTTATTAAGGTTTTTAATGAATTTTAAAGAATAATTAGCCATACTATTAAGAAAATACGAAAGTACGAGTTATGGCTAAAGTATATACACAGTATATACGACCCCCCTATACTTAGCTGGAGCTATGTCCTCATAGATCGGAGAGAAAAGAGAAGACATAACTCGTACTAAGTATAGGCAAGCCTAAAGAATAGATGAATAAGAGATAAATGAATAAACCAATGAGAAGTTGACCGTCCCCCCTATACTTAGGATCAAATAATCCTAAGTATAGCAGACTGCACACAAAGCAGGGAGGGTCAAGGGTGGGAATGAACAGATCGTACTCAGATTGTCTCCTCCTATACCTAGGGTAAGATATCCCTAAGTATAGACAAGAAGAGGAGACAATGGAGAGAATCTAAGAATAGAACAACTCGGGGTGCACACCCCCCTATACTTAGGGCAAAGTACATCCTAAGTATGGAAAACTGTCTACAAGGGGCGACACCTTTTTGATAGATAAATAAAATAGAAAAGGAAAAGAAGAAAAGAAGAAAAGAGATTAGCAGACGAAAGCATGATAAAGACAGATGATCTGTACAGCGGACGATGGAAGTGATCACCATATATGAGATGCAGATGATATGAGTCAAAGAATACATCTCATACCAGAAGAATGGGGGCAACGTCAATGGTCGGTGGGTCATGATCTAGATATAGCTTCAGACGTTGACCATTGACACGGAAGGTAGAGGAAGATGACGACTCGGATATATCAATACTGCCATTGTCATGTGCCTTCCTGACCACATACGGACCTTTCCACTTGCTCTATAATTTCCCTGGAAATAATTTCAGCCTGGAATCAAACAACCATACTCTCTGATCTGGCTCAAACTGTTTATGGCTGATATCGTGCCATGTTTTCACTTTCTCTTTGTACTGTAGGTTGTTGGAAAAGGTTGTATCTCTCAGTTCCTCCAGGGCTGCCAACTCTGCTCTTCTCTGTTCTCCTATACTATCGGGATCTAACAGTAACTCAGTGACTGTCCAAAAGGATTTATGCTTGATCTCCACTGGCAAATGGCACGGCTTGCCATAGACGAGTCGAAAGGGAGATGTCCCCAATGGATTCTTCAAGGAAGTCCGATAAGCCCACAAGACCGAGTCCAAAAACTGTGACCAATCCTTTCGATCTGGGCGGACAACCTTCTGCAAGATAGTTTTTATCTCCCGGTTCGATACTTCGGCAAGACCATTAGTCTGAGGGTGATACGGTGTGGCAACCCGATGGTCAATGCCGAACTTGTCTGCAAGGCCCTAACCTTGTCATTGATGAAATGAGACCCCCCCGTCTGAAATCAAGACTCTAGGTACCCGAACCGTGAAACGATATTTTTCCTCAAAAATTTGCATACGGTTTTAGCATCTACGGCTCGGGCGAGGATGGCCTCAACCCATCGGCTGACATAATTTACAGCGAGCAAAATATGCTCGAATCCCTTACTCTTAGGAAATGGGCCCATGAAATCAATCCCCCATGCATCAAAAACCTCACAAAAGTGAATGGGTTGCATGGGCATCATGTCTCTCTGTCCGCAGGTTCCCATTTTCTGACAGTCAGTACATCTCTTCACGAAGTCATCTGAATCCTTGAAGAGAGTAGGCCACCATAGGCCAGATTGAAGCACCTTCTGTGCTGTCCTTTTTCCAGAATGATGTCCTCCTGCCTCAAGCTTGTGGCAGTATGTGAGGACGCTATGATGCTCTTCTTGAGGAATGCACCTCCTCCAGATGTTGTCCCCTCCTTCATGATAAAGGACGGGGTCCTCCCAGTGGTAAAACTTGACCTTTGCCAGGAAGGTCTGAGTTTCTATCTGGGCCAACCTTGTGGGACCGTCTTGGCAGCAAGATAGTTCACAATGTCGGCATACCACGAGAGCGAGGTGATAGCCAAGATCGCCTCATCTGGAAATGTCTCTGTGATAGGTGTGTTGGGCTCAGATTCCTCAAGGTTCTCCAATCGGGAGAGATGATCTGCCACCACATTCTTGACTCCAGGCTTATCCTTAATCTCAATATCAAATTCCTGGAGCAGAAGGATCCATCTGGTAAGACGTGCTTTGGCATCCTTCTTGGCCATTAAGTACCGGATGGCAGTGTAATCTGTGTAGATGGTCACTCTAGATCCGATAATATAAGATCGATACTTATCCAAAGCAAAGACGACGGCCAGCATCTCTTTCTCAGTTACAGTATAATTCCGTTGAGCGGCATCCAATGTCCGGCTGGCGTAGTGAATGGCAAACGGCAAACCATCCCTCCTCTGTCCAAGCACAGCCCCAACGGCAAAATCTGAAGCGTCCGTCATGATCTCGAATGGGAGAGAGTGGCTGAAGGACAGGAGCCGAAACAACCATACCTTTGAGAGTCTCAAAAGACGCCAGATACTTATCATTGACAATGAACTCGGTGTCTTTCGTCAGCAAATCAGTCAGCGGTCGGGCAATACGACTGAAGTCCTGAATGAACCGTCGGTAGAAACCGACATACCCCAGAAAAGACCGCAACTGACGCAAATCCTTGGCCGGATCGACCTCCATGCCCCTGTTGGAGACGATATGACCAAGGACCATCCCTTGAGTCACCATGAAGTGACTCTTCTCCCAAGACAAGACAAGATTGACCTCAATGCAGCGCTGAAGCACACGGTCTAGGCAGTCAAGACAAGCATCGAACCCGTCGCCATAGACCGAGAAGTCATCCATGAAGACCTCTAAACAGTTACCCACCATGTCCGAGAATATGGACAACATGCACCTTTGAAATGTCGCCGGAGCGTTACATAGACCAAAGGGTATCCGTCTGAAAGCATATGTTCCAAACGGACAGGTGAATGGCATTTTCTCCTGGTCTTCGGGCGCAATGGCCACTTGATTGTATCCGGAGTACCCTTCAAGAAAGCAGTAATGACTCTTCCCAGCTAGCCGCTCGATAATCTGATCAATGAATGGCAGCGGGAAGTGATCCTTCTTGGTGGCCTCATTCAATCGTCTGTAGTCCACACAGACCCTCCAAGAAGTGGGTACTCGGGTAGCGATCTCCTCTCCAGACTCATTCACAACTGTAGTGATACCCGTCTTCTTGGGTACCACATGTAACGGACGACCCATTTGGAGTCGGAGATGGGGTAGATAAAATCGGCGCTCCACCACTTCGATATTTCTTTCATGACCACATCTCGAAGATTCGGGTTCAGTCTTCGTTGGAACTCATGCGACGGCCTAGCATTATCCTCAAGGTAGATGTGGTGGGAGCACAGAGCCGGACTAATCACCTGGAGATCAGCTATACTCCATCCTATCGTCTTGCGGTTTCTTTCAAGAACCTCCATCAGACGAGATTCTTGCTCTCCAGTCAAACCTGCTGAGATAATGACTGGGTGCATATCATGCTCACCCGCAAAGAATCTATACTTCAGCGACTGCGGCAAAGGTTTCAGTTCTGGACAACTGGGAGGTGGCAGATCTGGCTTTTGATATGTCTGTGTGAAAGCTACCAGGTCTGCACGGGAGAACTCTCGCTCTGCATTAATCTCTGACGAAGAGCGGCTTGCTGAATCATTAATACACTGCACTGGCTCGTACTCTGTCATGGGTATTGGCTCAGAAGGAATCAGACAAGGTAAATATTCATCAAAGTCATCCCAATCAATGTCTGAATCTGAGGGATAAGACGAAGATGAACAAGATTGAAAATCATCATCAGCACCACTTGTCTCAGCACTATCAGCCTCCGGTGTATCCTCGTCCAGGGATGTGCTCTCTAGGCTCTCGACTGTCATAAGCTTAAGATATTGTGAATCTGTAGGCAAGGCGAGGGTCGGTGCTACAGGATCTGTCCAGTTAGATTCATCGTCAGTCATCACAAAATCACATTCCTGGTGGATGTCTAGCTCTTTCTCTGTCATCTACGCGGCTTCGCTGGACTGCTCCGAGCATTCAAGTTCTCTGGCTCTGGTTTCTTTGATCGTCTCTATTTGTATGGTTTCGCCCTCTACACGAAAACATACATTCCCACTATCATGATCGGTCACCGCCTTGGCTGTGGCCAAGAATGGACGTCCGAGTATGATGGGGGCATCGGTTACCGACTTAGGGATCTCCATGTCCAACACAACGAAGTCCACGGGGAATTTCAGGCCCTGAATGGTAACGACCACGTCTTTCAATAACCCCTTCGGTCTCTTAGTCGACCTATCAGCAAACTGAAGGACTATCCTGCTCCTAAGAAGAGGACCAAACTCGAATCGGTTGAGCAAGGCTGCCGGAAGAAGGTTGATTGAAGAGCCGTTGTCTAACAGAGTACGATCAAACTGCTGCTCCTGAATCTCGCATCTGACATAGGGAGCTCCTGCATCTAGTCGCTTGGCTGGCAGTTTGTTCTGAATAGTGCAGAAAGTGGAGTGAGTGAGCACATGGATCTGATCTCTGTGATTCCTCCTCTTCCTGCCTACGGTAGTCTTCTCTTTCAAGTTCTTTTTGAAGAGGGGGGATGTGCTCAAGTGCTTTCTGTAGAGTCAGCTGAATGTGGAATCTGTCTATCATATGATTGTTGAACTCTACCTGTTGATCTTTTTTGGGATTTTCTCTTTTGTTCCCCTTCGCCCGGCGGAGTGCTTCAGGGAAGGGGATTGTAGGGGCCTCCTCTTATGGAGGACTAGGACTAGGTCATTGTGCTTGTGAAGGATTAGAATCCATACAATCATCATCATTTAACATATATGGATCTGCAATTTGAACAGAAACCTTTCCTTTATTCATATTTTTGTTTTCCTTATTATCACAGTCCATAGACACAAAAGGTGGTAACATCACAGAGGGAGGCTCAACAAAAGTAGATGTGGTGGCCTCAGTACCACCACCAGCACCTGTTTTTAAAGTATCAGCATCGTGCTCCGGCTCGGCATCCAAAATGGTGGCATCAGCACCACCGTCTGCATCTGGTCTCACGACGGCCTCAGTACCGTCGTCTGGATCTCCATCATTGGTGGCCTCAGCACCATCGTCTTCAACATCATCATTAGAGGCATCAGCACCGCTACTCTGCTCCTCTGGCGCTCCTGATCCTGCATGTGGTCGTCGCTCAGAAGAGGCGTCGCCGGCTGGCATCCTACCGCTCCTAGTAGTCACAAAATCAGCATCATACAAAGAGAGAGATATGTCACTCAAATAATCACTAGGAGAGGTATCCTCTGTAAACTCTACCTGCTCAGACTTCCTTTTCAGATTGTTCGGGTTAGGTTCAATCTGAGCGGGTATGGTGGCCTTGCCTTTGATGATTTCCCTCATCTCCTGCCAAAATTCATCCATTTCTTGCCTGAAGGATGCTCGTTGTTCGGAGAGCAAGCGGGCAAGATCATCGAGAGCTGGGTTCTCAAAAGCGGGGGCCTGAGAACCGGACGGGTTTCCCTGCTGGAAATGAGATTGTTGTTGTTGCTGCTGGTACTGGGGAGGATGAGGATAGGACTGATGAGGCTGCTGACACTGCCTCCGCTGCTGTCCCTGATAGGCGGAACGAGGACCATTTTGGTATTGCGGCTGGGCGTACTGGGGTTGTTGCTGCTGCTGTGGCTGGCTGTTCTGTTTTCCTTGAGCTGGAGATTGTTGCTGAGATGAAGAGCCACCGTTGCCCCAACGGAATCTCTGGGGTGATCGCGACGAATCCCAAGCTGAGGGTACCGGTCGTACCAAATCCCATTGACTTCCATCAATGGCTTCTGCTCGAAGGAGGGAGGGGGTAGAACTGTCAATGGCTGGTCCGGCTGATATACCACCATCTGAGTGTCCTGAGATGGTGGCTGCGATGGGTAGTACGGTAGCTGCGGCACCGGCTCTGCCTGGATGAAGTTGACCTGGCAGTGTGAGGCAGAGGGCTGGATAGAGCTGCTACTGCTCGGATCGGCCCGTGACCTAGGAGGTTGCTGAGTGTGTGCCTGTGCCTCCTGAATGCAGAGAATTTGAGTCTTCAGGTAACTCATGGTCTTGGTAAGAAGGTCCATCTGGGCTAGACCTTGGTTCTGCTTCTTTTAGAGGATCTCCATGCGGTCCAACTTCTCACTGATGATTCCCACGTCGGCTGCAGCGGATTCGGCTTGGGCTGCGGCTACCGACGAAGTGTTGGGACCGGTATCGATGCGGGCGATCCTCTGAAATGATCCTCCTCCTTGGGGTGGCTTTTGCTGTGTGTAGACTCTGGCTTGGGTCATCACGGTCGAGTTTTCTACCATGCCTTCATAGATGGCCCAGGCATCATCCTCACCCTTGGAAAAGTATGATCCACCACAAGAAGCATTTACAAGCCCCTACAGCTCCGGTGTCAGCCCACAAAAGAAACTCTGAATCAGATTGGGCTTTGATATATCGTGATGTAGACACCGGTCAATGAGCTCTCTGAATCGATCCCAGGCTTCATGAAACTGTTCATTAGGGATCATGACAAAGTTGCTGATCATAGCTCTAGCTGCACTCGTCCGGCCGAGAGGATAGTACTTCTTCAAGTATGCGGTCCGGAGATCTGCCCAAGTATCTATGAATCGCCCCAAATGTTTGAGCCAGTATGCGGCTCTGTCAACCAAGGAGAAAGGAAAGGCGATCATCTTGATAGTGTCCTCGGTCATCAGCCTATCATGGACTGTGCTGCAGATCATTTCAATTTCTTGGAGGTGGAGGTGTGGCTCTTCGATCGGCAACCCATGGAATTTGGGTAGAAGCAGAATGGTATGGGGCTGAAGCTCGAAATCTCCATGGATAGGAGGAAGTCTGATCCAACGATGAGTGAGGGATGCTGCGGGATTGTGCAATTCCCTCATGATAGTCAGCGGCGGTCTCTCAGCATTGGGATCACCTCCCCCTGCATCAGGTCCATCTTCTCCTCCGCCGTCGCCCCCAGGTCGGTTTTCTCGCATCTGTGCCAATTCTCTCATGAGATCACCCATGAAGGTTCCCTGGTCACGAATCTGTCTCTGCATGTTCTCCAGGGATGCTAGAAGTGAATTGTTGATGGTGGCTTGATCAATGAAGAATGGCGGGTGCTCATGATCATCAGGATGCTCTCCTCTGTCAACCATGTCTAGGTTCTCTGAAAAATCAAAAGAACCCATCTCAGGTGTCGTCAAATGCTCTGAGCTCTGCGATGCACTAAATTATGAGACTCTTGGATTGATGGAAGGGGAATGAGAAGGGTGGTCGAGGGGGAACAGGGTGGATGTGAACTCAGGCTCGGAGAGCGGACTCTCTGAGGTTGTCCTAGATGAATAAGGCGGAGTGCTGGATAGCGGTGCCGACAAAGTCGGCCTAAGAGATCTCTGTCCCATCATCTTGATTATTGAGAAGAGCAAGGTGAAGAAGAAGAAGGGGGCAAAATTGCTGATTGTGCGGTGTTTTTGATCTTGACCTAAATTCAACTAGCAATCAAACACAAGACAAGGGGGGTTCACCAACTCAACACGTGAAGCCGTAAGGGTTCGGCTATTATCTTTGTAGTTTTTAGCTTGAATTCAGGAATTTATCTTTTAACGAGTCCTTAGAGCGCTACGCCTAATGGAGCGAGAGTACTGTCGGAAGAGTATCCCGTACTTGTCCTCCTCCTGTGTAACATGCAGCTTGCGCTTTTTGAGGTCCTTGTAACCCTTCCTGGATCCCTACTCAGCCAAAGAAATAGAGAAAGGAAGCCAATAGAGGCGAAACTGATACTTCAGAATTCGCTCGCAACGGAATCACCCGTGAGCGTGCAAGAACCTACTTGGACGCGAGACGATGAGACAGACACCCCCGTGAAGGCGTGGCCTAGGCTCGATACTTCGGACAAGGTCGATGCTCTACACAATAGAGAGTCACCAATGTTGACCAAGCCTACTCGTCCACGTACGATAGAAGCGCCAATACTTCGGAAATCCAGGCGATACACAAGGCAGCCACAAGCTGGGATTTGGGCTCTAATCCTTACGAAGCACTCAACTCACTTGGAAGGAGACCTTCCCATGCAACCTGAATACAAGTGAGGGTGTGACTATCCCCAATCAATGAGTCCAATTACCAATTTTATTTAGGTCAAAGTAGTCTTAGCAGTCACTTTTTTAATTTTTTTGGTGTTATCGCTTCTTTTGAGTAGATTCAAATAAGCGCCTAACGTTTTTGGTATTTTCTTGATTCCTAATTGATCCAAAAACAGAGGGAGAATAGAGTCGGAAAAGCCAATGCAAGTGGCACTAAGATGGAAATCTCACCATAGTGCCTAAATGATGAATGCAAAGATAAAAGACTTACAGTGACTCCCAGCTCTCTCCATGCGGGATGCAAAACAGGAATTTATAAACCTATATTACATGCCGATATGCAAGCGGAAATCGTCCTAAGCAGGCAATTGCTAGCGTGAAGAACCACAAGTCAATCACCAGTCTTCGATCCTAAGGGTCCGGTCTAGACTCGCCCCTCCTCTTCTCGACAAATCGAGTTCAGGAGTAGCGCTTGATGGGGTGGGCTCGCGGCGCAGCGGATCTAAGATGATGATTTAACTGTTTATTTAAACCAGGTCCAAATACGATCTATAGGTGCATGCAAAGGTTATTAGTGTATTTGGACCTAATCTAATCGATCAAGCAAAAGCCTAGAACTAAGGGCTCAATCCACAAAAGAAAGGGAAAATGAAATCAAAATCGGAAAATGACAGCGGTGAAAAACTCGTCAAAATCCGCGGTGAGTCCCCGGGTGAACAAACACTCGGAAATTGGGCTCGAATGTCTGAAAGTCCAAGTCCCTGTATTATTACAAATTAATAATCACTCTCTCACAAAATAAAATGCAAACTAATCTAATCACTCTCTCAATCCTCCTGCTCTCTCCTGTCGGCTTGGCTTAAGAAAAGCCAGCTCTGCTTCACGTGGTTGCTCCGGATCCCCTAGGCGATCCGCCTCGCTCCACGGTCCCTCGCAAGAAGACAACAAGAGATGGTCAGAAAAGCTCAACAATATCTATCAAAATGCAAGAGAGATAAAATGAAGCCATGGTAGACAAACAAACACAATCAAACAAAAATTATGATCTACTCGATGTTGCTCCCCGGCAATGGCGCCATTTGATTTAGCTTGAAATCTACGGTCTTAAGTTCCACACAAAGCGGGAACTCAGTCGAAGTGTCGACCAATCAGAAATCCAGCTAAAATCAACAATTAACCCACACTATAGATCAAGCAATAAGAAATAAATGTGAAGTTAAAATTTATTTTTAACTCTACATAAATGGTGTATAGAGCAAGTATGTAGAGATTTTGAACACAGGGAGCAAAATAGGGTAGATCAAACAGGGGGGGTGTGTGTATGTGTGTGTGTGTGTGTGTGTGTGTGTGTGTGTGTTTGTGTGTGTGTGTGTGAACGTGAAGTAGTGTCTACACAATGCAATGTAAAAAAAATGTCTTTGTGGGTTTTAATTTTTAATTTTTTTATTTAATTTTTTAATTTTGTATTTTGATTTTTTATTTTTTTTGATTATATATATATTTATTTATTTATTTATTTATTTATTTTATATATTTTTTTCTTTTTCAATATTGGAATATATAAACTATATAATAAAAGAGGGAATAGAATATTTAGAAAAATATAGAAAATAGTAAAAAATTCAGAAATAAAATCTTTTTGGTGTTTTTATAAATTTTTTACTATTTTTGTGATTTTTGGGTATTTTTCAAAATGTTTTTGGTATTTTGAAAAGGTAAAATAAATGAAAACAGTGAGTAAGTTACTGGCTGTGAGTAAAACTATGAATGAAAAATATCAAACAGCCACTAAAATTTTCCAAACCAATTTTAAAATAAAGATAATAAAAAGAGGAAACTACAGCACTTGAGTTTGCAATTTTTAGTGTTTTCTAGAATTTTTTATATTTTTTGAAGTTTTTAGGTATTTTCGAATTTTTAAAGTTTTTCTTTTGAGATTTTTAGTGATTTTTGGACTGGCACTAAAATAGACTAAAATACACACTAGGTGATTTTTTTGGAATTTTTCGATGTATTTTAATATTTTTTGGTATTTTCTAAGCTAGATAGTACTGAAATGGCATGTTTTTATTTTTAATAAATGCTAAAATGCAACAAAAATGAAAAATAAAAATGTATCGTGCAAGTGCAAGTCAACAGGAGCTTAGCATGATTTTTGTAGAATTTTTCAAATTAAAATGAGGCTCCAAATAAATAAGACAAGCACACAAAAGTTCACATCCTGGCAGGGGTATATATACAAATATCAAAACATCCAGGGCATCCATGCAATTTTCCACAAAAATATAACTCTGAATATTTAATTTTATGGACCAAATACAAATAAGCAGACCCAGGAGGGTACAGATGCAAAATGCCCACCAGGGCGCGTGACCTGCTCGCGCATGGGAAGGACCCAAATGTAATGTCAAAAACCTTGGGGTCTGACTGCAAAATGTCCAAAACTTTTACACTACACTTCGAAATTTAGGTACTAAAATGAAATCCACAAAAGCCCAAGGGCCTCTCTGCAAAAAGCCCGCGCCTCACGTGAATAGGTCACGTGAGGTGACATGGCAGAGACCTAGTTGCAAATACCTAAAGTTCGAGGGCCTAGTTGTAAACTTTACAAAATATTTAAACTACCATTTAAAGTTTATGGATTAGAATAAAATTACAAAAGCGCGAGGGGTATACTTGCAAAATTTCCCTCGCTCAGGAGATCGAACGGCTGGGGCTCTTCACTTGGACACGTGGTGTGACCTCCTTGCACGATACCGCTTCCTAGATGTGCGGCAGCGATTAGATCCGGCCGAGCGATCGGACGATGACGGGAGGCCTAGATCCAACGGCAACTATAGACCCTGGAGTTCCTCGTAGATCGGACGGTGACGGGCAAAGGAGCAAGGACTGGGATGAACGCTGAGCTCGGCGAACTTCTAGCTCTCCTCCCTTGCACGCCCGACAGTGGCTGGCGGTACGGCGAGGCTCAAAAGACTCCTGACGGGTTGCTCTTGCGGCTGAAGGTCTTCAGAGGGCCGGAGAACGTCTGATGCGCACCAGCGAGGTCGGAGGAGCTGCGGCCCTCCAGGACTCTCCGGCAAACACCAAAGAGGTCTCCAGGCGTGCTCGAACGTGACCGGACCTGCACCAAAAAGTTACGCCCTCGAGGGCAAATTGCCTCGAGAACGGCTGGAAGCGAAGATGGCGAAGATGGTGGTCGTCGCCGGAGGAGCGCTCCGGCGAAGGTGGTGATAGGGCGCGTTGATCGATGGGATTTAATGATTTAGGATGCGAAAGATGCCTACAATTACAGAGAATAAAAAGGAGCAAGAAAAGATGGAAGTGGATACCTCAAGGGGGTAGGACCCGAGGTTACAAAACCTCGACGGCAAGGCTCGCTGGAGGTGAGGAACACGCCCAGAACGATCGGTGCTCCGCCGCTTTGAAGGTGGGAACCCAGAGCTGTCACCTCCAGGCTTCTAACTCGAGCGAAAGGGGAAGCGATTCTGGATGAATTGCGGTTCAAACATCGCAAGGAAAATCGGGGGAGGTTTTTAAAAGGTTTGACCCTACGACTGAGATGGTCCAAAGACCAACGATTATCGAGCGAATCTTTGACCCACTGCCCAAGGATACACATGGGATTGAATCACCACTCAACGAGGAACAGAAGTCGTGTAAGACGATACACGAAAGAGTGAACGTGGAGTCCTCGAAAAAAACGAGAAAATGGGTCAAAACCCACTTCTGTCAGAAGCTACAGGGGCTAGGACACCTAGTTGACCGGGGTCAACTAGGGCTTGCACCTGGTTGGTCCATGTGGACCAACCAGGAAAAACCCTGGGAAATTCTTTTATTAATTCATTTTAAAATATTAAATGGCCGAATTAAATTATGATTATTATATAAAAAATATTTGTTATTTTATGTAGTATTTTATTATGATTTTTAATTATTTTTATAAGATGTATTTTTACAAGTTTGCTTTTATACCCCTTATAGGTATATTACCTACATATTTTATTCTTTTATTTTTATTTTGTGTAGTTTAATTTTATTGTTTTTTTATTTAGTATCTTATAAGATCATAAAATACTTTTACACACACAAATATATTTTTGTTTTATTTTTGTGATATGTTTTGTATATTTAATAAAATATAAGTAGGTATTGTATAGGTATGTATATAGGTATAATACATGTGTATTTTATATACATATATTTTTATTTTGAGTTTTATTTGGGTTTTTATTCATGTTTTAATGTACATAATTATTATAAACAATATTTACAAGATTATAAAAATAAAAATAATGAATAAAGAATAAATTGAATATTTTAATCAGTACAATTGTACAATATGGGTCCAAAACTCAACTTTCAAACCGTAGCTCCGCCAAATACGAAACCACTGCCATTAAATAGATTATTTATTCTATATACAATTAAAGGTGAGTTTGCTGCATTTGGAGTTTTCATCTGTGAGATACGGGTCTGGGAAGTTGGGATTCTGGATTTTTATTCAGATCATAACTTTTTATCTGTATATTATTTTTCGGTGAAATCAATTTTGTATTTTTCTTTATTAAATTATCTACAACTTTTATGTAAAAGTTTCTTTATTTGAGGTATAAAAGGTGGAACCAAAAATAGGTCTCAAAATGAATAAAGAATGAATGAAATCGTATAGGTATCTGACACTTATCTCCCCCTACTTTCTTCCTTGTCGACCTATTCATCAAGATGCCTAGGTCTCAGGGTTTGGGTCATAAAATATTTACAATATTTTACTCTTTTTCTTTTCTTTTATTTATTCTATAATTTTGGCTTTAATTACAGTATTTTATACACTATTTACATGCACATGCATGAATGCTAAGATGATCTATTTAAGGGTATTTACATGCATTTACTAGGGTTTTTGAGTCCAAAATGATAGAATAAAGATGATGAAATGTGGATTCATCAATCATATAACATGATAAAATACTGACTAATAAGTCATAAATCAATTTCGCAATCACTGCCAAAAAGTTTCGTGCGACGACCATGCAGCCACGAGAAATTGGATTTCTTCATAGCTGAGTTGGAAGAGGAAATGATTATTTTAAGTGACTTGTTTCTCTTATTTTAGGACTCAAAAGAGATAAAAATATAATTGATATATTTACATCCGAAGTAGGACCTGATATTTAGAAAATATTAGAGGTTGCAACGAATTTTAAGTTCAAGTCATATAATACTTTTTAATTTGAAGTGTGATGGCCGCGATTTATAAATTCAAATCTAAATGATTATTGTTTAATTTGGATATATGTAATAAATTAGACATTCATTTTTTATTTCGTATTTCCTTTGATGCTTCATGCACATGAGGTTTGAAATGTAATTTGAAATTGTAAAGTCGATTGGATCGATTTCACAAATTATCTAGAGTGTTGTACTAGACATATGGAAATTAAAAAGAGTTTTAAATCCCTAAATCTCTGAGTGTTATTATATAGTACCATACGTGGTCGAAAGATCGACAAAATCTCTTTAGTACAATACGTACCAATTGTGTTGTCTTTAATTAGAACGGTGAAGGTGCCTTGGCCTGAATATGCTAATTGGTTACTTAGTTAGCACCCTATGCATCATTTGTAATGGAAACACTCCATGTTATTATAAGTCTGCGTGATCTGTAGCCTCAAGAAATTGGATTTCTCCATAGGCTGAGTTGGAAGTGGACTTGATTATTTTAAGTGACTTGTTTCTCTTATTTTAGGACTCAAAAGATATTAAAAATATAATTGATATATTGACATCCGGAGTAGGACCTAATATTTAGACAATATTTGAGGTTGCTACAAATTTTAAGTCAAAGTTATATAATTCTTTTTAATTTAAAGTGTGATGGCCGCACCTTACATATTCGGATCTAAAATCATTGTTTGTTTAATTTGGATCTATGCAATAAATTAGAAAGTCATTTTTTATTTTATATTTCCTTTGATGATTCATGCACATGAGGTTTGAAATGTAATTAGAAACTGTGAAGTTGATTGGATCTATTTCACGAATTGTCTAGATTGTTATACTAGACATTATGGAAATTAAAAATAATTTTAAATTCCTAAATCAATGAGTGTTATTATATAGTACCATACATGGTTGAAAAATCAACAAAATCTCTTCAGTAAAATATGTACCAATTGTATTGTCTTTAATTATAACGGTGAAGGTGCCTTGGCCTGAATATGCTAATTGGTTACTTAATTGGTAGCATGTGCATCATTTGTAGTAGAAGTGCTACATGTGAGCATAATTCTGCATGACATGGGTAGATCCATTTCAAGAAAGGGTAGCTTGAAAAGTCATGGCATACATGATGTGTTTATTGATATGATCAATAGACTGGTAAAAGACGGATCTATAGATTTCCAAGAAGTCCATGATTTACCAACTTACGAGCATTGCATTCATGGTAACATTTCGAAGACACCCTTCTCTAAGAAAGGTGGATGATGAGAAGGTATATTAGATCTAATACATAACGATGTATGTGGTCCCGTCGTACTAAAACTTGAAATGGATATCAATGTTATGTGACTTTTATTGATGACAATTTGTGGTATGGTTTTGTCTTATTATTACGTCACAAACATGAAATCTTTTAAAAGTTCCAAGATTTCATGGCTTTGGTTGAAAACAAAATCGGAAAGAAGATAGAACAAATTTAATCTAACCGAGATGGTGAATACCTCTTAGAAGAATTCAAGGTATACCTTAAGGAAAGAGGAATTTTTCCAATCTCACTCCTCCAGGTACTCCTCAACTCAACAGAGTTGTAGAGAGACACAATAGAACCATGTTAGACATGGTTAGATCAACGATGAGTAAAGCAAACTTACCTCTTAGTTTATGGGGGCATGCAGTAGAGATGACAGCTTATGTTCTAAACAAGATTCCATCTAAATATGTATTAAAAATCCCTCATGAGCTTTGGTGTGGTATCAAGCTCAGTGTACAACACTTGAGGATTTGGGTTGTTTGATCCATGCTAAAAACGTTGATGCAAGCAAGTTGGAATCTCGCACTAAAAAGTAATACATCATTGGATACATAAAGAATAGTATTGGATACAAACTTTATGATCCTAAGACTCAAAGGTATTTGTTTCTAGAGGTGTCGAATTTATGGAAGATAAATTCCTTAGACGTCAAGAAAATAATGAAGTTAAGGAACTAATCTAATCTAGCGAGATCGATGAAATTTCTACACTAGAGACTGAAGATATAATTGAAAATGGCATGATTGTACCTCTTAGAAAGAGTTCTAGGGTTGTAACACAACCTAAAAGGTATGGATTCTATTTATCAAAAGAGTGTAATGATGATCAAACTTCATTCGATGAAGCTCTGGATGATCGTGACATGGATAATTGGATTCTAGCAATGAAGTCTGAGATAGACTCCATGTACAAGAATGGTGTATGGACCCTCGAAGATCTACCTAAAGGGGGTCAATTCCATTGGGTGCAAATGGATCTTCAAGAGAAAGAGAGGACCTGATGGGAAGATAGAGACCTTCAAAGCACGACTCATAATCAAGGGATACATATAGAGAGAAGGCATCGATTATGATGAGATATTCTCTCATGTAATCATGCTTAAATTCATCGGAGGGCATTGCTTACAACAGATGCACACCTTGACTATGACATCTGGTAGATGGATGTCAAGACAACATTGCTTAGTGGATACCTCAAAGAGGATAGCTATGTGGAGCATCCCTAAGGTTTCATGATTGAGAAAGGTAAAGTATGCAAATTAAATAAATCCATCTATGGGCTTAAAAAAGCTTCTCATAGTTGGAGCATCTAATTCGATGAAACCATAAAGATTTATGACTTCATGCAAAGTCCGAATGAACCATGTGTGTACAAGAAGCTTAGTGGAAGCATCATCGTGTTCGTTGTACTTTATATAGCTGACGTTCTTATCATTGACAATGATATATGGATGATGACTATTGTTAATATCTTGTTGTCTTATACCTTTGAGATGAAAGATCTCAGAGAAGCCTCTTATATCTTGGGTTTGAAGTTGATCAGAAATAAAGGGAAAAAAGGGTATTAGGACTATCATAATACGGATATATCAAGAAGATCTTGAAAAGATTCAGTATGGATAATTCTAAGAAAGGCTTCCTTCCCTTACGACATGGTATTTGCCTATCTAAAGGGATAGCTCCACAAACAGTTGAGGAAAATAAAGCTATGAGTAGGTGCCTTTATGCATTGGTTATAGGAAGCTTGATGTATGTCGTATGTCATGATTTCACAAGACCATACATCTATTATGTAGTGGTAGTGGTAAGTTGTTATCAATCCTGCTATGGAGAGAAACACAGGACTGTAGTGAAGAACATCTTCAAGTACCTAAGAAGAACTAAATATTACGTCTTAGTTTATGGATATAATGATCTCCAAGTCTTGGAGTACACTGATTCATACTTCCAATCAGACGTGGATGATGAGAAATCAACTTCAAGTTTCTTATTGATGTTCATCGATGGCGTTGTGAGCAAGAGAAGTAAGAAGTAGGACACCACAACTAAGACTGAAGCAAAATATATAGCCGCACCAGATGCTGCTAAAGAGGTTATGTGGCTGCGCAAGTTCATCCTAGAACTTGACGTAGTTTCCTCATTGAAATCTCCCATCTCACTGCTATATGATATCACTGGTGCCATAGCTCAAGGGAAAGAACCCGACGGCATCAAAAAAGCAAACATGTGGAGAGGAAGAATCACATCATCCAAGAGATCTAGAAGTGTGGTGATATCACAATCACCAAGGTTTCCTTTACCGACATTGTTGATCCACTAACCAAGTCGTTGACTCGAAAGGTCCAACATATAGCTAATATGGGGTTAAGAATTGTGCATGAATGGTTCTAAGGGATAGTGGGAAACTATTGGACTTGTAAGACCTTGGCAATCCATTAATATAATCACAGTTATTGTTTTATCAAGTCCATTTGGATTGAATTATTATGAATGTACTTTATATTAAGGTCCCTTTGTACAACTAGGATTATGTACTATGGTCATATTGAATATCACGTAGTTGAGAGGACACAATTGACATTAACATGTGATATTCAATAAATATTTCCAGTCTGAGAAAGAAATGGTAATTTTTCTTTAAAGAATGGTTTCTGACCAACTTCTTGATGCAGGTCCTCTATATAGGAATAGAGATCGAAAGTGCTAAAATAACCAAGTCAAAGAGTTGACTTGATGAGGTCGAGGTAAAATAAGACTTGAATTGTAATTTTCGGGATTAGACACGCATTCTTTGATCAAAAATACATATACATCTATATTTCTGAGAATGTACATTTGAAAACTAATAGATTGGTGACCAAACCAAGGTCCACATACTGATGAATTGATGTACAATTGAAGATAATTTGGGGTCATAATGAATTCCATGCATGATCGTCTTGTTAATTTATGAAATAAAACATGAATTCAAGATATTAATATAATATTTTGGAAAGCATATAACTAATATTGTCTCCCAATTATTGAATGAAAAATCTATTGATTTGTTCCGAAGAATACAATCAAATCGAGGCTTGAATTTCAGATATATCAAAGTCTTCCAGTATGAAGGATAAATGTGTATTGAGAACGTTTAGGGTTAAATCTCTTAATAGATCATCTAACATGTCATTTCCATTCTGAGAGAATAATGAAATCGGGAGGATTTTAGTAGCTCTATTTATTAGATTAATGATTTCAGAGCTAATTGGATTAAGTCTCACTTTATTTGAATCCAATGTCCAATTATAATTTCAATGTTCAAATGTTGGAAAGTGAAATGGTGATGAAAATATAAATAAATACACTCTTTGAGCTCATTTCTAAATTTCAAATGGTTTCAACTTTGATTAGAAATAGTCAAGAAAGTTGGATTCAAGTCACTAATACTTCCTCCATCTCACATGGAGTGTAATGTGTTTCATTAAGCTCACTCAGAGTGTGAATTGTTCAGCTCGAGCTCAAAATATAGAAGTGTATCATGTTTCACCAAAAATGATATAAACCATGAAACCAAATTTCAAATCACTATACATGGATAGTATGATCTCCCTGATATTATCTTCAAGTAGTTGCATTTGTATCTTACAAGTCTTAATTGGATTAGGACTCGTACTATGTGATGTTAATATTGAGACAATGATTGTTATTGTATATTCAATTTTCTGTAAGGAAATTTTATCAATATGATTTACACATATAATTCATTAATTAATATGAATAATAATTCATAATAATTAATATTTATATAAATATGATTCATATGATTATTTCAAGGTACATGTAAGAATATAATTCACGTTGATTTTTAAATGTAAATTGAATTTACATTTTTAGTTGGATTTACGAATATGATCCGTAAGATATGAATGTCTTTCTAATAAAATTATAAATTATGATAATTATATTATCATAATAATAATTAAGCAACAAACTCCAATTAAGGTAACAAGGGGGCATGCGTAGAGAGTCACATGGCACCATCTTTGAGAGTCCTACTCTCAATTTTTTGGTTGATTTGTTGCTTAATTTATTAATTGATTTAATTGGTAATTAAAGGATATAAATCAAGTTATATTTCTTGTTGAACAAGGACTTAATTATATCCAATGATCCTTCATCCAAGGGACCATATTGTGGACGTCCACCATGAGGAGAAGGCTATACATGGACGTTCACCTTGGCTATAAAAGAGAGGGCTTTTCCTCTCTTTCAAAGCAAGTTTGTGCCTTCCAATATTCCCTCCTTGAGAATTAAAAAGAATAGAGGTCTTAAGAAATCAATTCTCACACACATGTACTCTTCAAGTCCCTACACGTCCACCTTGTCAAGCCTCTCTTATCTTCATTGGTGTGGCCTTGTAGAGGAGAAGATCAACTCCTTTTCTATGCCCCTCATGCGTGAAGAATGATCGATTTCGTACGACAAAACCAGGAGCTTGATCATCCTTACGTTGACAAAATCAAAAAGACGACATCAAAATTCGTGGAAAGCAATGTGAGTCATCATCGTGACCACGAGAGAAGCGAGCGTAGATCAGACTTGATCCGAGAGGTGTCTTTATTTAGAGACTCACGCTTCAAGAGGTAACCCTGATCTCATCTCTATATTCATTAGAATATGTGAAACTACTTAGAAAAAATACTTCTCTAAAATTAATGTGTTCATTAAGCATAAATTTGTTGTGCTAAAATTCATGTTCATGTGATGAACACAAAAAGTTTTTGCAAATAGTTTGATATTTTTTATGTTTCCATGATGCGGAGTTTAACTAACTTCCTTTACAAGGAACCATACTAACACTCCAAGGACCAGCAAGCACTAGGTACCGAAGAAACACGTAAATTAGTTTGCAGAAATCAGGGTTAATCAAAGGAGTCAAATTAAACGTACATTCATAACCAGACCATATTTTGCAGGACATCAAGTGAGACCTCACTAGAAAAAGGATCATGTACAACGAATGTTAATGTTACATGATTGGAGACAAGGATCTCGTCCTCAACATTAAGAACAAAACTAGTGGAATTGTTACTTTTGGCAACAACCACATATGTATAATAGTTGGCGAAAGTATGATCGAACCCTTAAACTTATATTAGTTATATTAGCCTTGTTGATGGTCTGAAGCATAATCTTCTAAACATATCTCAAATCTGCAATAAGGATTTTCAAGTTGTATTTCCTTCTTCTGGTTTTGAAGTTCTTAAGGAAGACAAATTAGAATTGTTTCTTAAGGGAGACAGGCACAACAGTATCTACACACTTAGGTTCGATGAGTGTTCATCTTTAGATTATCTTTTAGCAACACAATATGAACCCTTACTCTGGCATAAAAGATTAGGTCACATTCACTTGAATTTAATCCATAAAATTAGTAAAGTTGACCTAGTTAAAGACTTGCCTAAGCTATCCTATAAGAAGGTAAGCATGTGCTCAACATGTGAGTTAGGAAAATTCTATAGAAATTCCCTGAAGTCCAAGAAGCATATTAACTCAGCCAGATCATTAGAGATTTTATAGTTAGATTTATTTGGACCCAAGAAATCCAAAATTTTAAGTATTTGTCACTGTTGTTTTATTATTGTAGATAGTTATTCACGTTATACTTGGGGTTTATTTATTTCATCCAAGACTTAGCTTTCTCTGAATTTAAGAAGCTACCCAAACGGATTCAGAATAAACAAGAATCTACCATCACTAAGTTAAGAAGTGACATGGTAGGGAGTTCGAGAATGAACAATTTTCTAACAATTGTGCTAAGGCCGGGATCAAGCACATGGATTTTCTGCACCCAGAACAACAGCTTAGAATGACTTAGTTGAACGGAAAAATCACACTCTTTAAGAATGTGCATGTACAATGCTATGAGAATCCAATCTACCTAAATATTTTTGGGTAGAGGTCGTAAACACGGTCTGTTATGTCTTAAACAAAACTTTGCTTTGATCAGGATTAAAGAAGACATTTTTTGAGCTCTGTTTCTGACATTCACCAAGGATAGGCTATTTTCATATTTTTGGAAGTAAGTGTTTCATTCTTAACATTAAGGATAACCTTAATAAAAGAGTGAAGAGAGAATCTTCCTAGGTTACTCTTTAAGAAGCAAAGCTTGCATGATATTCAATAAGAAAAACAATGAGTGTCTGATGAATCTCCATTTCATCACCTTTATTCTATCATTTTGGCTCATCGAAACTTAGCTCCCAACTTTTTCTCATATAATGTATGTTATTAAACAAATATAAATATATTTTTAAATAATAATAGGAAAAAATAAAATCAGTTGCCAACTACATCCTTCCATAAAGATTGATTAAGATGAGATTGAACATATCGGATTGTGTCACCTCATTTATCCATGAAAAGCTCTTGATATCGATTAAAAAACTCACAAGTGACATTGATGTGATATAACTAACTGAAATTTTGTATACAATGAACGACTTAATTTCTAAACAACTTACTAGAGTTGCACTTGCTACTCTTGTAGATCACATATCTCCCCGTGGTTATTCTCACGTGTGTGGGTCATGGAACATCATTCCATTACAAATGATTGCCAATTTAGCTCAATAACCAGTACAATTAAATAAGGATTATTTAATGAAATTAAGAATGTATCTTATGATTATTAATTTTTTAATGTTGAAAAAACTTACCATCTCTGTTCAAACTTAGTTGTGAATTTTGAACCATTGATCATCCATATATGGTGAGAAAGCGTGTCCTCAAAAGGTCCTTGCTAGACGAACTAACGAGTACATTTGATATCCAGCTTCACCTAGTTGAATTGCTCATCACTAATCCTAGCTGTTGAGGTGCATCCTCGCAGCTTGAATTGGTAAGGAAGTGTGGTCGTTGATGCTTGGCAACTAGCTCGTTGGGACGTGCGTATAACTAAAATCTTGGATTTGGCTAGGAAACTGTGGTTAGCAATTTCTAAAGAACATGCTAAAAATTGTACAAGTGAAGAGGCATTTTTCACCCTGATAGATCAATTAATTACACTATAGTTGGGACCAAGCAACCATCAAATGCCACATTCAAAATCAATCAAGTGTAATGTGGTCTGATTTTTATTTAATATGGGAAAGACCGAGTCGACACCATGAGGCAAAGTAATTGGTTAAAGTTCAATTCAAACAAGTGAATCAATTTTCAAAGATTTTTTGGTATTTTATATGCAAAATAGAAATGCAAATGAAATGCAAAATGAATGAGAATGCAATGTGCATGCATTGTGCTTTGAATCCTAGGTTAAATACCTTATATAATCTTTTTTTCAAATAAATTTCATACAAAAAATGGGACGGAATGTTTTCGAAATCCTAAAATAAAATAAAATAAAATATTACAGTATTTTTTTGATATTAAAAAATTGGGAGGGATAAGAATGCAATGCAAAAACTTGATTAAATGCAAAGTGGTTGATTTCCTAAATGCTAAAAAAATACATAAATGGGTTATTTGTGTAAAATTATACTTTCCTAGCCAGACAATGTCAGATACTAGATGAAATGCATTTTGTATTTTTATCAATTAATATGCATGCAAGAAAAATCAATAATGTTTATGGATTTTTCTGCAACTTTTTAAAAAAAAATGAAATAAAAATCTATCACATGGATAGAAGATGAAATATGAGTATTAATAAATTACACTTAATATCAATACAATCCAAATTTATCCCGAATAGGTCATTGAATGATGAGTTCGGGATGTTTTAAATTTGGCAAAGTGCATGTGTGGATTTAATTAAAAATCAAAAACATAAATATCCTTATATAGATCAGAGAGTTCATGCAAGTCGAGGGTCCTCTTCTACGACCCTCTTTTGATGTGGTCAAACCTCAGGTCGAGGTCTGACGATGATGTGTGTGGATGAGGAGACTAGGTAGGTATCGATCTCCTATGTTGTTGTTATCTTGGCTTTGCCAAAGCTGCATAGTGTTGACGGAAGTGGGTATTCAACTAGCACCTAGATGTAGTGGAAATCATTGCTTTCTTCTTTAATCGAGTGTTAACGAGGCCTGAAGGTTCCTCTTTGTGAATGGGGAGGAGGCATTAAGCTGGTGTGGAAGTGTTCATATACTTGTAGGTGTACAAAGGGGGAACCTCCTTCTTTGACTGCATTGAGAGATCTGCTTCTGGTGCTAGAACTCAAGCCAAAGACTCGGCTATAGGTTGCTTAGAAGAGAATAATGGGGATAGGGCTCCTGGTGAGGGCATAAGATATGGAGCCCTATGCTCCAACTTTGATTTAGGCCGGAGATGGAGATATGTAGGATAGAAATAAAAGGCAATAGGATCGAGAAAGTAGGGCGATCTTTGAGGTTAGGAGTTAGTTGAAGGAAATCAGATAAAGAAGAAGAGGTTTGGAAGAAAAAGTAAGAAGAATAAGCAAAAGAAACCACAAAATAAAAGAAATGGAAGAAAAGGGACATGATAAGTTGCATGAGTTATGCCAGAGATGGTAGCTGGATCTTGAGGCTCTGACTAGTTGTAGCCTTGATCCGGTAGGGGAGACACTGGAGAAACTTAGCAGCACTTCATGTTGGAGCTATGACAAGGTGGGTTTACACCTTGGATCACGTCGTAGGGGAGGTGCTCGTTGTAGTTGTTATAAGGGAATAGTGTAGTTGTCATCATACCATCCCTAGAGCTAGAGCTCCTTACTCTCGCAAAGGGCGGATACTTATAAATGAATGAGGGGACTTGGTTTTATTGGGAAGAAGTTAGTGCTTGGGGTTTTGGAGAATGTGGAGGAACAAGGGCTCAATAGAGGTTATCGATGAGGGTTGGAATGGGTCATGTAAGGGTGTAGGATGGCATGCAAGTGGATGTTGAGAAGGTGGGTAATGGACGAAGTTGTGCAGTAAAAGGGAGAGGAGAACATGGGGGAGGAGTTGACTAGAGAGGTCAACTGTCCCACACCACAAGGAAGTATGAATAGGAGGGTAGATGGCGGTGTTCTGTAGTTGACTGGAGTCAATGGTGGGTCACATGCAGTAGTAGGCCAACAAATTAGCGCCAAGTGGATGTTTGACCAAAAAATGTTGACCAAGATGTAAAACAAAGAAAATAAGAGAAAAGAAATAAAAGCAAATGTCAAAACAAAAAGTGATAAAATTGAAAAATGTAGATCTCGATGAGATCAACATTTTTCATGAAGATTTCAAAGTCAAAATAAATCAATATACGCAAAATACTAAGCTTTTTAAGGTACTTTAAGGACTAAAATACCTTTTTTATTTTTTATTTTCCTATGATTTTTAATTAAAATTGTATCAGAAGAAAACATAATAAAATATTATAAATATACTTAGATAATAATGCAAATTTTGAATATTTCATTTTTAGAAAAATAAAATTGAAAATTAAAAAGAGGAATATATATAACATATACAAAGTCACATCTTTTTCTTTGGTTTTTATATTTTTTTGAATTTTGATTTTTATGTATTTTACTAAAATACAAAATAAAGAAAATGAATGAAATGGGTTAATTATGTACATAAAATGATATGTTAAAGTTAACAAATATATACAATTTACAATGCAATCCCAAAATCCAAGTTTCACATATAAACTTTGATTCTTTTGATTTAGTCTTGTTTTGTATAGAATTGAATGTATTTTAATTCAAAAGTGGTTACGGGTTCATATGAAACTATATGAAGAAGATATGTTAGTTTACAGCTTTTGTTTCCAGACTAGGGTTTGAGTTTATTTGGCATATATAAGTTAGTATACTTTATCATTTTTATCTACTTGGTTAAGTATAAGTGCACAATGTAGTTAATTTCATCCCAATTGGAGTTAACATGAATTTAATAAAAACTTAAGAAGTTTAGCCTATTCACAAGTGAATATATACGAGACTCATCTCCTTATTTTTATGATTTTGATTTTGAATTATTTCTTGAACTTCTTTACAATACAAATTTACATTAGTAATTCATTTTTATTGAAAAAAATATTTTTTTATATTTATTGATTTTAAGGGTATTTATTAATTATTTTAACAAATATTTAAGCCAAAATTTTTGTATTAAGATTATGAATCAAAGATTCATGGAGATATTTGTTGGGAATATGAAGGCCCGATCAAACTGTACAACTTACTAAAAAGAAAGTACATGTACTGAAAACAAAATTAATATAAATTTTAGATGGGAAAGAATATATAGAAGCAAATATACCTATGAATGTATAGGTTCAAAAGGGAATACATCATTCATGGCACGTGGCATCGAATATATAGGAACTATTGTAAAAAGGAAATACAAATACACCAAACATATATAACTTCCAATTAAGAATAAAAGATATTGAAATACAGTAGCATCTATATATAACAACAAAAACGAGCATATAAAATGAATGTTCAAAAATAAAACACAAAAAGAATAGCATGCATATAATGCATATAACTGAATGTTTAGACATTTAAATTTTTTTGTTAATATATAAGTTCCCACAATAATCGTTGTTCCCTTAATTGAATGGGGTTAGAAAATAAAGAAATCTTATACTTCAATTTCCAAGCTCTTTCTAAAGGTGTGCCATCAATTCTTTCTTGGCTTCGCCATTCTCCTTATCTTCCTTTTCATTCTCCTCCTTCATTGGTGTATTTGGTCTAAAAAAAGATTAAGTTAACTGCAAATTAATGCAAACATCAAAGAGAATTTTATATTTAAATTGGATTGTTAATTGAGTTCCTTAACTTATTTCCAGTTCTCAGCATAAGAAGGTCAGAAAGTTCAATAGTGTTTATTTAAGTCATGCTTTTATTTCCTATAAGGATGATCTTTCAGAGAAAAAGTCGATGGTGGTAAAAAAATATGATTTTCAACCATGTTGAAGATGAAAGGACTTCATGTTCTCCATAAAATATGGACAACTCTATCTACGATATATAGTACATCCCGACAAGAATAATCAATCCTGACAAGAGTAATCATTCTTACGAGCTTGTGGATTGAAACCGTCGGTATAAATACCTATAATGTAAATGAAGCCATTAAGGATTTCCGTCACTCTAAATTTGAAGGGTGTTCCATAAATTCTTTTTGGTGCTTCAGTCCTGACATTAGAAAATAATGTGAAATCTTCCATGGTATGTCTCAGCTAATCTTACAGTGTATTGTTCAAATATGGGCTCATGAAATTCAGGATAACCTATACTATCTTTGTGCTCTCCGAAATACAAAAAATCACGATTCGCACATGCATCGATTTTCATGTCTACCAAACCCATCTTCCGCATCATCTTATTAGTTTGATTGTAATTAATCGATAACTTATGACCTCCAAGCAACATATTCTTCGTAATCAGAAGCTCCATATCAAAATTCTTATATGTCATAATGTACTCCATTTTCATCATCAACAACTCTGAAACAACCACACTTTGGAATAAGACTTGTGACTATACCACAAAGGCTACTCTTCCTTCTTTAATAAGGTCAGTAAATTTTCTCTGATTCCGTCAATTTTTTACTTCTCAGTCTCCTCTTACTATAATTTCCATCAATTTTTTACTTTAAATCCCTATATGGATCCCAACTCTCTAGAAACCCATGTAATTGCAAAAAAGTGAAGCGTGTAAATATTATTAGAAAAACTCGAAAGGGTTCATTTAATATATTTCATCAATTCATATAAATACATAACTGTGATGTACCAAATTAACAATTTTAATACTATTCAAACTCCAAGTGATGACAATGTGTAGCTATCATTTGTCGTTATTAGAAGGGGACAACCTCATAGATAATGTGGAAAGAGAGAGGCAATGCTCGTAAAGCATGAAGCAACATTGAGTCATTGGCACACATGGAAGGAGAAGAGATAAAAGAATGTTATACGGTAAGTTAGAATGAAACTAAATTATGAATAGTTTCTAAAAATATATTTTATTAAATAATTATGAATTATTTTTTATAATAAAGTAGATGATCAAATCGGTGGTTTCCTTCAACCGGGTTAATGAGGTCCAACCGATGTTGACTGGTTTTTTTAAAAAAAATAGGTGGTTAGATCATTTTTCTTCTCGTTCTTGGTTTAACCGGTTGAATCGGTCGGTTGGGGTCAATTTTTAAAATCTTGTACATCACGTATATACGAATACTTTACGCATTTGTTACGTATAGGTGTGCATCAGTTCATAATGATGTATGGAGTGGGGAAACGGTATGTAGTAGATATTGGACAAATTGCGCCCTAGTAGTTCCAATGATGGATTGCATACATGGAGGAGGAGTAGCGGTGTAAACAATCCGAACCTAAGAGAACCAACCTAGGCTCAGTTCGATTTGTTTAGCATATTTTCAGACCCAGATTCGGTTCGATAAAATGAAAAATATAATCATATTCGGTTCGGCTCAGGTAATGTTCGTAAAGGTTTGATTCAGCTTATTAAAGGTTCGTTTAAGAATAAATGTTGTGCAGACGTTTTTGTTCAAATGGAAAAATTACAACTGCAGGAGAGGGTTTTGTGGGATTTCGGGAATAGGGAATAGGGACTTAGGAAGTAGATGGCCGGGTTGGTTCGGTTTTAAGTGAATAAACCTTATAGTAATATATATATGCATATATACTTTTATTTATGTATGTGTGTATATAATCGAACTTTTAACGAATCGAACATGAGCAAACCTATGTTTTTAAGATTCGGTTCGTTTATTTAATCGAGCCCAAACTCGTATTTTGATTCGGTTCGTTTATTCTCGAATCGAATCTAAATCGAACTTTTAATAAGTCGAATCTAAGCAAATATCGAACTTGAGAATTTTCTGACATCTCTAAATAGGAGCCACTGTTCTTAGGTCCAACTGCTTTGATGTTTCTGGTACGTTGACAATCCAGCGATTTACTATATATGTATACATGATCTTCTTCTTCCTCCGCCTCTTGTGATCTCTGGCATGTGTACAATCATCGTCCCTTCTCTTTTTTTCTACACCTGGACCACTCTTCCACACAGTGCTCGTAAAGAAAAGATGGTTTCGACTTTGTATCGAGAAAATGTTATATATTTTATATGTATTCGAGGGTGATGCCTAACTTTCCCTGTTTCAACGCTAGTTGTATCCATTGCAAGATCCATCGAGTTGAATACGATCATGTCCTCATCTCATACAAGATGCCACATTCCAACCTTCACAATTCCTTTTTTTAAAAAAATATATATAAATATCTCTGTTCTGGTGTGGATTTTTTAGGTGCGCACGAACTTCTTTATCTGACCGCTGATATCAACCAGTGTGAACTTAGTTTAGTGATTACTGATTAGAATATTAGACTAAATGCCAATCTGTCATTTCTGCATACTGCAAATCATCATTTGACTTTCACGTATATGATTTGTCCTTCAAGAAACTAAAGAGACCTACATTATCAGATCATTGAAATTTCGGACATGTTAATCCCTTTATTTGTGTTATAATGGTCTCAGCATTTGCAAAGTGCTCTACTTTCTGGTAACACAGTTGGATACACATCAGAATCCAAGTATATGCTTCCTATCTGTCATATCCGAATGCCTTGTATTGGAAAAAAAGATGAAAAATATCCACAGCCAAGGTTCAGTGGATTTTGACTTGATGTCAAGTTAAACCTTGTGTGTGCATGTATATGAAGATTGACCTCCTCTTATACCTCCACAAATTAATCCGCAATCCCTCACTCAGTACTGTGATTTCCTGGTTGATATTTGTACGGTCGTCATGCAACTAGAGCAGGAACCTCATTTTCATTCAGGCATGCCCCACCTAGAACATCGTCAATACTTCACGTTTAAAACCTCGATGATTACGAATAGGGTGTTAATTGTCATTAAAACATTGGCACAAGAACAGTTTACTGGTCACCATTTCCATCAATCAGAGAAATGCTCGATTTCACCATTGCTGTAGAAGCCTAACTTCGACGACAAGAAGTTAACCACCAATTGCAACAGTCAACTATAAAAAAATGGTGGATACTTCACATTGCAAGACATTTTCCTTGTGATCCGTTTCTTTCAGCTCTATGCATTTGTGTGGCTGTTCCTTTTTTCCATTAACCATTAGTGAAGAGATTTAGCACATAACATCCAGGTTTTGTTCGGGTTCAGTTAACCAGAGCTTTCACTTGCAAAAAAAAGGAGGAAAGAAGAAGCAAAAGGGGTAGCCTTCATATCACATGATCTGACCCATAGTTCAAGTATCATCCATGATGTATATTGATGTTTTAGCAAGTAGAAACAAATTATTTACAGGTAGTTGCTACCTAATATAATTCCATCAAATTGGTATGAAAAATAGATCTTCAGAATTCAAGGAACACCTTATACAAAATGACACACAATTTGGAAGCGGGAAAGATGAGGTGCAAGAATGGAATTGGTGGTATGAATAATCCATCAACTGATACCTGAAAATCAGAAATCCTTTGCCTTCTTCCTCAACTCATTTAGTTCCCTCTCAACTTCCATATCCCGAAAAGGGAATTCACTTTTAGCGCTAGTGTTTGTTGTTCTGCCTGCAGGAAGCTCTCCTTTCTGTGGAAAAGTAAATGAAGAGGTTGTGCACGATGTATTTAGATGAATGCATTCCAATTTGCAGCTAAAAGCATAGATCAAAACAACTGATCCATATCACCAGAATAAATTGCACATTTTGGGGGGAGTACCACAAGCAAAAGATATATAATATTGATGCTACCTTTTTCTTGTGCAAGTTACATTCTAAAGCCCCCATAAAAATTCACTTGCATCTTTTTTTACCAGAGTATCTATTCAGGAAAATAGATATTGTATTGGAATCATCAAGTAGATAAGCAATCAGTCAAGGCACATGGAGATTTTACGTGAACTGCCTTCCAAAGTAGGAGGGAATAAAACACAAACAAAGAAAGAGCAATCCACCATATGAGAACAGAGAAGAAAATACAACTTAGACTCCTAGAAACTCTAGTAGCCGGTCTTCTCTGTGGTACAAGTCTCAAACATAACCTAACACACATAAACAGGGTACAATCCTGATCAGATCTCTAATTGGATCTAAGGATCCATGATCCCTTTAAATAGGGTGTCAGATTCCCATACGGATATAGGATCTTGTCAAAATGTGTTTAGTCTCAGTTGAGAATGAAACCTACATAGAGAGCCGTGTATTACAGGATTTACAGAGAATAATCAATACATACAACACGACTATTAAGCTCCTACAATAGACTAGAGTGGTCATATTAACCAAGCCAAACCCATAAATCCATATTCCGATATCTTGTTTGTTGTGATTTCTCTTCTTTTTCATCAGAGTATCAGATAAAATCATTCCGGGTATTAATGTTTGTAGTTCTTTCTGAATTTTGCTTTTTATATGGGATTTTTACACTTGTGCAATTCTGAACTTTGTCAATAACATGTGCCCTTTTTATTCCATAATTACACCGCAACTCCTGTCGAAATTCTCTATTAACACTGTACCCCTTCCATTAACCTCTGTAAGTCAACCCGTCAGGGAAAATGGTCAAAAACTAAAGTTTAACATTAAAACGATTAGGGATTTTTACACCACAACCCCTGTGAAATTTGCCAGTTGTGTGGCATCCCATGTATTCTTCATATTACCTCACACCCTGCAAATATATATCAACTCTTTTACCATGACCTATATGATTAACTCCTATCCATTTGGCTGGTAAAATGGACAGATTCCATTAAAAATATCTAAAATATACCCTTCTTGTTTATTAAATTTACAAACACATGCCATTGATTTTCCTCGTTCCCTGCCCTTCCTTCCTCCATGACTCTTCCGACCCTCCTCTCCTTGAAGTTCCCATGTCTCCCCTTCCCTGCTCCATGTCAGACCCACCACCGCCCCCAGGCCTCCTCCAATGTGCTGTCCTTTGTTCATGTCTTCGTCACCGCACTCCCGCTATTCAGCCCATCTGAGCCACGAATTTAAACGGAATCCATAATCTATTTATAATGTCATTTGTTGAGTCGACTACTCATTAAATACAACTAACTTGCATTCAACTGACTGGACATCTTTTTCGGTAGACTGATTCTTCACATTCAGAAGTTATTTTATTGATAACCTCTCATTTTGCTCGATTTTCACTCACTTAATACCTTCCTCACAAACTTCCTTAACAACAAATTATCTTTACACCGCACGTGCGTCATACCTTGGTCGTAATGCAGCCCCCACTATGGGAGTACTTCGCAAACATTGACATGATCAGTAAACACCCCCTCGCATTGGAAAATCTTGCAAGATTTCGTTACGGTTTTAAAATTTTCCTCTAATTTGCTTCAATAAGATTCTACCATTGATTGATACCAATTTCTTACTCCCTCATGGTATTTCATCCTATTGTCCTTGTTGGGAGAAAACCTTTTCGTAGTTTATTCCATAACCCTGGGCTCTCTTATACAAAAGAGGAGCCTATGGGTAAATTACATGAGTCATACATAAGTAGAGAGAAAATAAAGAAACAATACATAAAGTAGAAATAATATATCTCTACACTCCCCCTCAAGATGGAGCATAGATGTCGATCATGCTCAGCTTGGACGAACATTTCTGAAATGGCCCTCTTAGAAAAGCCTTGGTGAATATATCTGCACTCTGATCCCCTGAGCTGACATGAGATGTAGAGATAAAACCTTTCTGAATCATATCTCGTATGTAATGACAATCAACTTCAATGTGCTTGGTGCGTTCATGAAATGCTGGATTATTTGCAATTAATATAGCAGCTTGATTGTCACGTTCAAGTACCTTAGGAAGAGGGACCTCTATATGTAAATATGTAAGCACAGCTCGGATCCACATCATTTCTGTAGTAGCATGGGCCATTGCCCTATATTCTGACTCAGCACTAGATCTAGCTACAACAGTTTGCTTCTTACTTCTCCGTGAGACAAGAGAATCTCCGATGTATACAGCAAATCCAGTTGTGGACTTCTGTCCTTTGGGCACCATGCATAGTCTGCATCCACGCATGCTGAAATGGTGACCTCTTTCCCCTTTTTAAACAGTAGTCCTGCGCCAGGAGATGTTTTAAGATACTTGAGTATCTTCTGTACAGCATCCATATGGACCTGACCTGGTTGCTCCATGAATTGGCTCACCCGACTAACAGCAAATGAGATGTCGGGTCTGGTAATGGTGACATAAAGGAGCTTTCCTACCAGCTCTCTGTACCTCCTCCTATCCACCTCATCAGTGTCACCATCGTATAGTTTCATGCTTGGATCCATAGGTGTGGTGGCCGGTCAACACCCAAGCATTCACGTCTCACTTAGCAGATCAGTAACATATTTCCTTTGGGTCATCACAAGTCCCCGCTGATTTCTGGCGAACTCCAGTCCCAAAAAGTATCTAAGAGTTCCAAGATCCTTGGTAACAAATTCACGACCCAAGAATTCTTTTGCCCTTTTTATTCCGTGCATGCCATCTCCTGTAATGAGAATATCATCAACATACACCATAATAGCAACCGTGCCTTTGGATGTTCTCTGTACAAAAAGAGAATGATTTGCATTTGAACGTTTGTATCCATGTTTCTCAAACAGGTCTGAGAGCTTCTGGAACCAAGCTTTAGGGCTCTGCTTCGGGCCATAGATCACTTTATGAAGTCTACACACCCAACACTCCCCCTCAACAGCAAATCCAGGTGGTTGTTGCATGTAGACTTCTTCTTGAAGATCCCCATAAAGAAATGCATTCTTGACATCTAATTGAAACAATGGCCAATCACGAATCACAGCCACAGAGAGAAGTATCCATAAGGTAGAGTGACGCGTGACAGGGGAGAATGTGTCGAGATAATCGACACCATACGTCTGAGTAAATCCTCGTGCAACTAGTCGTGCCTTGTATCTGTCTATGCTGCCATCTGCATTTTGTTTAACTGTAAATACCCATTTACATCTAACTGTAGAATATCCATAGGAGCTGGTACAAGACTCTACGTTCCTCTAGACCGAAGAGCAACCATCTCTTCTTCCATCGCCAATCGCCACCGACTGTCCCGCATCGCCTCCTGATAGTTTCTTGGAATTACCACCTCTGATAATGCAACTACAAAGGACCTGAAGTCGCCAGTCAAGCGATCAAAGGACACCACAGATGCCATAGGATAGGATGCACAACGACGCTTTTGTTTCCGAAGTGCAATGGGTAAGTCCAAATCTGCATGCTCCATGTCTGTCTCATCTTTAGAATCCTGATCAGGTAGACCATTAGACCCATCAGTAGAAAATGTGTTATCAGTGCATACCTCATTCGTGCTTGATGTTGAGCGTTGACCATGAGCAGGAGCGGGCCGACGGGTATAATGATGTGGTAATGGTGGAACTGGGACCGACATAGGTGGTTGTGACGGCGTAGGTGTAGATTGTGGTGGTGGTGGTGGTATGGTAGGTGGTAGAGGTGGTGGCGGCATGTATATGTTGTCATCAGTGTCTGAGGGAGTCAATCGATCACCCGTAGAAGAAAAGTACATCACAGACTCAAAAAAGGTGACATCGACACTAACATAATACTTCCTATGTGATGGGTCATAACACATGTACCCTTTCTGTGTCTTCGAATACCCAACGAACACACACACTTGACAGCTTTAGGAGAGAGCTTGTCAACACCTGGTGATAATTGATGGACAAATGCAATGGAGCCAAACACACGAGGGGTGAGTGAGAACAATTCCTTATCAGGAAATGCAAGGGAGAATAGAATTTTCTCACCTAGGACTGAGGAGGGCATACGATTAATAAGGTAACATGCCGTAAGCACAGCATCACCCCAAAATGAGTGAGGAACATGACTTTGGATGAGGAGCGTGCGCGTAACATCAAGCAAATGCCGGTGTTTCCTTTCTGCAATGCCATTTTGTTGAAACGTGTATGCACATGAAGTTTGATGGATGATACCTTGGGTTGAAAAATATTTGGATAGAGCATGTGTACAAAATTCCAAGGCGTTATCAGTTCTCACAATTCTCACGAAAGCAGAAAAACATTTTTAACCACGGACAAGAAATTCTTGATAACATCTCCAGCTTCAGATTTATTCTTTAATAAAAAGACCAACGACGGACGAGAAAAATCATCAACTGCAACTAGATAAAACCTGTGTCCCTGGTGATCGGGAACACGACTGGGACCCCAATGTCGACATGAAATAACTCAAAAATGGAGCTACTACTCTGACTCGACGACTAGGAAAGGTCGAGCAGTGATGCTTTCCCAATTGGCATGCCTCACATTGGAAGGACGTGTGAAGCGAGACTTGTGGGAGAACACGACACAGTTTCTGGAGCGGGAGATGACCAAAGCGTAGATGCCACAAGAACGGCGAAGCAGATCCGACAGATGTAGATGAGTATACAGCAAAAGGTGCTCGGACTAGGCGATAGAGGCCGCCCTGCTCACGGCCACACCAATCATCTTGCCCATAAGGATGTCCTGAAACACGAGAGAGGAAGGGTCAAAAATGGCTCTACAATTTAGATCCTTTGTAATCTGGCTAATAGACAACAAGTTCATGGAAAAATCAGGGGCATGTAGAACATTCTGTAAATGTATAGAGCGTGTCAAGCTGATCTCCCCCTGTCCTATAATTGGGGAATGAGTCCCGTCAGCAATAACTATTGTACGTCCGGGAGGAACAGACATGTATGCTGTAAGCTAATTTCTATCGTCGCACAGATGATGTGTGGCGTCAGAATCCATAATCCATTCGACTACATCCGATCCACAACGGCTAGTGAGTGCAAAAGTACTACCTGAATTGTTGCTGGAGGTCGACGCTGCCACATCAGAGTGACCGCCAGGAGCCGAGGAAGACACTGGAGGAGTTGGAGGTATGATAGATCATGGAACCGTAATCCATAGAAGAAGCTGCAGGAGGCTCAATCTGGTCAGCCACACAAGCAGAAGCTGGAAATACATGCTTGGAGTAGCATGTATCTTCGGTATGCCCAGAACGATGGCAGAAGGTGCAAGGCTAGCGTACACGACCACCTCTGTCGCGAGGTCCACGTCCGCGAGAATGATAAGAGCCCCCTCGGCCTCGAGAGGCGGTCATTGCGGAAGAGGACTGGCTAGTGAGAGAAGATGGAACAGTGATCCGACTAAGCCGATGAAAAGCTTCCTCCATTGGAGGAATGGTCGAATCCGCCAGTATCTGCGAGCGAGCTGCCTCATATTTAGGATCAAGGGCTGCCAAGAAGACACCAACCACGGTGGCATTCTGATAGGTCTTCTGCTGCTCAGGAGTGGAGTTGACAGGCATGAAGCTATAGAGCTTCTCAAACATCCCACGCAATGATGTATATAAGGAGTGGAGTGGGCGTCCATTCTGCTTAGTGGTGAAGATATCATGCTGCAGCTGTAGAATCTTCGCCTCGTTTTTGGCTTGTGAATAGGTGGCAGCAAGAATGTCCCACATTGATTTGGCCGTGGGTTGATGAAGTATGTCATTGGCAATCTCCAGTGACAATATACCTGATAGCGACACCTTGGCATAAGCATCATCTGCCTCCCATGAGGCATTGACTCCAGTCTTCTCGGCCGGTTATTCCTCGATAAGAATGTGTTTCTTTTTTTTGAGTAAAATAACGGGGGAGCCCTCCCGAGGCGGGAGTCACCACACCAAAGCATTCATTAATAAAGCATAGGGTACATCAGTTTGATAACCAGAAATTGTACAAAGCATTACAGTGGGCAATAACATTTTCAGAGTAAAATCGCTGCCCCTTGAAAATTGTATCATTCCTACCAAGCCAAATAGCCCACAGAGCGGCAAGAGGCTTGGAGACATCATCGGAAGACCCAAGATCAACCCTACGAATCGACCTCCAAAACTGATCAGCATCAAATGCCCGGACCCACTGAAGCCCCAACGATTCCCAAACCTTTGCCGAAGACCTGCAACCAAAGAAGATGCGGTCCACATCCTCCAACTCGTGAACTGCATAGCCCACAGTTCATAGTTGGTCCCGTCCATCTTTACTATGGGCGTAGGACCTCTAAAGGCGCCCGTGGAAGGAATGTCGGCCTCGCTTTCTGACATGATGGCTTGAGAAGACTAGTGATGAAGATAACACACCGTGTTATCTACCATGACATAAAGAGATTCGATTGCATATGCAAATTTATGCAATTGCTCTCATATAGAACGAGATGACAGCGAGTTTCCTAGCAGCCAACAACAGGGAGGGGTCGCCGAGGGCTGCTAGGGGTTGGGGGCGGGACTGTGGAGCCGCTGGGGCGGCGCTGGGAGCCGCTAAAGCGACGCTGGTTGCCGCAGGGGGTAGGAGGCAACGATGGGAGCCGCAGGGGGCAGCGCTGGATTGGGGATGGGAACCGCAGAAGGCGGCGCTGGGCGCAAAAGGCGGCGCTGGCCGAAGGGGCGACGCGGGGAGGCGAGATGGTGGAGGGACTAGGGTTAGGGTTTCGGAGCTTCGGTCTAGGACCGCTGCTCTGATACCATGTTGGGAGAAAACCTTTTCGTAGTTTATTCCATAACCCTAGGCTCTCTTATATAGGAGAGGAGCCTATGGGTAAATTACATGAGTCATACATAAGTAGAGAGAAAATAAAGAAACAATACATAAAGTAGAAATAATATATCTCTACAGTCCTCTACTCGTCAATTTATTCTATATTAATCTCCACCAACTTTGAGCGATTGTTCATCTCATAGGTCGGGACTTGTTCGTCTTGTGAGTTGAAATTTGTACACTGTGTTCGAAGTGATGACTTGTCACCTATTGAATTAGAATTGAATGAGAATGCAGCTCATGATTAGTGCCAGCTACTCACGATTGTCATTTGCAAGTCTGTCTGATCATGCATATCTAGAAGCGCTGCCACTTTTTTCTACTCTATGCTGGCGAGATTCATGGCTTTTCATAATGCGCTACTACTCTATTTGTCATCCGAAGGACTATTCTTTGTCTCGGCTTCTCCGAAATGACTTAGTACATACTTCTTGATTGAGTTTCTTTCTCAAGTTTAATATATACAGGACTATATATGTGTTTGTGCACTTTTATGCTTTGTGTAAAACTATGTGATATTTGTTGTTACAAACTATGTTTAACTCCATTTATGGCTACTATTCTGCATTGTTGTCGGTTTCTTTCCTACTATGCCCTCTATTCTTTTTACTAATGACAAAGGGGCTGGGGGAGAGGGGGAACATTGTTGGAGAAAATTTTCTAACTTGGTTAAATTAGTGATTTCATGCTCAAGTTTTCTGTTTATAGTAATAATTTAATAAATACTACTTAACTTCACAAAAAATTTCTATCTTGGTGATAAGGGAGCTTGTTATTTTGCATATTATCATTACCAAAAAAAGGGGGAGAATGTTAGTTACAAGCATTACACTTGATTTTGACTATGACTCATGCCGATATATTTGTTTTTCTGCTCTGTTAATCTTCATTGCAAGAAATTGTGTTGATTGATGTATAATCAAATGATATCAAGATATATTATTCTAATTAGTTTATTCTCTTCAAGTCCAGTCTCTTGATTGCCTCTAAGAAGGAGCTACCAGAATTTCCGAAGCTTTAAAGATTATATATATGTGGGTAAAATGTATATGCTACCAGGGAGTAGCTAACTTGGCTACTCCCACCCTTTTTCTTAAACTTTTTTGGTATTTTTAGAAATTCTTGGGGAGATTTAAATCACACATTGTCATTATGTTGTCATTTGAATTTCACCTCAATTCGAGTTGGTGTAGCTCCGATCGAGGATAAGATGCGAGAAAACCGCTTAAGATGGTTTGGTCATTTGCAAAGAAGATCAGTTGATGCACCAGTTAGAAGATGCGAGTGTTAGGATGTTGAACCGGTTGAGAGATGGTGAGGACGGCCCAAGAAGTGTTGGAAAGATACTATATGAAGGGATCTTGATTTTGTGGATATAAGCTCGGGATTGATCCACGATAGATCTGAATGGAGGCGAAGAATCCATGTAGCCGACCCGACTTAATTGTGGGAAAAGGCTTTGTTGTTGTTCTTGTGTCGAAATTCATATCTCATCGATCAAGCCTTTCAAAATTTGATGATCTCAAAATTGTTGAAATTGACTCCTTCCATATGACATGTTAGGAATGCCTTTTTATTACGAAATTTGAATGACAACTTCATGACAATATGTGATTTAAATCCTCCCATGAGTTTTAAAAAAACACAAAAATATTAAGAAAAAAGAGTAGGAGTATCCAAGCTCGCTACTCCTTGGTAGAATATATATATATTACTCTATATATACACATATACATAGATATACAATAGATATTGTTAGAGATTACCGTAGATTGATGTTTCTTTATTTATCATTGTTTCCTTACTATCATTGTTTCCTTATTTATCGTTGTAAACCCACAGGGGTATTTATGTAAGTTCCCCCTTGAGCACCCTAGGGTTTAGTCCTATATAAGGACCCCTAGACCTCACAGAATAAACATACAATATTCTTCTCTTCTTTTCTCCACATGGTATCAGAGCGGCGGTCCTAGACCTGTGTTCTAACCTAACATCCCTCCGCCACCGCCCGCCCCTTCCTCCTCTGCCGTCTCCAACCCATGCGCTAGGCTCGATCCATGCGCCCCTGCGCTAGGCTCTGCGCCTCCGCGCCCCCGCACCTCCCCCCCTGCGCATCTGTCGTCCCTACGCTAGGCTCGGCCCCTGCGCCGCGCTAGGCTCGGCCCCTACCACGCGCATCTGCCACCCCCGCGCTAGGCCCCTGCGCCCCGCGCTAGACCCTTATGCCCCGCGCTAGGCCCCTAAGCCCCCACCTGCACCCCTCGCGCTGCCCTTGGCTCCTCCGCGTCCTCACCTACGCCCATGCGCCCCTCGCGCTGCCCTAGCTCCTCCGCGCTACTGCGCTGCCCTAGGCTCCTGCCGCCCTAGGCCCCTTGTTCGACTTCGGTTTAGGGCGTTGAGCCTCCACAACTCTCCAAAAATGTGCAACTAAAGAGGTTCTACAGATCAACTACAACTTCATCTAGGTCACTTTTTCTTGACCTAGAGACGCTATCATGACGTCCACCGAGACCAAGCCTATGTATCCTCCTTCTCTGATGGTACAAGGCACATCTATCAAGTTGAAAGGCTCCGAAAACTATGTTTTATGGTCTCGATCCTTCAAGATATTTATTGGTGGCCAACGAAAGAGTGCCATCCTCATGAAGACTCCTCCTGCTACCACTGATGCAGATTATGAAACCTGTTTTGTCAATAATTGCCAGGTAATTACTTGGATGATAAATAGTGTAGATCCAAATATTGTTGTAAATCTCTTATATAAAGATACTGCTAAAGCCATGTGGGAAAATCTTGAGCACACATATTCCCAGAAAACAACCAAGTCTTGTCTTTCTGATATATACACAAGAATCTGGTCTACTAATCAAGAAGAGACCAGTCTAACTGAATACTACCGGACACTTACAAGCATGTTTGAAGAACTTCTTATCTTCCAACCTGCATGCTGTGATAAACAAATAGGCGAACGTGCCGAGTGGCAGGTCTACATGTTCCTCTCAGGGCTTTATCCGAAGTACAAAATTGCAAAAGATCAATTTATTATGGCAGATAAATTGCCTACGATCGAAACCATATTCGGTCGATTACAGGAACTGGAGGCTCCGGTTCAAAATTCTTTGGTTCATTCTTCTACAGAGACAACAACCCACTATTCATCTGGGCACAGAGGACGTCAGTCTTATCCTGGAGGCCGAGGTCGTGGCCGCGGACGTGACTCTAGTCGTGGACGTGACCTTGGACGAGGTCGTGGTCGTGATTTCTCTACTGGTCGTTATCCTGCATGTGTACACTGTGGTCGCATGAATCATCCTTCTGAGCGTTGCTGGGCAACATTTGGCAAGCAACCAAGTGCTCAGAACACTTATGACGACGAATCACATGATACGAACAATGATACAACTACTCAGAGTACAGATGGACAACAGACTCCATTCACTGCTTCTGAATATACTCGTCTGCGGCAACTTCTAAATGATTCCACTCCCTCAACCAAAGTCACGACCGCATCTGTTGCTACTGCTAGCCTTGCCACTACCTCAGGTACAGTAGCCAACTCAGTCTCTGTTACCAAACATGCATGGATTATTGATTCTGGTGCTTCCACTCATCTAACGGGAGATGCAAGTCTACTCACCTCATCTCAGCCCTCTACCACTGTAAAGAGCGTTCGCATTGCCAATGGGGATCCTACTCTTGTTACTGCTGTTGGAACTATTGACTTCTCCATCAAACTTCGACTGACAGATGTGCATTGTGCTCCTGCTTTCCCGCTCAGTCTTTTATCTATTCAGAAGCTATGTCGTGAGCTACATTGTCATGTTATTTTTTATGAATTCTGCTGCTATTTTCAGGACATCCGGACGAGGCAGATTTTTGGTGGGGGGCATGAGAGGAATGGCCTACATTACCTCAACAGCCCGTCTACTTCCAACTTTGCTGGCGCTACCTCCATCTCTGAAGATCCCCTTCTATGGCATCTTCGTCTGGGACATCCTTCTGCCAAAGCTCTCTCTATGATGTTCCCTGAACTATCTAAGCTAAAATCTTTTGAGTGTGAAGCATGTCAGTTCAGAAAACATCATAGAGTTTCCTTTCCTGCTATAACTGAGTCTCGTTGCAGTACTCCTTTCTTCCTAATTCACTGTGATATTTGGGAACCCTGTCCGGTCAAAACTAATAGTGGTCATAAGTATTTTGTTGTTTTGTGGATGACTACAGCCGTTTATCTTAGGTTTTCTTGTTAAAAGAACGTTCATAAATTAATATGGTTGTCAAGAACTTTCTTTCATTGTGTCAAAAAAAAATTCTCCACTACTATTAAAATCTTTCGTTTCTGATAATGCTCTGTTATTTACTCAGAATGACTTGATAACCTTTTTTTGCCTCCCAAGGTACCATACATCAAACTTCTTTCCCATATACATCCCAACGAAATGGGGTTGCTGAAAGAAAACTGAGACACCTTCTTGATATTGCTCGATCCTTACTCACCCGCATGAATATTCCCAAGATATATTGAGGCAATGCTATCTTTACTGATGTTCATCTTATAAACAGGGTCCCTCTGCTTCTCTACATGGCTCCACTCCTTTCAACTTACTATATCCCAAAGGAGAAACCTTTCCCTCTGCCCTTACGAATTTTTGGATGCACAGCCTTTGTCCATAATTTTCATATCCCTGATAAATTATCAGCTCGCGCTATCAAATGTGCTTTTCTAGGGTATTCTCAAACTCAAAAAGGATACATATGTTATGATCCTACAGGACATCGTTATTATGTTTCTCTTGATGTCACCTTCTTTGAACAAACAGCTTCTTTACTCAGACAGTGTCCGATATTCCCCTACAGTTTCCTCCTCCACAATTGTGTATAAAAGAAGAACTGTGTCCAATCCTGTTCATGTTCCTTTACCTATTCCACTGTTGCAGGACACTATGCCATCCTCGACTGCTCCCACCAATGCTACCCCGGATAGTCCTCAAGAGCTTCCGATCACACTACGAAGAACAAAGAGGCAATGTACACTTCATCCAATATCTCATTTCACCTCTACTAATGGGTTATCTTGTCTAACAAAAGATATGCAGACGCCATAATGGTTATTTCTGTTCCCAAAGATCATCATAGTGCACTACAAGATGAGGGATGGAGAATAGCAATGAATGAAGAAATGGAAGCATTACAGTCTCGAAAAACAATGGGACCTTGTCAAATGCCCTCATGGATGTAAACCAGTTGCATGTCGCTGGATCTTCACTACAAAGCAATCCCCTGACGGTTCTATTGATCGTTTAAAGGCAAGACTTGTAGCAAAAGGCTTTACTCAAAACATTCTCCCCTGTGGCTAGAATGGGATCCATACGAGCTATCATCTCTGTGGGTTGTGAACAGAGGGTGGCCTATGTTTCAGTTAGATGTCAAGAATGCATTTTCTATATGGAGAGCTTGACGAAGGAAGTCTACATGATACAACCCCCAGGTTACGAAGTCGAGGGGGAGTATGTATGCTGACTTCACAAAGCCATCTACGGACTAAAGCAGAGTTCAAGAGCTTAGTTTGATAGACTGAGTACAGAGATTGGCACCATGGGCTTCCAGAGGACTACGTCTGACTATTCGGTTTTTGTCATGAAACGGCAGACTGGTATTGTAATTCTTGTTGTATATGTAGATGATATGATTATTACTGGAGATGATGACCAAGGGGTACTAGAAACCAAGGCTTTCTTGCAAAAAGTATTCGTCACCAAGGATCTTAGACAACTTCACTATTTTCTAGGCATATAAGCTCTACGTACTAAGAAAGGCTTACATATGTTCGCAGAGGAAATACTGCCTTGACATACTAACTGAGGCAGGACTACTTGGGTGCAAACCCTTAGAAATTCCAGCAGAGCCTAGAAAACATTCTGCATCCAATGATCCTCTCTTTGAAGACACTACACGATATAGGAGCCTGGTTAGCAAACTTCTATATCTTGCAGTTACTAGACCTGATATATCATATGTTGTAAGCTGAGCCAGCCAATATTATGAAGAAACCATGCTACAGCCATTGGCAAGATGTTCTTTCAAATCCTTCGCTACCTAAAAGACTCGCCAGGACAAGGAATCTTCTATGGGGCAAATGATCACACAAATCTTATTGCATATGTTGACGCCTATTATGCAAGCTCTCCTGAGACCTCGATCTACAACTGGATATGCCATGATGGTAGGAGGAAATCTGGCTAGTTGGAGGAGCAAGAAACAAGCAGTCGTTTCCACGATCTAGTGTTGAAGCTGAATATAGAGCAATGGCTCAGGCTACATGTGAGATCACATGGCTGCTCACGTTTCTACAAGAACTCATTGTTGTTACATCCACTCCTATTCCCTTGTACTGTGACAACAAATCAGCTACCTACATTGCTACCAATCATGTGTTCCATGAGAGAATAAAACATATTGAGATTGATTATCACCTTATCATAGATGTTGTACGAGGAGGAAGATAATCACGTCGTACATTCCAACAGATCCTTCACTTGCTGATATTTTTACCAAGGCAGTGACTAAGAAGCGGCTTTCCTGGATAACTTCCAAGTTGGGCATGATTGATGAATATGCTCCAACTTGAGGGGAGTGTTAGAGATTACCGTAGATTGATGTTTCTTTATTTATCATTGTTTCTGTAGACGTTTATGTTATAGTGTGATGTACCATTGAGTATTTCTTATTTATCTTATGTACATCTCTGTAATTTACCCAACACCTCTCACCGGGCCTCTCCAGCCGTCAGGCCCCTCCAGCCGTCGGGCCCCCTCCAGTCGCAGGGCCCCTCCAGCGCCGCCAGCCCCGCCGAGTCCCTCCCGCGACCACCAGCCCTGCCGGGGGCAGTCCAGCGCCGCCAGCCCTCTCGCGGGCCCCTCCCTCCCGCAGCCTCTCTTCCGTCAGAGGCTTCCCCAGCCTCCTCCCGTCACCGCCGTCCACATCAGCCGCTCTTTGCGGCACCTCTTTCTCGGTCGGCCTCGATTCAACAATGGGTTCAAGTGCATAACGTCTACATATGCACTTGAATCCGCAAAGGTCTTTGTAGACGCCAGTTCTTTGGTCTATCATCCCTAGTTTTCTTCTCTGGCATTATGTTAGAACAAAAAGTGGACATGCCCGCCATAGGTTCCTTTAAAGGTTCGGCACCGATCGTCAAAATGGACGGGACGAACTACGAACTGTGGACTATGCAGTTCCTCAATCTTATGAAGTCATGTGGTAAGAAGCATATTCTTACCGAAGATGAACCGCCGGAGAAGACGGGGATTTATGCCTCATGGGAGGCCGATGACGCCTATGCGAAGGTATGGCTGTCAGGGACGCTCACAATGGAGATCGTCAACGACGTCCTTCATCAACCCACCGCCAAGGCGATGTGGGATATTTTGGCCACAACTTACTCTCAAGTCCGGAATGAGACGAAAATGCTGCAGTTGCAGCATGATATTTTTACCACAAAGCAAAATGGTAGGCCCCTTCATTCTCTCTACATGTCCCTACGTAGGATGTTCGAGAAGTTATACAGCACCATCCCGCTTACAGCTACCCCCGAACAACAGAAGACGTTTCGCAATGCCACTATGGTAGGAGTTCTACTTGCTGCCCTTGATCCAGAATACGAAGCCGCTCGGTCCCAGATCCTCGCCGATGCAACTATTCCTCCTATGGAGGAAGTCTACAGAAGGCTCAGTCGGATCTCCGTTCCCTCTAGTGCCGCAACTCCATCTCCATCGGCAATGGCAGTCTCTAGAGGACGAGGTAGTTCGACCTCCTTTCGTGGCCGAGGAGGTGGCGGACGTGACCGAGGAGGTCGTTTGCGTCCAACATGTTCGTTTTGTCGTCGAACTGGTCACTCGGAGGATACATGCTACTCAAAGCATGGATTTCCTCCCTCTGCACGTGTAGCTGATCATGTTCAGGCTCCATCTACGCCTACTTCAGATCACAGGTTCGAAGAACCAGTGGCACGGCTTCGAGACATTATGCCACAGACATCATCCGAGGGTGCTGATACCCCTGACGTTGCGGCTTCTGCGTCCGCTAGTACATCTGTTGCTGCCAGTACCTCAGGTAGTCCTTCTTCCTCTTGTCATAGTCATGATCTCTCAGGTTGGATTGTTGACTCTGGAGCCACCCATCATCTCTGTCGTGATAGAGATCACCTACAGTCCTACAGATCTATTCAGTCTGGTCGCTCCGTACTCATAGCTGATGGCACTCATTCCCCTATTGTCGGTCAGGGGGAGACTGTTTTATTGCCCTCCATGCACTTACAGAATATTCTACATGCACCAGAATTCTCTATGAATTTATTATCAATCAGTCAGATTACAAAAGATTTGCACTGTCGTGCTATATTTGACCCATCTTCTGTCATTTTTCAGGACATACTAACGGGCAGGGTGATTGGTTGTGGTTCTGAGCAAAATGGCCTCTATCGTCTGGTACGGAACTCCTATGCTGGCGTCTCATTACATTCTCAGGGATCCATTTCTCCATATACATGGCACCTTCGCTTTGGTCACCTACCGTTGCAGAAATTGCAGTACCTCCTGCCTCAGATATCTCCTTCTTCGTCATTTCGTTGTGAAGCATGTCAGTTAGGGAAGCATCATCGTTCGAGCTTTCCTAGGTGTCAGGGTCGGAGCAGTCGCTCCCCGTTTGAGTTATTTCATATAGATATTTGGGGTCCGAGTCGTGTCCCAGATCATCAAGGGCACAGGTTTTATCTTATTGTAGTTGATGATTTCTCTCGTGTTTTTTGGACTTTTCTTTTTAAAAATAAATCTGAAGCGGGAGGTGTTATCCAAAATCTTATAAATGAAGTGCAGAATATTTGTTCCTCTACTGTCAAGTATGTGCGCACGGATAATGCCTTGGAGTTCTGCACTCGTTCTCTTGCTCGGTTTCTTTCTTCTAAGGGGATTATCCACCAAACAACATGTGCGTACACATCTCAACAAAATGGTGTTGCAGAACGAAAACATCGACACTTTCTTGACATTGCTCGCACATTACTTATTCAAAGTTGTGCACCATTAGCGTTTTGGGGGGATGCCATACTTACAGCATGCTATCTGGTCAATCGCATGGCCTCTACCGTTCTTGGGGAAAAGGCCCCTATCTCTGTTCTTTTCCCTGACAAGGATTTGTTATCACTTACTCCTCGTGTCTTTGGAACTGTTGCTTTTGTTCATCGCTTGTCTCCAGGACTTGACAAGCTCTCTCCTAGAGCTGTTAAGTGTATTTTCGTGGGTTACTCCAGGACGCAGAAAGGCTATCGTTGCTATGATCCCATTTGTGGCAAGTACTATGTCAGTGTTGATGTTACATTTTTTGAACCTGTTATGTACTTCTCCCCTGCAGGTGACAGATTAGTGTCCTCCACATCCATGGATACTAATGTCTATGTTCCTCTACCTCCAAGTCTGGGTCAATCTGAGTCTACTACACCACCACCACCACCACCCATTCCACCATTTCCTAAGTTCTACACAAGGCGGTCAGGGCCTGCTCAAGCTACACGCCAACCATCCAACACACCTCGGGTATCTTCTGATGTTATCACTAATGATGGGTTAGATAATGCACCTGTGCAGGAACCTTTGCTACAGGAGGAGGATCCGCCAGCTAGTACTATGACAGATGACCTTGATCGTCCTATTGCTCATAAGAAGCAGAAGAGACAATGTGCCTCCTATCCACTTGCGTCTCAAGTGTCCTTTCATCGTCTCACTGGTGATTTTGAGAGGTTTGCAGCAGCTGTCTCGTCGGTTGACATCCCACGGACTTATCAAGAAGCCATGAAGATTGATTGCTGGTGTCTAGCTATGGAGGAGGAGATGTGTGCCTTACAGTCCAGAGGGACTTGGTCTTTAGTCCCTATTCCTCCGGGTGCATCTGTGGTAAGCTGCAAATGGATTTTTACAGTTAAATTTCACGCAGACGGGCGTCTCGACCGATACAAGGCCAGACTTGTCGCACGGGGATTCACCCAAACCTATGGGGTGGATTATTTGGACACTTTTTCACCGATGGCTCGACACTCGACTCTACGCATTCTACTATCTGTTGTTGTGGTACGTGACTGGACTATTTTCCAACTTGATGTGAAGAATGCTTTCCTGTATGGTGATCTACAGGAGGAAGTCTACATGCAGCAGCCACCGGGGTTTGCTGCTGAGGGGGAGACTCAGATGGTGTGTAGACTTCATAAGGCTATCTATGGCCTGAAACAAAGTCCACGGGCATGGTTTCAGAAACTTTCCCAGCTGATTGAACGACAGGGGTTCAAGAGGTCAAATGCCGATCATTCATTGTTTATCCAGAAGACCCCTAGAGGTACGGTTGTTGTCATGGTATATGTCGATGATATTCTGGTTACAGGAGATGATGCTCAGGGGATTGAGATGATCAAAGCTCTTTTGGGAAGCCAGTTTATTACGAAGGATCTAGGCACGATACGATATTTTATGGGATAGAGTTTGCAAGAAATGCACAAGGAATGGTGATGACCCAAAGAAAATATGTCACAGACTTGCTTGTGGAAACAGGAATGATTGGATGCAGACCGTCGAGCACGCCTATGGACCCAAGTATGAGGCTTTATGACAATGATACCGAAGTGGTGGACAAAAGAAGATAAAGAGAAATGGTGGGTAATCTTCTATACATCACCATAACTCGTCCGGATGTTGCCTATGCAGTAAACCGGGTGAGTCAATTTATGGAGCAGCCCAGGCAAGTTCATATGGAAGCCTTGTATATGATATTGAGATATCTGAAGTCTTCCCCAGGCACAGGTTTGCTATTTAGAAAAGACACAGATCTGTCTATTTCAGCTTGTGCAGACGCAGACTATGCGGGACGTCCAAAGGATCGTAAATCTACTTCAGGATTTGCTATCTTCATTGGAAGTTCTTTGGTTTCTTGGAAGAGCAAGAAACAGACAGCTGTGGCAAGGTCCAGTGCTGAATCAGAATATAGAGCCATGGCACAAGCGAGCGCAGAAATGATGTGGGTTAGAGCGGTCTTGGAAGATATGAATGTAAATGTCTCTTTACCTATGCAACTTCAGTGTGACAACCAGGCAGCATTGTTCATTGCAAATAATCCAACTTTCCATGAAAGAACAAAACACATCGAGGTAGATTGCCACTACACTAGAGACATGATCCAGAAGGGCTTGATTTCCACCTCACACGTCAGTTCAGAAAACCAGACTGCTGATATATTTACCAAGCCATTGCTCAGAGGACCTTTCCAGAGATGTTCTTCCAAGCTGAGCATGATTGATATCTATGCTCCATCTTGAGGGGGAGTGTAGACGTTTATGTTATAGTGTGATGTACCGTTGAGTATTTCTTATTTATCTTATGTACATCTCTGTAATTTTTCCAAGGGTTTTCTCTCTATATAAGAGACCCTAGGGCTCCATGGAATAACATAACAAAGTATTCTCGGCTCTCACAGTTTCCTTACTATCATTGTTTCCTTATTTATCATTGTAACCCCACAGGGGTATTTATGTAAGTTCCTCCCTTGAGCACCCTAGGGTTTAGTCCTATATAAGGATCCCTAGACCTCACAGAATAAACATACAATATTCTTCTCTTCTTTTCTCCACAGATATATTTATACATATACATATGTATACACACATATGCATACATACATATACATACACACACATATATACACGAAGATGTTACATTTTGCAGAATCAGGGCATAGTATATCATAATTCAAAGAAGCTAATTGCAGATAATTTGTTGTGCCTGCACCCCTATAAAAGCTGCGCATTGTTGAAGTCTTATTTCATTTCAATGAGAATTTTGTAAAAGTTTCAAATTAAAATTTTAACTTTAAACAAAATTCCCCGTTAAAAAAATCGTACAGCTGACTAATTAAGTCGGTCAGTTGACTGATCAAGCCAAGTAATCAACTCCTGATGAGCCAAACAAACATTGAACACAAATAAGTGCTTCAGTTGTCTCATGTTATTCTTCAGTCAGCTAACTTGGTTGCAGACGGCTATATCATATTCTTAGTCGACTATTTATGCATGTGGTTAATAGTCATTTTTAAAAAATTGAGAACTCTATTTAACTTATAAAGTTTCATTCGACTGCCCCTTTTTCAGCTGTCAGAAATACCTTTTTATGTGTTTTTTAGTTTTTGAATATTTTTCATGAAGGGATATTAGTTTTTTGGATCTAAGCCCGAGAATGACCCAAGATAGATCTGAATGGAGGCAAAGAATCCATATATCCGACCCTACTTAATGTGAGAAAAGGCTTTGTTGTTATGCTGAAAGTATACCCCCCTCCTTGGTACCTTTTTAAGAATGAGAATCCTCTCTTCCCTTCACTATAAAAGGAAGAGGTCCCCTCTCATTTTCAGCACATTTAATTACATTAAGATTACTCGAACTCTCATTCTCCTTTGATCTTAAGCAACCAGGCTTTCTTCTCTTCATTCTTCATTCTCCAAGCGCTTTGGCATTATGAACTCTTCATTTGTTCAATTTTGAACTCCAAAATTGCTTCTACTGCCTCTGATTTCTTCTTAACAAACCCCGTTAATTTGATTATTCACTAATCAAAGGCTTTTGTGTTATTGTAATTCAAGTTTTCGATATGTGGATTCCTGCCTCTAAAAAAGGAGAAATACTTTCATGAGAGTAGTTCAAGAAAGTGGTATATTGTAATTGGGATTATACTACTCCGATGAAAGGAGCAAAGTATAGTGTAAATAGTCTTTGACGGACGAGCCAAGATGGGACAATCTTCAAACGAGGTTCTAAGTTGTGGTTTTCCTTTGCTTTGGGTTTTCACGTTTAAATCACAGTGCATATGTAAAGTAGATATTCTTTTAATTGCTAATTTCTACTGCGCAATTCAACCCCTTGTCTCTTGTGATGGTTAATGTTTCAATTAGAATTCTATCTTTGAAAGAGTGTTCTCGAGATATACTCTTGTCCATCCATGTGGAAGGTACAAAAGTCATCCATCCCAGTAAAGAGGACTACACACATTCCTCAGTGGAAGAGTCAAGACTCTGGCTCCATTTTCCATTGTACAAGATCCTTTCGAGGTTCCTATGACAGAGAATATGTTATCTCGTTTTATACATGAGAGAGATTTGACCTATTACAAGTTCCTTGTGAGAGAGCCGTGTTTTCCATATCTACATAAGGGCATTTCCATTGTTAAAATCTAAGAATGCTGAAGTGATATGAGAAACAGAGCATGGAAATATAAAGAAAGATAAACATTGATACATGGATTTACATGGAACCCTACTCCCTAAGGAGCAGGATGAAACCACGGGAGAAGGCCTCAAAAGGTCATATGTGTCTATTAATTTCTCATTGAGTACAGGGAGTGTGAGGCTCCTTATATAACCTCACGGACAAACTGAATTCCCGTAATAGTAGATGTGGGACAAAACATGAGTGGGGAGGTAATTGGATCCTGGAGGGATCCAATTACCCCACCTATTACATACTTCAACACTCGCCCTCAAGTTGGAGCTGAGAAAGATGCAGCTTCCAACCAAAAGGAAAAGTATATAACACATCTTCACACAAAACATAACAAGAAGAATCTGGTAGAAGATCTCACTCAAGGACGGGTCTGCGACTTTCAGGTCACCAGAACGTATCTCTACCATGCATGTAGAGTCGTGATATCAGGTCACCGGAACGTATCTCTGTCATGCCTGGAGAAGAATCGTTGTAGAAGTCGTCCAACGCGGAGTAGTAGTCAGGTCGTAAAAGAAGAAGTATACGCCCTGATAAAGAAGTCGTTGCTCGATGAATATGGATGATATATAGAAATCTGGAGTGTCTGTCTGTCAGTCATGGACATGCAGAAGTCCTGAAGAATCTATCTCTGACTCCCTCCTTTCTGCCATACTTGATAGAATAAAGAGAATGGTTCATCAAGTTGGGAGAAACAAAACAAGCATTTTTTCTTCTTTTTCTGTGCTTCTCTTTTTTGCACAATGTATTTTTCCCTTGGTCGTTCCGCTTTTTTTTCTTCTCCTTTTTTCTCGTTTATTCTCTTCCTTTTGTTTTTTTAATATATATGTGCGGTTTTTTTTGTACGCAACTTTTTTTAATACAATACTCAGGAGGCTTGTCGGGCATCTTCTTTTTTGCTTTTTTGGTAACAGTTGGGCTCCTTGGGCCGATTTTTTTTAAATAGCAACAAACAACCCTCATGGGCTATTCACAAATTGGATAGTCGCCTGTGGAGTATCGCTGCCTGTGGAGAAAGGTGTCCCACGATGGTTCTTCGCCTTATGGAGGTCCATCCCCTGGGCTTGAGGGCGACGCCGCCTGGAGGGGGGATGGCGAGGGTGCTACGGTGCTGGTGCTCGTGTGTGGCTCTCGGCGGTGGTGTCACTACTCTTGAGCAGCCGCCTTCTTGTGCTGGAGGTCGGTGTAGCGGACGAAGGTCAAGGGTGAGGAAGGTGTAGCGGGAAGAGTTGGAGTCGCTGAGGGATATACTATGGCGACGAAAGTTGAGAGAGGAATCTCGCTCTTCAGGATACACTATGGAGACGAGGCCTTAGGAGATCTGGGTTGCGCAAAGGGAGTCGAGCTTGAAGCCTGAGTCGATGCAGTCGTGGAGCTCATCGAGGTCCTCCGTGGTGACGTTGCAGCTGAGGCGATATTACTGACGGCCCATGTGGAGGTCCTTTCGGCAGAGCCACGCCTCCTCGCAGTCAGAGTCCGGAGATCAGGATTTGTGCTTCAGGAGTGGATTGGGCGTCGATGTGGCCATCAACGTCGCTGGGAGATGTCGGAAAGGGGGTTGGGTTGTATGGCCCCAGATGGGGGTATCTGATAGCAAGGGAGCTTGAGGGGGTTGGGATACCGGAGTAGGAGGCTTGGTTCTCTGCCTGTAGCTGTATATTGCCCCAATCAAAATTTTATTTTTCTGTTGGGTGCGGCTTCTACGCAGGATGAACTGGGGATTGTAGTAGCCCTCAAACACGGAGATCTCTTGATTATACTCTTTGGAGAAACCCTAGATGTGCCATTGATGCATTGACTTAGAGATCAATGTGATGATCTGAACAAATGGTTGTTGCTGCTTAGATTTAGGGTTCTATGAACCCTAGAATATTCTCGAAACTTGGTGACTAGATCTCGAGAACATAATTAAGAATAAGTAATCAAAAAATCAAAACCCCCAAAGATAGGCTTGCTCTAATATTAAGATCTTCACAATAAAAGCCTAGAACTGAACCGCTCTAATACCATGTTAAAATCTAAGAATGAGGAAGCGATTTGATAAACATAGCATGGAAATATAAAGAAAGATAAACATTGACGTATGGATTTACGTGGAACCCTACCCCTTAAGGAGCAGGGTGAAACTACGGGAGAAGGCATCAAAAGACCATATATGTCGATTGAATTTTTCATTGAGTATAGGGGGTAAGAGGCTCCTTATATAGCCTCACAGACAGAACGAATTCCCACAATAGTAGATGTATGACTAAACATGAGTGGGGAGGTAATTGGATCAAGGAGGGATCCAAATACCCCCTCTATTACGTACTTTCATGATTTTCAATCCTTAATAGAGATGGAGTTGTTTTCTACTGAGGAGTCAAGTTATAGGCCAAAGATCTCCAGAAATAGTGATTATTGTGTTGCCAATGACGATGGTCAATGTAAATATGAAGCACAAGAACCACACTTCTACCAGTTTTTGGACAGATCATTAGCCAATGATGATGGCCAATGTAAATATGAAGCACGAGAGCCATACTTCTACCAGTTTAGGACAAATCATTATTACAAACTTCAACCCTTCACTTCCTCCTACCTACCAACATGATCATAAATGTAACGCCACCATTAATATCAACAACCAGAGGAATATCATTGATTCAATGTGATCTATGTTGTCATGTACTCAGTGTGTATGAGTATAAAGAGTTTCATATTTTGTCTATGCTGAGCAATGCATGCCCCACCACCACCTTGAGGGAAAATGTTCAAAAAAGAGGAGGGTTGACTTAAGTAGTTAATTGGATCTTGTGGAAAAAAAACCCTCTATTGATGTATGAGGGCATGTTTTCAAGCCCATTATCACCTGTTGCGAAAGAGATGTGTGAATGGGGCCTATATACGAATGCTGTACTACATGTTTCATTGAAAAAAATCAATATGGAAAATAGGACAGCTTCTTCTCATTGGAGTAGGATGGTCATCTGGTCGTCTAGAATCACATTAATCCATGTTATGATATTGTATTTGTTATGATGTCTCTATTGTATTTTTCAACAAGGATGTTGGCATAAATCAATATATTTTCATGAAATGTCCTCGGATTTTGCCAGTAATTCTTAGCCGTCAAAGTGATGCATTCCGGATTACAGAAAAAAAAGAATTATAGAATGTCGGAGTTCATATAAATTAAAGTACAGTTCAGGTATTTGCAGATGGTTGAAGATGTTACAATCTCGTTTATATACATCCTATGCGTGATTTTGCAATCATTATAAGTCAAATTGACACTACTGATCCTAAGGGAAATCAGCCCTTTCCCATCAAGAGCTTTGCTACATGTTGACTCTTATCTAGAATTTAGAACTATCCACGAGTCACTAGCTCAAAATACACAAAGCAGGTAATGACTCTATCTAAAAAAACCTAGCATGCACTAAGAAAAGCTGGACAAATGGACAAGCACTTTGTTAGGCACAAACACTCGAGCAGAGTAAAATGAGAATGAGAACCCAAATCTTACGTTTTTACAAACTAGTCAAATTTAGAACTGATTCAATGCAGGGAGGAAAAGAGCATACCGGTGAACTTCCTGACAACTCTCGTTTTAAACTTGCAAGATCATCATCCACCGATGATGTCTCAAGTAAAGCAAACTACATGCAAAAGAAATTATCAGGAAATAATAGGAAAAGAAAGATACAAGGTTTTCCTACAAAATGAAAATTTACCTTTCCTTCAAGATCATCAGTGCTTAGTTGATTAAGAGCCTCCGCTTGAGACTCCATGGCCAGAACTAACAAAAGCAGAACACGAGCATCAGTATCATTCAGAAAAAAAATGCTTCTCTACGATTTTCAATCCAATTAGTTGAATGGTGGATATTGTGTGTGTGAGAATATGGTAACTGGTATAATAGGTGTGGAAAGAATAGAATTGCATGCCTTCATAGAACCCTAGGGCTCTCTTATATAAGAGAAAAGCCTTGGGTAAATTACATAAGAAGTACAATGGAGAAAAAGAAATAAGAAATAAATCCAATACAAACATCTCAATAATAGGTCTCGCACAAAATTTTTCAGTAGGAAAAAAATCATCCAACCCTTGGGCATCTCTTTTCCAATGGAGTACCACAGCTCATGCCACCATGAATCATGACCTTAAATTTTCTGAGATGATTTCTCGGTCTTTTAGGCCTTGTAACCATTATGATCAGTATGACATCTACCGACAAAATCAGGACATACCACGAGATAGATGCACAGAAATCATACCACGGATCAGCAAGTAAATGCCACTTTGCAGCGGATAATATTACATTCAGGTTTTAGTAAGACATAAAGTTGTTTAGGTTTCCAATATATTTTCGTCTAAGCAAGCATAAATATCAAATTAAGGTGGCTACTACTAAATGAAATACTTGTAATCAATGCTGTGATGCAAGGCCCCATACGTACCCTTTTCCTCCATCTTTTCAAATGCCGAGAGTGCACTACTTGTATTGACATTCCCGAGCATTTCACTTACTTTTGTTGCAGTCCTAATCATTCATAAATCGGGCAATTATAATCCATGAAAAAGTTCAGAAAAAACATACAATTTCATGGTATAGATCTCGTTGAGAAGATAACCAACTTTGCAGATTGTGCTCGAGCCTTGAGAGTATCTTTCTTTGACTTAGCCTCTTGTATCTTGCTCTCTAGAACCTACAAGAACGCAACTCTATGCTGAGCTCAGACCATATGCAATTGCAATATATATAAAACTCTAAGCAGAAACATGGCACTCCATAAGAGAACCAAACTTCAATATTATGGTACATTTAAAACTGATGGAGGAACTAGATTTGACACCCTGCAGAACTAGATCTAATGCATCCTGCGTCTATCGGGATTAGGATTTCAACGGTTTGTGATATGTGTCATATGTCTGTATCCCTTTTAAGATAATTGATTTACCTTGATCAGGACCAAACTATTGAAGTCCTATTAATAGAGGAAGAGATGCTATAGGATGCTCCCCACTGATCCTAGACCATTGGTAGAGTGACATGGGTGACATGGGAGAGATGCTCTAGGAAGAGATGCTCTCCAAGGACCATTGGTAGAGTGACATGGGAGCCACTGGGGTCGGATGCCCCCACTGATCCTGTGGAAAGCGTCTGTATGAACAGCCGCAATGGTTCCAAATGATACTGTTATCAGACTTCTTATTCAACAATGAAATCCTGAGGAGAAGGGTATTGGATAAATTACAAGAATCGACCAAAGAAAGTAAAAGAAATGAAGAGCTACAGAAAAAACAAAATGACGAGTAAAACTCCCCTTCAAGTTGTAGCACAGATGTCATGTAAATCATGTCCAACTTATCAAAAAGAAAACTTATTAAGCTTCTTGGGTATCTTATGGTTAAATATCTGCAAGCTGAAGCTCAAAGATATATACTGAATAGAAAACTTTCCTTCAGTAATAGCATAGTGATTAGTAAAACAGTTAACCTCAATACATTTCATTTTCTTATGGAATACAAGATTGGAAGTAATATAGGTAGCTAACATGTTCTCACAGTGCATGAAAACTAGAATTGTAGTCTGGAAACCAAGATCCACAATGAGGAAGAGATGCTCTAGGATCCTTTTATACTGAAGAAAAAGATATCAATTATATTCAGTCATCCCCATCATCAGATCTCAACCAATCAGGATGCAGGAGACAAATCAGGCATCTCAGCAATACAAGCCAATAGCTCTCACCAATTAGGATGTAGGAGGCGAATCAGACATCTCAACAATCCAGTTCAAGAACTCACCAATCAGGATATAAGAGGCGGATCAGACATCTCAACAATCCAACCCAACAGCTCTCAACCAATCAGGATGCTGGGGGAAGATCAGACATCTCGGCAATCCAGCCAATCAATCATGTAGAAAAATATGAAGCGGAAGCAAAAATATGGAATAAAGATAAACATCAAAGAACAACGGGATTTAACGTGGAACCCTACTCCGAGAGGAGCGGGATGAAACCACGGGAGAAGCCCCTGAATTGGGGGTTTCTTCTATTACTTTTTCTCAATGAGTACAGGGGTGTGGGGCTCCTTATATAGCCCCACGGACAGACCCAATAGTGACCGCTCCCCCATGTGGTACTAAACACATGGGTGGGCTCTTTTGTTTTCCAACACTCCCCCTCAAGTTGGTAGTTGGGACAGCTGCAACTTGCAACAATAAAGAAAAATATACATCATTACATCTTCACTTGAAATCACCACAATAAACGTATGTATCCGCAACTAGTAGACAAACCCGATTGCTGACGAGTATATCAGGTCACCAGAACGTATCTCTGTCGTGCCTGGAAGGTCACCGGACTGTCTCTGTCGTGCCTGCATGGTCACCGGATCTCTGTCTCAGTCATGCCTGCGGGTCACCGGACTTTGTCTCCGTCGTGCCTTGAAGAAAACAAATCCAGTGCGGAGTCGATGTCGAGGATAGAGACACCACGACGAAGATCGATGCACAGTGAAGATGGCTTGATATTATGTGAAATCCGGAGAGTTTGGTCTGTCAATCAACGATGTAGGATGCATATGACTTTTACTCCCACTTTCTCCCAAACTTGTGAGAATAATGAAAATAATAGACAAGTTGGGAGAAGCAAACATGAATCACATTTTTTATGCGTACGACTTTTTTCTTGTACGTGACTTTTTTTCTTTTTTTTCGATTTTTTTTGTTAGCATATGCGTACGGCTTATTCTTGTACGCGCCTCTTTTCTCTTTTTTTCTTTTTTTTAAAATTTAGGGCTCAATCAAATTTTTTCTTTCAAAATCATTGCTGCCCCTCCTCCCCCTTTTTCCTTCTTTTTTTTGTCAATTACACGGCCCACATGGCCTTTTTCTCTCCTGCCCCCTTTTTTAACGCTCAAGTGGGCCTCTCAATAAAAGCCCTTTTTTTAAGAAAGGGCATCGGCCCCCCTTCCAATTTCTACACACGTTAGGGTTCCCAAGATTGGCAACCCATCGTTTCTGATGTTGCCGCCGCTCCAAGAAGGTGTTGTCGCATGTAGTCATGCATGGGATGGGGATCGAAGGGCATCACAAGAGAGGAGGACCGTCGCCTCCGCCATTGAGGACTTGCGCGGGAACTGCGACAGCGGCTGTAGAGGTTCCGTCTAGATGTTTGCGCGAAGGTGGAGCCCTGCGCGTGAGGCTTCGATCAGGTTGAGCGGCAGGGGTGCCACATCTGGTTGTTCTTCAAGAAGGGTTTGTGCGCATGCTGGGGAAGGGAACCGCCTGCTGATGTTTGAAGCAGCTGGAAGTGGCTGAGCGTGCCGAGGAGATTAGGGCACCGTCTGGAGTCGAGGGAGAACGGCTGGAGCCTCTGTTGCTGGAGGGCCGCCGCTAGGAGCACGTCGTCGCTGATGTGCCCTATCGATAGGGAGTCTCTCCTTCGGGCTTCGCCTTGCAAGCCCGGAGATGTGATCTGAATCGGCATCAATGATGCAATATTGATGGGTGTGTGCCGCCAGGAAGATGCAGCACCGGTGGGAGTGCACGAGGGAGGACCACGTTAGGGTTTCAACCCATGAGGAGAGTACCACACGAACGACAGAAAACAAAACACGATGATCTGCCGATCTTGGCTGGAAGGAGTTCCGTGCCGCACAGGAGAATAGATCTGGGGTTAGCGAGAACCTTAAAAACAAAATTTCTCAAACAGAATATGAACTTGACTTGAACAGTAATTTTCACAGATAAAACATCAAAATCGGATCTCGAACAAAAGAAGGAACATAATAACGAAAACTCGAGAATCGAACCCGCTCTGATACCATGTAGAAAAATATGAAGCGGAAGCAAAAATATGGAATAAAGATAAACATCAAAGAACAACGGGATTTAACGTGGAACCCTACTCCGAGAGGAGCGGGATGAAACCACGGGAGAAGCCCCTGAATTGGGCGTTTCTTCTATTACTTTTTCTCAATGAGTACAGGGGTGTGGGGCTCCTTATATAGCCCCACGGACAGACCCAATAGTGACCGCTCCCCCATGTGGTACTAAACACATGGGTGGGCTCTTTTGTTTTCCAACAAATCAAAAGGCAGAAAGGAGATCAGCTACGTCAGCAATCCTCTCCCCTAGTAATCAACCAATCAGTCTTCACAGGATAAATCTAAACAATCTTCCACTTGAAGGATGATTTGTGGTATATGATGCAGCTTCCATATTTGGACCACCATCAATAGTCATGGTGTGAGCTTTCACTTGTCTTCTATGCATGAAGAACCAATAGAAGCTGAGCATGTCTTTAGCTTCTCTACCATCATGAACTTGGTGAACATACCAGAAGGATTTTCTAATGTGTGGATCTTCTTCAATTCAAATTGTCCATCTTCTTGTTGTGTCTGAATAAAGTGTTACTTCACATCAACGTGCATGGTCCTCGAGTGAAAGATAATTCTTTGCAAGATGAATTGCACTTCGATTGTCGAGTGTGTAGTGGTTTATTTTAATTTGAGTGTGCTTTATCACCTCTTCCTATATCAATAATTCTTAAAATTATAGTTGACAAGAGGTTGGTTGATCATCAGGATCATGTTACATTATTTACTTGCAAGTTGTTGAGATATTAGTTATCTTTCATATTGTTTATGTAATTTTTATTTTCTTTATCTTCTTTATGTAATTTGCCCAACAAGTTCCTCTCCTATATACGAGAACCCTAGGGCCTCGTTAGTTATATATTCATTCTTTTCATTTCCACATGGTATCAGAGTGGCGGTCCTGTACCGAAGCACTGACCTAATCCCCACTCCCACTGCCAGCCGAACTCACGCCACCACCTCACTCCATACTCCTTTGTGTGGCGCCACCAGCCACCAGGTCGGTCATTGGCCCTCATCGGGGCCCTTTTGGTGCCCCCAAGGGTTGAGGCACCCCCTCTCGCAACCGCTAGGGCTACAGCCAGCCTCTGATGGCTGCCAGTTGCAATTGTTGGGTTGTTAAGCGCGGATAGGCCCCTCGAGGCACTGCTCCAGCACCACAGGCCGCCGTTAGGGCCCACTCCACCAGCCGTTAGGCCCCTCTCCATGCTTCCACAGTCACCGCAAGCCTGCTGCAGCATCTCATCTTGTGTCGACGGGCCACCTTGCACTCATGTGTGCCACCCAATAATCTGATTTGATCTGAAAACGATTTGATTTTGACTAGAAAACGTGATTTTAGACCTAAAAATCATGTTTTCTGGCCCTAACAAGCACCAAGGATTGATGAGAATGGTTGTATGAGTACACGTACAACCAATCAATCCTCTATATTATTGTGTAAACTCGCTCAAATCGATCTACTTCCAAGTTAAGTTCCGTTTTCATCCGTTTTTCCATCATGTCAGAGAACAAGGATGTCATCTTTTCTTCGTACGGTGCCTTTAAGGGCTCGGCTCCCATCGTAAAGATGGATGGGACCAACTATGAGTTGTGGTCCATGCAATTTCTTAGCATTATGCAGTGCAACAATAAGGAGTGCATTCTAACAAAGCCAGAGCAGACAGATAAGACTGAGGACAATGCTTCATGGAAGCAAGACGAGGCGTACGTGCGTATTTGGCTCTCCGGAACCCTCACCACGGAGATAATTAATGATATTGTGCATCAGACCACGCCTAAAGCTATGTGGGATATTTTTGCATCTACTTATGCCTAAGCGAAGAATAACGCCAAGATTCTTTAGCTTCAGTTTGACATTTACAGGGCTAAGCAGAATGGTTGTCCATTGCACACATTCTACTCCTCGTTTTGTGGCATGTTCGAGAATCTTCACAGCTTCATACCTATTACGACATCCGCAGAGCAACAGACGGCATACAAGAACAACACGATGGTTGGAGTTTTCTTAGTTGCGCTCGATCCAGAGTATGATGCAGCACGAGCACAGATTACAACCCTCAACGATGGTTGCTTCTCATCGTCAGGAGGGACTACTCAGTTCAAAGGGCGTAGTCCCCATGGTAGAAGAAGTGGGCGCCAGCGTGGTCCTTGCACCTAATGTCGTCATCAAAGACACTTAGAGGGCGCATGCTATCATAAGCATGGATACCCCACATCTGCTCGCGTGGCAGAGCAGATCGAGCCTTCAGAGATGACAGCTCCCCAGGCAGATCTTCGCCTCGATGACATTGTCTCTCGTATACAAGAGACCACGATTCAAGTGGCTGACACTACCACTACATGGTCCACAGAGAATGCAGCTGCAGTTAAATCCTCTTCGAGCTCCTCGGGTATCGCATACACTTTTTCTGGTAGTAGCAGTGCAGATAGGACAGAGTGGATCATGCATTCTAGTGCATCTCACCATCTGCGTGGAGACAGAGCCCAGTTCATGCCCAAAAGAACTATACCTCATGGTAGATGAGTCGTTATTGCTAATGGAGTTCATTTACCCATCACATAACAGGGGGAGGTGCATTTGACATCATCCATGTGCCTTCAGAATGTTTTATATGCCCCTAATTTTCAGATGAATTTACTTCCTTCTCATCAGATTACTAAGGATATGCATTATCGTGCTGTTTTTTTTAACCCTCCGTATCTTGTGTTTCAGGGCATAATCACGTGCAAGGTGATTATATGTGGTCGTGAGCAATGGAGGCTCTGTAGACTAGTCCAGCCTCCTCACGTTGCTACCTTTATTATTCCTACAGGACCAGTCTCATCATACATATGGCACTTTTGTATTGGCCACCTTCCTCTGCAGAAGTTGTATCATGTACTCCCACAAATCTCCATGCGATCTTCCTTCCAATGCGAGGCTTGTCAGCTTGGGAAGCATCATTGTTCATCGTTTCCATCACGTCAGGGTCGGAACAGTTATCAGTTGTTTGAGCTCCTTCATTTAGATATCTGGGGTCCAAGTTGTATCCCTGATCACTAGCGATATTGTTTTTATCTGGTCATTGTAGATGATTTTTTTAGACTTTCTTGGATTTTCCTTCTAAAGAATAAGTCTGAGGCTGGGTCTGTTATCAAGTCTTTCAATAATGAGATGAAGAATATTTTTTCTACCACTGTCACATATCTGCATTCTGATAATGCCTTAGAGTTCTACACCCTACAACTATCTAAGTTTCTCAAGTCTCTTGGCATTGTTCATCAAACCTCATGTGTCCATACATCTCAGCAGAACGGTATTGCCAAACGCAAACATCGTCACTTATTCGATGTGACCAGAACCATGTTGATTCAGAGTCGTGCTCCTCATGCTTACTGGGGTGATGCGGTTCTCACTGCTTGCTACTTAGTAAACCACATGCCTTCCTCCGTTTTAGGAGAGAAAATCCCTTTCTCGATTGTGTTTTCCGAGAAGGATTTGTTTTCCCTTACACCACGTGTGTTGGATCTGTAACCATTGTTCATGATTTTTCACCTGATCATGACAAGTTGTCCCCCAGAGCTGTCAAGTGTGTCTTTGTTAGCTACTCTTGTATCCAAAAGGGGTACTGTTGCTTTGATCCACTTCGGCGGAAATACTTTGTTAGTGTTGACATTGCATTCTTTGGGTATGTCATGTATTTCTCTCTTACAGGAGACAGACTGGTCCCATCAAACTCTGATGAGGAGATCTACATTCCTCCACCACCTACAGCCCTACCACCACCTACACTTCCACCGACTATACCACATACCAGTCCACCACTACCACCATCACCACTATCATCTCCACCATCATCTCCTATACCTACTCCTCCACATGCTCTTGTGGTTTCCCTTGGACCACCACCTACCTTGACTCAATTTTTGCCACGTGTGTTTACTCGCAAGTGTCGCTCTGTTCTCCCTGCTTACGGGTCTTCCCCATCATCCATCATGCGTCAGGTATATAATGAGTACATTGTTTCTACCAAGGCCCTAAATGTCGATTTCGGTCACCATTTCGGTATCGACCAAAACAGAATTTCGATGGAATTTCGGTGGAATTTCGACCGGAATTTCGATCATTTCGGTCATTTTTTGTACTAGGACCCCCATATTTCGGTCATTTCGGTCATTTCGGCTGAATTTCGATTTCGACTGGATATCGATATTCGACAGAAATTCGACCGAATTTCGCTGAAATTTGAGGCCATGGTTTCTACTAATGGCATTATTAAGTTGTCTGTGCAGCAGGATTCCCTACATGATGAGCAGGTACCCTCTCAAGAGAGAAATCTACATGTTAATGACATGACAAATGATCTGGATGTGCCAATTGCCCTGCGAAAACAGAGACATACGTGTGCTACATATCCTCTTGTAGCCCATGTTTCTTTGAGCAGACTTTCAGAGGATTTTAGAGATTTACCTTGGCACTATTAGTCGTAGAGATACCACGGACATATCAAGAGGCTATTCAGGATAGTCAGTGGCGTCTAGCCATGGAGGAGGAGATGATCACGCTACAGTCACATGGCACTTGGAACCTTGTTTTAGCTCCAATCAGCGCACCCGTTGTTGGGTGCAAGTGGGTGTTTAAAGTGAAGCATCGAGCAGATGGTAATGTAGATCACTACAAGGCGAGACTTATGGTACGGGGGTTCACTCAGACATAGTAGGTGGACTATCATAATACTTTTTCTCTAGTTGCTGGACATTCTACTATGTGTATTACTCTATCTGTTACAGTGACACGGGATTGCCCCCTTTATCAGCTTGATGTGAATAATGTTTTATATATGGTCATCTGCAGGAGGTCTATATGCAGCAGTCACCTAGATTTATTGCTGAGGGGGGTGTTAGAAGGTGTGCACAGGACTCGGAGAGGTACAATTGTCATTCTTGTCTGTATTGATGATATCATTTTTACAGTGGATGATGAGCGGGGCATTCAGGTTGCCCAGTATTTCCTAGGCTGGCAGTTTGTGAATAAGGATCTTGGTAGCTTACGCTACTTCCTTGGACTAGAGTTTGTTAGGAACCAATAAGGTCTTGTGATGACCCAGAGAAAGTACATTACAGATCTTCTTTCTAAGACAGGCATGGCAAATTGCAGACCTGTCACTACTCTTAGAGCATGTTTGGTTACTGGGATGGGGTGGGTTGGGGTATCATCCTACGAATAGTAGTTGTTTCGATGGTTATGAGGGTTGGGAGAGGGTTGGAATAAGGAATGTGATGTGATGTCACCTTGATTTGTGATGAAATTCCAATCCAGAAATACAGGAGGGTACATCGGGTTACCCCGGGTAGCCCGATAACCAAACGGACCCCTATGGACCTGAGCATGAAACTCTATGATGATGACACTGAGGAGGTCGACAAGAGGAGGTACGGGGAGCCTGTTGGAAAGCTTATGTATGAAATCATCACTAAGCCAGATATATCATTTGTTGAGAGCAAAGTGAGTCAGCTTATGGAGCAACCTAGATAAGCACATATGGATGCAGTCCATATAATTTTGAGGTATCTGAAGCCCTCACCTGACACTGGACTTCTATTTAGCAGAGGTACATCCCTGCAGTTACAGCATGTGCAGATGCAAATTATATTAAGTATCCCAAGGATAGGAAGTCTACTTCGGGCTTCTCAGTGTTCATAGGAAATTCCCTGCTCTCATGGAAAAGCAAGAAGCAAACTGTGGTTGCCAGATCTGGTGATGAGTCAGAATACAAGGCCATGGTACAGGCAAGTACAGAGATGGTGTGGGTCAAATCTGTTCTTACTAACCTGACTATTGAGATGCCTTTTCCCATGCACCTCCAATGCGACAACCAGGTTGTCCATTTCATTGCAAACAATCATGTCTTTCATGAGAGGACCAAGCACATAGAGGTGGACTGTCAATACACTCATGGCATGATACAGAAGGGTCATATCGTCACTACTCATGTTAGCTCTAGAAACCAGACATCATATGTACTTAATAAGGCCTTAGCTAGAGGGCCTTATCAGAGATGTTGTTCCAAGCTAAGCTTGATTGATATCTATGCTCTAGCTTGAGGGGGAGTGTTGAGATATTAGTTATCTTTCATATTGTTTATGTAATTTTTATTTTCTTTGTTTTCTTTATGTAATTTGCCAACATGTTTCTCTCCTATATAAGAAACCCATAGGATCTCATTAATTATATATCCATTCTTTCATCTCCACACAAGTATACACATTTCTCTATTCTCCAGCATTGAGAATCGAAAAAATTATTTTCTTCGGATGCTGAAGTGGATTCTAGTCGTAACGTGGTCGACCTAGTATTTACTAATTCCAACTAGACCTACTAGTCGACCGATTTTTATGTGGAGATACATAGCTTTTATTTCTAATTTTTTTTAAAAGCAAACTTATTCTAATGTGCTTAATGTTTTATTTAAATTCAATTACTTCTTTTATTTCATTATGATAGTTTAGAAAATGTAAAAATCTATGTAAATATATAAGAATATATGTATAAAAATGACATATATTTAAAATAAATAAAAAATTCAAAGCCGATTAAATCCCAACTAAATCTGATTAGTCGCTTAATTGTTGATTAATTCTTAGTCAATGACCCGACTAACCGAGTATTCGACTACCGAATTACTGTTGTAGTAACTCGGAAGATCCTAATTTGTGAAAAATTGGTCAAAAAACAGTTTCTTAAGCCATTTCAACATTTATAAATACACACATATATCGCTCATCTATGCCTCATATATCGCATGCATCGGTCATATCGGTCATATCGCTACTAATGTTGATTCTTAGTTGATACATATTGGAAATGGATAACATCCAATTTCTTAAAACAATAATAGCTTACAAATGCACACTTATATCACGCATATCTCTCATCCATACGTCTTATATCACACATATCGATCATACCGGACATATCGTTACGCTGGTTAATAGATATTGGAAATGAAAATCAAAATAAATAAGTTAACAACACTTAGAACACGTCTTTTGTTTATAAAAATAGGTGAGACGTTTGATTTTAAAATGTAGATAATGATTAATGATACAATGTTGTGTTCGTAGAAACAACTGTCTTGGACAAAGTTCTAGTGAATTATAGAACTAGCTACAGACAGTAAAGATGCATCTTTTTACGAAAAAAAATGACAAATGGAATCAAACGAAAAAGCTATATCTGACATCTAGAAGCAGTATAGTTGTTTCATCTCCATTGCTAAAACTTAAAGGGGTGAGGCTCCCCAAGTTAAAGAATCATTGTATTCCCCAAGTTGAAGAATCATTGTATGCACCGCCCCTGTCGCACTATACCCTATCCGGAACAAAATACATAAAGTATTATGTATTTTAATATTAGGAGTAACTGAATAAGTAGTAAAATCAAGCTCGCATCGTTGATATACATAGGTATCGGTGAAATTTCGCCAATATCGGTTGAAATCCGAGAAATTTTGTACTGAAAATCATGAATTTCGATCGATATGGGTCGATACTCGGTCAAAATCTGAGAAATCAACATAGAGCGGAGTTTCGATACACGGCCCATGTCGAAACCAAAATTTCGATGAAAATTCACGAAATCTCAATCCATGGTCGAAGGTGGAGGTGGAGGACATCCAAATGAGGGATGCGGAGGGGGAGAGTGGTTGTTGTGATGAGAAATGACGATAATAATTTTAGTTTTGGTAGTGAAGGAAGAGGGTTTAGCATAGGGGTAAAAGTTAAGCAAGGATAATTATTGCTTTCAGAAGAAAGACACCATGGGGAAAATGTATTGGTGCATGCATTGTATTTATGTAAATCCTAGATGACAATTGTAATTATTTAATGAAAAATAAATGGAATATCTGAGTGACCCACCTACCAAGGATGAAGGACATGAAAGGAATTGAAGGCGAACACAAGGAAAAAGTTGCAGGAACAGCATCTTCATTGACATAAAACTGTAAAACTAACCTTGATATTAGAAACAAGGTTGTCGGCCACTGTTCTTTGTTGGTCAAGCTGACTTTTCAAAGAATTCGCATTATCCTGCATCAAAGCATTGACATGTTAGACCCTAGGTTAAAACAGTAAAGTAAAATTAATTTTATACCTACAAGAAAATTTTACACCAAATTTACTGCTAAGGAAGAGGTGCTAAGGTATATACACTCTTATAAAAGTGCACCCTCACAAGAAATCTGTAATCCAATGCCATCCAATGCTGCAGAATGGGATTGGGTTTGGTTCAGAGTCAATAAGGCATCTATCTAATCCAGCCCAATTTGTAATCTAGCGTGCCTGTAAAATATTTCATAGATATTTCATATATTTGTTGTTCCTATCATCTTTTAATATCCATCCCCGCCTCCTATTGCCAACCTCCATCCCTGCCATCTCAGCCACTTCTAACAAGCCTTCTAGAATCATAAATCACCATTTTACAACTGCATCTACACTTGCTTTTCCAATGAGCTCTCATAAGATAACACCACATTCAGAAGAAGAAAAAAAAGCATGCCTTTAGGCTTTCTCACATTCTTCACAAACATAATGGATGCGGCAGTGCAATCTCCAATACTCTCTCCCATAACTCATGTGATTGTATTTTCCCCCCATTAGAAATTTCATACCCAACTCACATTATATCATTGTCGTTTATCATATCCACGAGGTTTTCGATCTCTAATGTTATCTACTAATTCTATTATGTAGTCTAATTTCCATGTAGAATTCATGTAAAAAGACAGACATCCAACTGCAATGGTCATTGGAAAAAGCACAAAAAAAACATGTTAGTATCTTGAGTGGAACTAAAATTTTGATACAGTCCATATCAATAGCAATGGTCAGTAAAAAAAGCATAAAAACAATATAATAGCATCTTGGAAGAAGCTAAATTCAAATTCATTATCACATGGATGAAATGGGATTGAATTAAATATTTGGATATTCAATGTCCAAGATGAACGTGGATGCATTATCATATGTAGAGTTCTAGGTGAGCGTGACTTTTTTTTTGACGCTCGTGAGCGTGACTTAACTTGGCTCACAAATTTATTCAATGTTATTTGGCGAAGCAAGAAAATGCATGAAGAATGGAAGAGAAGCATTATGGTGTCTCTTTATAAGAATAAAGGAGGCATTCAAAGTTGTTCGAATTACAAAGGTATCAAACTGATGAGTCACGCTATGAAAAGTTGGGAACGTGTGACCGAAAGAAGGTTAAGGCAAGTTTCTAAAGTAACAGAAAATCAATTCGGATTCATGCTAGGTCGCTCAACTATTAAAGCTATCCAGTTGTTGCGGAGAACAATGAAGATTTATAGAGATAAAAGAAAGAACCGCCATGTGATTTTTATTGATGTGGAGAAAGCTTATGATTCAATCCCACAGGAGATTTTTTGGAGAGTTTTGGAGAAGAAGACAAGTTCATGCCCTATACATTAACCTTATAAAGGATATGTATGATGGGACTTCATCTTGTGTAAGGATCCATCTGGGAAGATTGACTATTTTGACATCATCACTCTGCACCAAGGTTCAGCTTTGAGTCCATTCTTTTTTACTTTGATTATGGATGAGCTGACTAGTCTCATTCAGGATGAGATGCCTTAGTGTATGCCGTTCGCTAATGATATTGTGCTGATTGATGAGACTAGAGATGATATAAGTACGAAGATTGATATTTGATGCATGCCTTAGAAACAAAAGGATTTCATATAAGTAGAGTTAAGACTGAATATATGGAGTGCACATTTAATGGAAGCAGTAGTGAAGGAATCAAGGTGAAGATTGGAGACAATACATTTAGAAGAAAGCTTCTTTTAGCTATTTGGGATCTATTTTGCAACATTATGGGGAACTCGATGGAGATGTTACTCATAGAGTAAATACAGGTTGTCTAAGTAGGGAGGATCCTCTACTCTTCTATGTGGTAGGAAAATTCCTTTGACAATCAAAGGAAAGTATTACAAAGCATTCGTCAGACCAGCTATGCTCTATGGATCCAAATGTTGGCATGTGAACCATAAACGTGTGCAGAGAATGACATTAGCATAAATGAAAATGCTAAGGTGAATGTGTGGTCATACACGAAAAGATCGGATTCGGAGTGATACTATTAGAAGGAAAGTTGTTGTTGCTCCAATAGAGGATAAGATGAGAGACAGCCACTTGAGATGGTTTGTGCACTTCCAAAGGAGGTCGGCTGATGCACCAGTTAGAAGATGCGAGATTTGGGATGTTGAGTTGGCTAAGAGAGCACAAGGAATGCCCGAAAAGTGTTGAAATGAGACTATTCAAAGGAACCTTAGTTATTTGGATTTAAGTTTGATATGGCCCAAGAGAGATCCGAATGGAGGCAAAAAATCCATGTAGCCGACCCTACTTAATGTGGGAAAAGGCTTTGTTGTTGTTGTTGAATTACATATTTGGAAGGATTGGATTGATTGGAAAAATTACAATATGTTAAGATTGTATTGGATATAAGTTGGACTGAAATTCGAGTTCACATTCACAATGTCAATATTATCAAAAGAAATTAAAATATATATTGATGAATCTCTTACTCATCGCAATAAGAGACCTAAAAATTAAGCTAGGATCTACCTTATAGACGAATACAAAGAAAGGAAGTAGATGAGGCTTTGAAGGTTATGAGACCTAGGAAAGATATAGGACCGGATGACATTCCTATAGAAGTATGGAGAGTTTTAGGTGGTGTGGTTTGACTTGGCTTACAAATTTATGCAATGTTATTTGGTGAAGCAAGAAAATGCATGAAGGTTGGAGGAGAAGTATCATGGTGCCTCTTTATAAGAACAAAGGGGACCTTCAAAATTATTCAAATTACATAGGTATCAAGCTGATGAGTCACACTATGAAAAGTTGGGAACGTGTGATCGAGAGAAGGTTGAGGCAAGTCTCCAAAGTAAAAGAAAACCAATTCGGATTCATACCAGGTTACTCAACCATTGAAGCCATCCATTTGTTGAGGAGAACAATGGAGATTAAAAAACCTCCATATGATTTTTATTAATTTGAAGAAGGATTATAATTCTGTCAATATGAGATATTATGGAGAGTTTTAAAGAAGAGTCAAGTACATGTACTACATATTAACCTCATAAAGGATATATATGATAAGGCTTTATCTTATGTATCCAGTCTGGAAAGACTGGCTATTTTGACATAAACATTGTTTTACAACAAGGTTCAACTTTGAGTCACTTTGATTATGGACGAGTTGACAAGTCACATTCAGGATGACATACATTGATGTATGTTATTTGTTGAAGATATTGTGTTGATTGATGAGACTAGAAATTGAGTAAATGAGAAGCTTGAGGTCTGGAGACATGAATTGGAGACTAAAGGATTTCGTACAAGTAGGGCCATCGGCTCACGCTTCATTGAGTGGTACTGTGATGTGGTAATGCTGCAAGAAACGAAGCTTCAATCCATCTCCGACGCGGTGTGGAAATCTTTTGGTGCTGGAGGAATTGATGAGTTCAGGGCTCTGGATGTCGTAAGCGCATCTGGAGGGTTACTGGTGGCGTGGAGATCTTCGACACTGGCATTTAGCTCGGTGCTGCATGGGAGACATGTTCTCTCGGATATCTTGGTTTGTGCTGATTCCTCTATGCCACTTGCGGTCTCTTGTGTTTACGGGCCTTGCTGTCATGTTTTGCGAAGGGAGCTATGGGAGGACTTAAACGAGGCAGGGAGGGCTTTCGAGGGTATCCCGTGGCTCATAGGGGGTGATTTCAATGTTACTCTTCGAACTACGGATAGACCACGGTACAGGGGTGGTCAGGACCCGGGCTCTGAAGATTTTGCTGACATCGTTGACTCGCTGGCCCTGGAGGTGTTGGATGCAGGGGATGTAGCTTACACTTGGAGGAGTTCTAACTCTCGCTCTCGAATTGATAGATTTTTGGCTTCGTCCAAGTTTCTCGATTGCTTCGCGCTCTCCTCCGTGGTGGCTCGCCCGCGGGCCTTGTCCGACCATTCACCAATCCTATGGGATTACGGTGATCCCCCTAAGCGGTGGGGTATTTTTAGATATGAGAAGTGTTGGCTGTTGGAGGAAAATTTTAGAGATTTGGTGGTTTCATATTGGTCCAATGTGGAGGTCTCTAGCTCGGTTGCGGCTAGATTTGTATAGAAGCTCGGATCCCTACGCACAAGGCTGAGCTCTTTCAAGAAGGACACCAAGGTTGCCAGATGTGTTGCTAGGCTGGAGGCTGAAGAGGTGGTTAGTAGACTTGATGCTCTAGAGGATCTTAGGGAGCTATCGGGGGATGAGTTGGCCACTCGCTCGCTCGCTCAAAAATTAATCGCATCTGAAGACTTGAAGCGTGTCACTGAGTGGAGGCAAAGATCAAGGAATGCTTGGATTAGAGAGGGGATGCTAACACGGCATTTTTCCATCGCATTGCCAGCGGAAGGCGTCGTTTTAATGCCCTGAGATTGATCACGGTTAATGGTGTGCGCGTAGATGGTGACAGAGAAATGGGGAAAGCGATTGTCGACCATTTTCGGGACTTCTCGACGAGGACTATTCCCAGGTTGTGGAGATGGACGGGGCTCGGGGGTGAGTCTTTGCCTCCCTCGATGTACGCGGAGCTGACAAAGGGGGTCTCCTTGGAGGAGATTAAGGGTGCGGTGTGGAACGTAAACGCGGATGGGGCTCCGGGCCCTGATGGTTTCCCAGTGGCTTTCTACAGAGATTTTTGGGATCTAGTTGGCACTGAGGTTCTGGACGTCATATCCGAGTTTTGTGAGGGAAATGCGGGCTTCGAAAGGATAAATAAATCCCTGATCGTCCTCCTTCCTAAGTCCACGCCGGCGGAGAGTATTGAGGACTTCCGTCCAATTGCTTTATCTAACGCACTCTAGCTTATTGTGGCGAAGGTGTTCGCGGTGCGTCTCAGTCAGGTCCTTCAGCATATTGTTTCCCCGCTCCAGTCTGCTTTTATACCGGGTAGGCAAATCTCGGACTGTCTTACTCTTGCGTCGGAAATCATTGCGGATTGGAGGAGGAGGGATAAGCAAGGTGTTTTATGGAAGGTAGACTTTACAAAGGCCTATGATAGTTTAGATTGGAAGCTCCTGTGGTCGGTTTTGTGGAGGAGAGGATTCCCGAAGATTTGGATATCTTGGATGAAGCGTTGTGTGACGACGTCCTCCTTTTCGGTCATGGTGAACGGCCGATCGGAGGGTGGCTTCTTTCAGCCTCGTAGGGGCATGCGTCAAGGCCGCCCCCTTGTTCCCCTTTTTTTGTGATTGTTGCGGATGTCCTGGCGCGCATTGTGCACCGCGTGGTTGATTGCGGTTTCTCGGCTTGCTTCTCTAGGGATGCCTTGTTGGTCCCGCTGTTGCAGTACGCTGAATCGCTGATGATAGTATCTTCTTCATTGAGGGCGGCGAGACGGAGGCCTCGAGCATGGATGTGGCTCTGGATATTTTCAGCGAGTTGTCCGATCTCTTCAAGAATACGGATAAGTCGAAGGTCATTCCCTTCGGCCTTTCTGTGGAGGAGGCGGACGCTTGTGGTCATGCCTTGGGGTCAGAATGCGGATCCCTTCCGATTGACTATCTAGGGATGCCCTTGACTGTGGGAAGAACGAGGCAGCGGGATTGGCTCAAGGTGGTCGAGAAGATGGAGGCGCGGCTGACGGGTTGGAAATCTGCCATTCTCTCTAGAGGGAGCGCTCGGTGCTCGGTTCTTTCCTCTATCCTGGTTTATTTCTTGTCCAATCGCCGCTTGCCGAAGGGCATACGTAACCGTCTGGAGAAGTTAATGCGTAGATTCCTGTGGGTCAAGCATAGGGAGGATTCGGGAGGGATCCACTTATTGAATGGGATGAGATTGCGCTCCCAAAGAAGGCGGGGGGGTTGGGGTCCGGAGGTTGGATCAAATGAACGAGGCTTTGCTTCTTAAGTGGGCAAGCACGATATGGGGCCCTGGGGAGGACCTTTGTAGCAGTGTACTACGGAAAATTTATGGGGTCCGCGATGCACCTCCGAGCCCTGGTTCTATCGTGTTATCTCCCTCGCCGTTCTGGAAGGGGAAGATTGAGGTCTTCTCCCGGCACATCTCTCTGTTCAGGCCGGTGCTTGGCAATGGTGATGCCTTCACCTTCTGGACTGATGATTGGACAGGTGGGGGGCCTTTGTGTATGTGATTCCCTCGCCTATATGCTCTTGCGACTGACAGATGCGACGGTTGCATCTTGCTGGTCGGAGGGTAACTGGTTCCCTGCCTTCTCCTCTAATTTCTCGGATCAGAGACTTGAGGAATTTCTTTTGAAGCTGGATTCTATCAAGGAGCTGGGATGCCCCTCGGCGGGGAGGGATCATTGGGGGTGGCGTATGGGCCCATTTTCAGTTAGGAAGGCGTTTGGGGCGATCTGCAGGCCTCCCCCATCGCGCTCGGAGGAGCTGGTACGTGATTGTGCCTTTTTTTGGAGTCTTGGCCTTCCTGAGCGGATTGGTTTCTTCCTGTGGTTGTTCCGCAGACAGAGGTTGATGACGAGGGACCGGTGTGCTAGGCTTCTGGGCTCCGTCTCTGACAGGTGCCTCCTGTGCGAGGAGGCGATTGAGTCGCTTGAACATTTGTCCTTCAAGTGCCCCAAGACGCTTATGGTTTGGGAGGAGGCGAGGATGGCTTGGTTATGCACGGTGGACTTGGCCTCCTTTTGCAGCTCGTTGATTGCAAACAGGAACAGGGTTCGGCGTCAACTTCTCGGTCCTATTGCCACTCTTTGGGCCTTGTGGCTGGGCAGGAATACAGTCCTCTTTTCTGGGCAGAGGTTCTACAAGGAAAATGTGGGGATACAATTTGCGAGATTCGTGGATGACTGGGATATGTAGTTGCTTGTCTTTGTTCTTTTTTCTTTTTGTCTTCCCCTCTTTTTTAATTAATTAGTAACTGGGGTGAACACCATCGAGTGTATCCCCCTGTTTTTGGCTTCAAAGAAAGTAGGGTTAAGACTGAATGTATAGGGTGCACTTTTGATGGAAGAAGTGATGAAGGAATTGAGGTGAAGATTGGTGATGATAACATTCAGAAGAAAGATTCTTTTGGATACCTGGGCTCTATTTTGCGACACGATGGAGAAATCGATGGAGATATTACTAATAGAATAAATGTAGGCTGGCTAAAGTGAATAGGAGCCTTTATTGTTCTCTGTGATAAGAAAATTCCTTTGAAAATCAGAGTAAAGTTCTACAAAGCAATCATGAGACCTGTTATACTCTATGGATCTGAATGTTGGCTTGTGAACCATAGACATATGTGGATAATGGTGGTAGCAGAAATGAAAATGCTAAGGTGGAAGTATAGACACACACGTAAAGATCGGATTCGAGATGATGCAATCAGAATGAAAGTTGGTGTAGCTCCGATCGATGATAAGATGCAAGAAAACCGTTTAAGGTGATTTGGCCATTTACAAAGGAGGTCAGCCGATGCACCGATTAGGAGATGCGAGTTTTGGGGTGTTGAGCCAGCTAAGAGAGGGCAAGGAAGGCCCAAGAAGTGTTGGAATGAGATTATATGAAGGGATCTAAGTTTTCTTGATCTAATCCCAAGAATGACCCAAGATAGATCTGAATGGAGGCAAAGAATCCATGTATCCAACCCTACTTAATGTGGGAAAAGGCTTTGTTATTGTTGTTGATAGCCATGTATTCAATCCATTTCATGAGCACATCATTTTGGTATTTACATGTAAGATAGCGTTTAAAATCGGTGAAATAAACATCTTCTAATGATTGAAGAGAGAACACATAAAAATCCATGCACAAACTCATATATAGATATGTGTGTGTGCAATCACACGTATTCGTACACACTCATGCACATACAATTTACAAATGTTGATATATATATCTCGTGTCACACACGCGCGTATATATAACAATGTACACAAGTACATGCATGTACACGTAATTAAATATTGTTGGGAAAAATAAGAGTTGTGTTTGTTCCTTGAGCCCTAGACTCTCTTATATAGGGAGAGGCCTATGGGCAAATTACATACGGTAGACAAAAGAAAGGGAAATAGATAAAAGATACAAGAACATAAAATAAACTTCCACATTCCCCCTCAAGATGGAGCATAGATATCTATCATGCTCATCTTGGATAAGCACTTCTGGAAAGGGCCCCGAAGCAAAGCTTTGGTAAGAATGTCTGTCGTTTGGTCTCCTGAGCTGAATGGGGTGTAGAAATGAAGCCTTTCTGGATCATATCACAGATATAATGGCAATCAACCTCGATGTGCTTTGTCCTCTCATGAAATGCAGGGTTATTGGCAATGAATAATGCAGTCTGTCGCATTTTAGCGACATGGGAAGAAGGACAACTATATGTAGATCTGTCAGGACTGCGCGAACCCACATCACTTCTATACATGCTTGGGTCATAGCTTTATACTCCGATTCAGCATTGGATCTCGCAACCACTGTTTGCTTCTTACTCTTCCATGAGACAAGTGACTCCCCAACAAATATAGCGAAGCCTGATGTAGACTTCCTGTCCTGTGGGCACCCTGCATAGTCTGCATCTGCGCATGCAAAGATAGTAATAGTACCCTCCTTTCTAAACAGCAGTCATGCACCTAAAGATGACTTAAGATACCTTAGTATCATATGTATAGCATCCATGTGTACCTGACGAGGTTGTTCCATGAACTGGATCACTTTATATACTGCAAATGAAATATCTGGTCTGGTAATAGTAACATAAAGAAGCCTTCCTACCAGTTCCTTGTATTTCCTCCTGTCAACCTCCTCAGTATCATCATCATGCATCTTCAAGCTTGGATCCATGGGTGTAGAAGCAGGTCGACATCCAAGCATGCATCACTTAGCAAGTCAGTGACATTTTCTCTGAGTCATCACAAGTCCTTGTTCATTTCTAGCAAACTCCAATCCTAGAAAATATCTAAGTACTCCTAGATCCTTGGTAATGAATTCACGACCCAATAATTCTTTTGCTTTTTTTATTCCCTACATATCATCTCCTGTAATAAGTATATCGCCAACATACACCATAATGACAGTCGTACCTCTGGAAGTCTTCTGTACAAAGAGAGAGTGATCTACATTCGACCTTTTGAACCCATGCTTCTCAAACAAATCTGAGAGCTTCTAGAACCAAGCTCTCGGGCTCTGATTTAGGCCATAGATTGCCTTATGAAGTCTGCAAACCTGTAAACACTCAACCTCAGCAGTAAACTGGTTGCTGCATGTAAATTTCTTCCGGAAGATCACCATATAAAAAAGTAATTTTGACATCCAATTGAAACAGGGGCCAATCTCGAATCACGACAACAGATAAAAGAATCTGTAAGGTAGAATGACGAGCAACAGGAGAAAACGGGTCAAGATAATCTACCCCGTACGTCTGAGAAAAGCTCCGAGCAACCAGTCGAGCCTTGTACCTATCAATACTACCATCTGCATTGTGTTTCACCGTAAATACCCACTTGCAACTTACAATAGATGCCCCAGTAGGAGCTGGAACAAGGCTCCAAGTACCTCTTGACTGAAGGGCGGCCATCTCTTCCTCCATAGTCAAACGCCATCTACTATCAGCTAATGCCTCCTGGTGAGTCCGTGGAATGTTCACAGCGGATAAAGCAACAGCAAACCTCCTGAAATCTCCTGTCAGACGTTCAAATGTAACATGAGAAGCAATATGAAACACATGATGGCTTCTGCTTTCTTAGAGCAATAGGCAAATCAAGTTCTACATCGGCTGTACCACCATCCGTGGCATCCCTTACCTACTCCTGCTAAGAAATGTCATCAGTCTCATCATCAAATTAATGTTATCAAAACAAACCTGGGGCATGCTTGATGATTGACCATGATCATGAGTAGGGGCTGGTCGTCGGCTGTAGTGCTGTGGTAAAGGAGGAACCAAAGAAATGGGAGGTAGCAGTGGTGGAAATGGTGGCAGAGGTGATGGTAGTGGAGATGGTGGTGAAGGTATTGGAGCTTGTTGAGGTGTATACATGGGTGGAGGAGGAATATAGATCTCATCAGTTGTGTGTGATGGTACCAACCTGTCGCCTGTAGGAGAGAAAAACATGACTGAGTCAAAAAACGTGACATATGCACTGACAGAATACCTTCGACGTAACGGATAATAGCAACGATCCCCTCTTGAGTCATGGAATAGCCGACAAAAACACATTTGACAGTCCTAGGAGAGAGCTTGTTAATACCCGGAGACAATTAGTGAACGAATGCAACGGACCCAAAGACACGACGATTAAGGGAGAACAACTCCTTGTCAGGAAAGACAAGGAGAAAGGTATCTTCTCCCCCAACACTGACGAGAGCATGCGGTTAATGAGGTAACATGTAGTGAGAACCGCATCGCCCCAGAACGAGTGTGGAGCACAACTCTGGATAAGAAGCGTACGAGTGACATCAAGAAGGTGGCGGTGCTTTCTCTCCGTGACACCATTCTGTTGGGACATGAAAGCACAAGACGTTTGATGAAGAATGTCATAAATGAAAGAAATTGAGATAATGTATAAGTACAGAATTCAAGGGCATTATCAGTTCGCACAATTTTGACAGAAACGGAAAAAACATTCTGCAATTCTCTAATAAAATTCATAATAGTGTTGCCGCTTTTGATTTTTCTTTAACAGGACGACCCAAGACAAACGACTAAAATCATCCACAACAACTAAATAGAACTTGTGTCCCTGATGATCGGGAACACGACTTGGACCCCAAATATCATTATGAAAAAACTCAAATGGAGAGCTACTGACCCGACTCTGATGACTAGGGAAGACGGACCGATGATGCTTCCCTAACTGACAAGCTTCACAATTGAACGACGAGCGGGGTGAAATTTGAGGAAGAACTTGACGCAGTTCCTGCAACGGAAGATGACCGAAGCGCAGATGTCATAGGTAAGGAGAGATAGGTCTAGTGGAATGAGATGATGCTCCAGCATAAGGTGTTTGGACCAGTCAATACAGCATGTCTTGCTCACGGCCATGTCCAATCATGTTGCCCATGAGAATGTCCTGAAAAACAAGAGATGATGGGTCAAATATCGCTCTACGATGTAAATCCTTAGTAATCTGACTAATTGACAGTAAATTCATTGAGAAATTAGGAGCATGAAGGACAATCTGCAACTGCATAGAAGGTATTAAGGCAATCTGTCCCTATCCTGTGATGGGAGAATGAGTCCCATCTGCTATGACGATTGTCCTTCCTAGGGAAACTTGCTTGTAGGATGTGAGTTGGTGTCTATCTCCACACAAGTGATGTGTGGCACCTGAATCTACAATCCATTCTGAGATACTTGAACCCCGGCAGAAAGTAGAAGTATGAGCCCTACCTGAGGATCTAGCTTCTATAGTAGCAGCAACGTCCAAGCTGCTCTCCGAAACAGGTAAAGGAGTACTAGCTGGAAGCGTGATATCTCGCAATCGAGACACAAGTTCATCATATCGTTGATCTAATGCGGGTGTAGCGCCATGTTGTTGAATATGTTTTGTTGCACGGGCAGATGTTGGGAAACCATGCTTGGAGTAGCATGTATCTTTTGTATGACCACTCCGATGACAGTAAGTACACTGGGATCTACGACCACGACCACCCCTACCATGTGATCCTCGTCCACGAAACTGGGATGGATTGCTTCCGCGAGAGGCCGCCATAGCAAAAGAATTTGGCACAATAGCAGGGCTTGAGATGTTGATTCGACTCAATCTCCGAAAAGCCTCTTCCATGGGAGGAAGGGTAGCATCCGCCAGAATATGATAAGAAGCAGCCCCATACTGTGAGTCAAGAGATGCTAGAAAGACTCCCACCATCATGGCATTCCGATATGTCTTCAACTGCTTTGGAGTAGTTGTGAGAGGCATGAAACTATGAATCCTCTCAAACATTCCCTACAATGCAATGTAGTGACCATGCAGGGGTCGACCATTTTGCTTTATCGTGAAGATGTCATGCTAGAGTTGTACGACTTGTGTCTCATTCTTAGCTTGTGAATTATGGCAGCAAGAATATCCCACATGGCTTTTGCAGTAGGTTGGTACAAGACATCGTTAGCAATGTCTGGAATCAAAGTACCAGACAACCAGACCTGAGCATATGCGTCATCAGCCTCCCATGAGGCATACAACCTGTCTTCTCTGTTGGCTTCTCCTCGATAAGAATGTGTTTCTTACCCATTGATTTCACTAGGCTCATGAATTGCATGGCCCATAACTCATAGTTAGATCCATCAATCTTCACAATAGGCGCAGGACCTCTGAAGGCGCATGTGGTGGGTATCTCTACCTTGCTTTCTGACATGGTGACTGGAGACGGCTAGGGTTGTGGACAAGATAACTTTGGTCTACACTGACATGACGAGGTTTGGTTGCATGTGCAGACTTTACACAACCAAACCCATCAACCTGGAAGCGCGGGCGAAGGGCCCCTTAGAGAGAAAACGGTCAAACCCTAGGGGCAGTGGGGCCCTAGGGACGGCAGCGGCGTACGGAGAAGGACCCTAGGGGCGGTTGAACCCTAGGGGCGGAGGGGCCCTAGGGCACGAGGACCAAAGGGCAGTGCACGGCGGAGGGTCGAAGGGCAGTGCACAGCGGGAGGGGTCGAACGGCGTGTGGGGGGCGATGCTCGAAGGGGCCCGGGCAATAGGCGGCTTGACGGTGGAAGGGATTAGGGTTAGGGTTCGGTACGAGAGCTCCGATCTAGGACTGCCGCTCTGATACCATGTTGGGAAAAATAAGAGTTGTGTTTATTCCTTGAGCCCTAGACTCTCTTATATAGGGAGAGGCCTATGGGCAAATTACATATGGTAGACAAAAGAAAGGGAAATGGATAAAAGATACAAGAACATAAAATAAACTTCTACAGATATAATAGTGGAGAAATCGATCATAGGTAGAGAAAAATGATTGTCATCACTTTAGAGAAAGCAGAAGAAATAAGAAAGTAGTTGAGGGTTTGCTAGGGGCTTTCAGAAGGGGCCTCCTTGTCTCCAGTGTGTCACTGCTCCTGGCTTCATCATCACGCCCCCCCTCCCTATGGGGGCCCTCCTCACCCCTTTGAAAAACCTAAGGGCTTGTTTGGTAACCGGGTTGGGTTGGATTGGAGTAAACCTCATGTGAATACTAACTGTTTAAATGGGTAGGAAGGTTAGAGGGGGTTGGAATGAAGAATGTGAAGCGATGTCACATTGGTTTGTGATGGAATTCCAACCTAGAAATGCAGGGTGTAAACTAGGTTACCGTGGGGTAACCTGATAACCAAATGAGCCCTAAGAGTCGATGCTACTTCTCGCGCTAGTGTTGGGGATGGAGAGGTTATGGATGTCGTGGGGAGGTAAGATGCTAACGATGAGGAGAGTGAAAGGCGGTCAACATTGTAGGTGTGACCAGCAACCATTTGTGATTCTAGAGAAGGAATATAAATGCCATCGGTCTGGTTCTTGGGGACATTAAATTTATTGATGCAAGATGGGCTCCATGAGAGCACTCGAGGATGGAGGTGAACCCATTACAGCGGCCAAATCTTTCCACCAATGTGGTGCGACTCCTTCGCAGGCCTTTGGTTGTTGAGGCGATCCCTTTGCGGTGGCAGGAGCCACTCACCGATGCAAAGCTAGGTTTGAGTCCTTATTTTCTTACTACTACCACGGCATCCTGTGGTGTGTTCTTGGATGATATAAAGGTGTCTTTGGCACATTTTCCTTGTGGATTTGTTGGGTATGTTGTTCCCATTGATCGTTCATCTATTTTTGTGTGTGGCATGTCACTTGAGCATGAGGTTGTGCTTCTTGCTTTGGATATGCCAATCTTTTAGGTCCTGGAGAGGTGTACCCATTTCAAAGACGATGTTGAGCAGACGGATGTTCATCGCATGTTCTGTGTCTCCATTATATGTGCTTCATCTCATAGTGCTTGGACTGTTTCCATGTTCCGCGTGAGGGTTTAGAGTTGGCGGTTGAGCTCATTTCGGACGAGCTCTCACTAGGTATTGCATTGTTGTGGCGATGACGTCGGAGGGTTGCTTCTCTAGGATGGTCTTTGAGGATATCTACGTGGTTGGTAGGATCTTTTTTGCCTTTAGGAGGTCAAGCACTTGCTTTCATTCAGTATAACGGGGCCACAATGGATGCAGACTTTAGCGCCTCCACCGTATCGGTGGGCCCGATCGCCACGACTCTCGAGGCGGATCTTCTTAATGCCTCTGTCTTAGATCTTTTTGGGGTGACTTTTAATGTAACCGAGTCAAATTTCCATATGGATTTGGACCCTCTCTTTGGGTCTGAATATCTGGGATGCACTCATCATGTGGATCTTTATTTCCTATCGAGTTCGAGCCCAAATGTCTTAACAACCTCGGTGTGGTCGTGCAAATTGATTGACTTTCCCACCACACCTATTGTGGAGATCTTTTTCGTGTTCGCACCAGCTCCCCATTCCCTTGCGGGGGCTGCATATTTGCCAGTCGATGCCATCTCGGAGATGTGAAAATAAGTAGTACGGAAGAGGATCTTATCAAGAAGAAAACGAATAAGAACACTTTGATCTTACGAAGAACCTTACTCCATAAGGAGCAGGTTGAAACCACAGGAGGAAGTCATAAAGGGTTGTATCCTCAATTGTGTTTCTCAAATATTACATGAGGTGGCATCAACCATGATAAATCAACTTTTGTTCTTGTCAATATAAATAAGGGCGAGGTGGCAAGTTGTGTGACTCTTGCTCCCAATTATCTACCTTGGATTGCCATTGGTGGTAGGCTAAAGCAGGACGATTAGATGCCTATAGTGGAGAATATGGAGCAGAAATTGTTATGTCGGCGAGCGACACGCTTATCTAAAGGTGGACGCTTGGTATTTCCGAAGGTAGTTTTGTCTGGTATCTCAATCTTTTTCCTATTTACATGCCTCCTTCACAATGGTGTTCGGGGAAAGCTTGAGGCATTAATGAGAAGATTCTTTCAGGCTCTTCTTGGGAAGACACATGGGTTGCCTCGGTAGGTTGGAAGACCTGATGCTCGTGAAAGAGAATGGGGGCTTGGGGGTCTGATGTTTGAAGGAGATGAACAGCACGTTCTTGGCATCGTGGGAGATCCGAATCTGGGATGGTGTCTATGACCATTTGAGAAATATAATTCATGTACATGCCACTTATGGAGTCATTTTGGATCTCTCAATACATGTTAGGGTGAGTGAATATGCCTTAGAAATTCTGGAAGGGCATATTTTTTGTGTTCGTCTGTGCCGCCCTCGTTTATAATTCTGCTTTTGGGGTTGTCAGTGGCTTTCCGATTTTATACGGATGATTGTACTAAACAAGATGTGTCTGGTGTACGTTTCCCACGTTTATCTGCTCTAGCGGTAGATGGGAACTACTCTGTGAGGGAGTGCAAGAAGGTTGACGGATGGCTACCTTGAATTCGTTCTAATCCGTCGAGCTCGTGTTTTACAAATTTTTTGTTGCTTTTGGAAGCCCTACATGTGATTGATGCGTTGTCGGAGACACTGGACTGTTGGACATGGGTTGATGGTCAGCTCACCGTGGCACACAGGGATTTTTACATAGAGGATTTTCGAACATGGGATTGCACTGGATCAGTGCAGATAGATTGGGAGATGGAGGGTTTCGTTGTATGTCAGGATATTCACGGCTTTTGAGGGACCATTTACTGAGTAACAAGCGTAGGTTCATGTTCTTCCCTGACACAAAAGGAACATGTCAGAAGTGTGTTGCGCAAGCAGAATTATAGTGTCTCGAGGTATGTTTCTGTGGCGACCCATATCAACTTGATAGCAATAGTGGATTCGATTGCTTTTTGGAAGTCCATTGAAAGACTAGGAAATGAGTTGGACCTATCAAGGTATGGACAGTGGCTTTTCTCTTATCCATGTAGCCAGCGCAGAATGGGGCCATTTTTCGAGGAGAGAGCCAAGAACCTTCTTGGTTCTTGAAGAAGAGATGATCAACATCCTCAACATACTCCTGACAACGAGAACACGTGGGATCAGCAACATGAACGAATCATGCAAATATGTCCCCGGTCAAGAGTATTCCCCTCTTAAATGGCCACACAAAGACCTTCACACATGTTGGAACTTTCTACTTCCAGATTCTCCTACAATCTGCCATACACCCCTCAAGGTCAAAAGGCATCGGGTCGTTCAAAGCCCGATAAGCCTTTCCAACATAAAATGGTAAGTTCCAACAATCGTGTCCCTCAGCGGGCCCAGTTACGTTATCAAGCTCATAGCGTCACCAAAAGCTCCTCCAATCGTTGATCCGAGAGTTCAGATCTAAACTAAGGAAAAAATGAATGCTCGTCCCAGACATCTGCCAACGAGAACTTCGAGTCGACAGCCAACGCCAACAGACACGGGAATCTCAAACCAAACGCCCCTCCTTCACTCATTCGAATGGAAAGCTTCAATTACAACAAGTTTTGTGTCTATTCGATCACTCATTTGAACACATAACTCATATCAATTTTTTCGCAGCCTCTAATTCGAAAAGTCAATGGGAAATGAGAAACGATTCTTTTCAAAAAATGCCTCTGTTCATGAAAGCGGCCCGTGTGGCCGCATATGCGGCCCCATATGCCTAAGCGGCCTCCTCAGCTTACCGATTACCTGAAGCCCCGCTTTATGAGCCATTTACGCATATACAGCCCACATATGCAGGTTGTGCGGCCGCATATGCGGTACGTGCACTCGCTTAAGGTCTAGTTGGGTAATCGAATTCGGATCTTAAGATCTGTATCTTGTACTATTTTGATTCTATATATTAAATCAGATTATGTAATACAATATTTGGTCAGTTTGATATTTAGTTATACTATTTTGAGCTCTACATGAATATCTTTTTTCTTAGATCATCTGTTTGACCACATTTATTCATAAATTCAGTTCAGTTGTAGTACTTTGTAGATATTTATTTATTTTAAAAAAAATTAAAAAACAACATAGAACCGCATATACCCCGCATATGCCCCTGCATACTGCTTAATCACTATTCAGTGACCTATCTGAACGCATACGCATACCGCTTTCCTGAACCTTGAAAAATGCTACTACTTCCATGGCCTCAAATTTCAACGAAATTTGGTCGAATTTCTGTCAAATATCGATATCCAGTCGAAATTGAAATTCGACCGAAATGACCGAAATATGGGGATCCTAGTACAAAAAATGACCGAAATGACCGAAATTCTACCGAAATTCTGTTTTGGTCGATACCGAAATGGTGACCGAAACCAACATTTAGGGCCTTGACTACTTCTAAGACTGATCATTGGTTCTATAAAGGGTTAAAAAAAATCTCAATAGTCGGTCCGACTAACAATATAGAATATTCCATTCGATCACCCACCCCAGTACCACATAGTTGGACCAACTAGTCTACCGACTATTGCAACATTATTTTGAGCCGAGTTCGAGTCAAGTTCCTCAAATTCAAGATTTCCCAACACCCCTATGCTTAGGAGACTAGGATTTTCTCTTCGTTATCAAACAGAGATTTGGGGTTCATATTGTTTATACAGTGGGTACAAACCGTAAAATACAGCAATCCGTTAACACTTCTGCATCGTCAACCAGCTCCATGTCGTTGCAAGTTCCAACCAAGGCATTGATGGACCTTTTCTGCGAGTATCCAAATCACCCTACTCATGTATTAGTGCCAGACCAACTTCTCCTTAAATTATCTCACCATAGAGAAGAATCAAACTTCTCATCGATGAAACCTGCAAATAGGTATCTTTATTTCTAACACAAACTTCCCAAGCACAAAGACTATTGACAAACCAATACACAACCTATATATCATGTAAGTCTATCTACTGGTCTATAATATTCTTCTTTTACTTTAAAGGTAATTCTTGTCAAAAAGTGCAAGAATGAGATATCTAAAAATAATGTAACAATCAGATCTCTAATTCAATCATTTATTTTTCTTGACAAAATAAATAGGTGTTTTCGAAATTCACTTCTTTCCGTTAGAAAATAGAGAATGCGGAAGCGTATCAGAAATAAAAATAGAAAGCTTGAAATGAAGACGGGATTTTACGTGGAACCCTACTCCCTAAGGAGCGGGATGAAACCACGGGAGAAGGTCTCGAAGGGCCAGGTTATGCATTGCACTTTCTCGACTAACTACAGGGCTGTAAGACTCTATATATAGCATACACGGAGTCTCCACATCTCCAAACTGGCAGATGTAGGACTAAACTCTGGATGGGGTAAATGGAACATGGAGAGATCCATTTACCCATCTCCTACACATAAGACGCATATAACAAATACTCCAACACTCCCCCTCAAGCTGGAGCATGCAATGCTCAGCTTGGACAAACAGAAAGAAACTCAACTCATGCTACATGACACTACAGACAATATCAACTCAACGCACACAACTGCCGGTTGTTGTCGAGGACGTTGCTTCTCATGACGTGCTGGTGAGGAGAACGAACGGGCTGGAGTGTGAGTCAACTGAATCTCCTCGTCGAAGAGCATGTGCTATGTATTGCGCCTATCAGAATCACTGCAACTGAAAATGAGTCTCCTCATCAGAGAACTCTGGCCTGCCACAATAATTTGGACAACTGCCCCATCTCTGAGAAGGGTCAAACTGAAAAAGGCCGTGGAAGTGCAATCCTCGTCGGAGTCCACGATCGTTGGAGAATGGAGTCCGAAAAGTCTCCTCGTCGGAGAACTGGGTCTCTCCCATCTGGCATAAAGAATGGTACTCTATTCTGGAGTCCCTATGATACCACATGAAAAACCTTACCAACATGACATAAGGAATGGTCCTCTACTCTAGAGTCCATATGGCTCACATGAAAACTTTGGCCGAAACATAAAAGATGGGGACCACACAAAAGATGGCAAATACGTGCTCATCTGAAAAGACCGCATACAAGTACGTGTCTGAAAATGAGTCTCTCTCGGGAGAACTCGAAAAAATGGGTCACTCAAACATGGAGTGCCTCGAACTTGGATTCTAACCAATCTGAATGTCGAGTTTGAAATCTGCTAAATTGTAGAGTCTGAACAACTGCTGATCTGGAGAATCTGAAGAGACATGTGACTCTACATATAATCCCCCTTTCTCCCATACTTGTCGGAAGACATGGACGTCGACCAAGTTGGGAGAAGACAAAGAAATTGGGAAAACGAAGACCAAACAAGCCATCACATTTCCGGCTCTTCTTCTTGTCATCACTTTTTTTCGATTATTTCATCCCAATTTTTTTAATAGCCGATACACACATTTTTTTATAAGTCTTTGCCCTTTTTTATACGGTTTTCCCTTCATTTTTTTAAACATTTTTTAATCATCATTCATTTTTTAACTTCATGTACGGCTTTTGTATGTGCGCACCTTTTCAATATTTTTTCCGGTTTTTTTTCACGCTGGACCATTCTCTCTCTTTTTTCCCGGTCCACTGTTGGGCTCTGTCTACATAAAAAATCTCTCCCTCAAATTTTTTTTAAACATTCTTGACCTCCCACACATACGATAGGGCTCTCCACTAACACAGAGATATTTTTTTAAACACCCCACAGCCTCTAGGGCCTTACTCTTATTTAGGGTTCCCCTCACGGGAACCCTTTCTTCATGGAAGACATCCGCCCCCCGATGGGGGTGCCGCAGCATATTTGAAGGTCACCTACGAGGTTCGAGGGCACCGCCTGGAGGCGCTGGAGGAGAGCGTCGCGCACTCTCGCATATTTCATGTTGCATCGAGCCCCGACAGGATGCGCGCGGGGAGGGCGAATCATGGAGGGCGCATCGTACGGAGAAGTGGTGGGGCAATCGAGCTGGAGGGTGCAAAGGGGGTGGCGATGGAGTCGCGCCGCCTAGATCTGCATATACTCACTGCCACAGGGGCCTTGATGTCACGTGAGACCACTGGAGGTGCTTCCAGGTGGCGTGAAGGGCAGGGCTGGGAGCCCTAGGGCGCGACCCCAGGTTCCATGCCGCCTAAGACTATCACTTGGGGGTTTGGGATAGCGCCTGCAAAGGATCTGGCATAGAAGATGATGCTCCTTGTTCTGAGGAGCTACGGGTCTCCTCCTAGTGTTGAGGGTTGAAGGTGCGAGGGAGGAAGATACTCCCCGCCACCTAAGATGGAGAAGAGACCTCCCTTAGCAGATGGAGCTCCGCCTACTGGAGCTTGGAGGTGGCGTATTAGGGGAGGAGCCGCCTAGAGCGTTGGTTGTACATCAGGAAACTTGGTGAATCCCGGACTTGATGGGGCCTGGACTTGATGCCGCCAGATGTTGGGCATCGATGCCATGTTGATAGTCTTCTGTAGGAGGAGCCCTTCATCTGGAGATCCAGAGGAGTTGTCGTGGTTCTCCTTCTCCTGGAAGACGTACGAGAGATTAGTGGTCTGGCCTGAATGATCTGCTTGAATGATGTGATGCGAATGTGACGCTAGAACTTAGCGAACAGGTTTTCCAGAATGTCGTACAGAACTAGGGTTCTAGGAACCCTAGCATCAGAAGATGACTGATCTCGATTACAACCTCCACATTACATTGATGGACAGAACTCAAACAATAATAATAAACATCTTCAAGAACAACTTGATAATCGAATCTCGAAAACAAAAAAAATCTTCAAGAACAACTCCTCGAGAATCGAACCCACTCTGATACCATGTTAGAAAATAGAGAATGCGGAAGCGTATCAGAAATAAAGATAGAAAACTTGAAATGAAGATGGGATTTTACGTGGAACCCTACTCCCTAAGGAACGGGATAAAACCACAGAAGAAGGCCTCAAAGGGCCAGGTTATGCATTGCACTTTCTCGTCTGACTACAGGGTTGTGAGGCTCTATATATAGCACCCACGGAGTCTCCACATCTCCAAACTGGTAGATGTGGGACTCAGCTCTAGCTGGGGTAAATGGATCCAGTAGAGATCCATTTACCCATCTCCTACACATGAGACGCGTATAACAAATACTCCAACACTTTCATTATTATTATTTCGCTTAGCACATAACCATATGGAAATTGTAGAAATATGAACAAGAAGTCATCACCAAAACTATATTAAACTGTCCATGCAAAATGGCGCTTTGGAAAAACTACTTTGTAATTTCATATGATCAGCAGCAAGGATTGTCTATAGAAAACTGCATCCTACATGATGCAGAGCACTAAAATTAAATTGCTTGACTAATGACAAATCTGCAACCAAATTAATATCTCATAAAAGTTGCAGCTATATTATGAAACAAAATCTTAGCGTACCCAGCAGGATCACATCCAAAACAAAACTAGCATGAGAAGGGAATCTACAGCAAAGAGAAATAGACATGCTTTGTACTATCTATTGCACTATCTAAACACTAAAAAAAGGTTGACAATATGCCTACTTCAAAAGATAACATCTTAGATGCCCTTAAATTGCTAATATATGACTTCAATCCCACATTAGACAGATTTTGTAAACTTTTCATGACGTTTCTTTGTCTAAACTAAACTAAACCTACTCCTGTAGTATGCATGCTACATTGACTTCGTTTCACGTACAATAAATTCTCCTTTCATGATATCTTTTTTCCAACAATTTGCCTTTGCTTCTCCATCCTATATCTAGCAATCTACAACCATTTTTAACAACCTCACATCACCATGTCATTTGACATCTACCACCCATGTTGAAATAACTTCATACACGTTTATCTCAATTCCATCATCTACCAGTTCCAATTTTCCCTGATAATCCCATTACAGATTGTACCAGGTTTTGTCTGCCCGGACATCACCAGAGCAGTTCCATTTCCCCAGCCATCCCCCTGTAACTGTTGATGATTAACAGTCCACCACCTGGCCCCAAACTAATAGGTAGTTGTGGGGAGGAAAATAATGACTTACGTTATGAGGGAGCTCTTGAGTTCTAGGGAGATATATGAAAAGAAAAGAAATACATGAAATATAGAAAAGAGAAATAGACTCTCAACAGTCCCCCTTACGATAGAGCATAGATATCAATCATGCTCAGCTTATAACAACACGTCTGGAATGACCCTCTGGTTAGGGCCTTGGGGAAAGTATCTATTGTCCGTTCCCCTGAGCTGACGTGGGAAGAAGAGATAAAGTCCTTCTGAATCATGTCACGAGTGTAGTGTTTGTTAACGTCAATATGCTTGGTCCTCCATGGAAGGCAGGATCGTTGGCAATGAAAAGAGCAATCCGATTGTCACATTGAAGATGCACGGGAAGAGGCGTGTCAATGGCTAAGTCAGTCAAAACGGATCTAACCCACATCATGAACAGTACCTCATGTGCCATGACTTTTTACTCTGACTTTGCATTAGATCTGACAACCACATTTTGCTTCTTACTCTTCCATGACACCAAAGAACTACATATCAACACTGCAAAATCTAAGGTAGACTTCCTGCCCTTAAGACATCCTGCATAATTTGCATATGTACACGCATATCGGAGCTTCCCAACGAGTTCCATGTATCGCCTCTTGTCGACCTCATATGTATCATCATCGTATAACTTCATGCTGAGATCCATGAGAGCAGTGGCAGGCATGCAATCTGCCATGCATGTCTTGGAGAGGAGATCAGTAACATATTTCATCTGTGTCATAACATGACATCACTGGTTCTTGGCAAACTCAAGTCCTAAGAAGTGACGTAAATCGCCAAGATCCTTGGTGACAAACTATTATCCAAGGAAATCCTTTTTTTTACGCTCAAAAGCGGGGGATGCACTCGGTGGTGCTCGCCCCACATTTATTAGAAAGGTAAGAAAAACTTACAGCGGGTATGCGAACAGAGAGCAAAAGCGAGTGAAAAAAACCGAAGGTATCACAATCTGTTACCCCCATTACATCAAAGAACCCCTAAGCATCGGACCAGTCGCGAGTGAAACGGGATGCCGAGATGAGGACGTTTTCCGAATAAAATCTCTGTCCGGCAAAAAGGGCTTCATTTCTACCAATCCAAATGCACCATAGCCGAGCAATAGCAGTAAGGATGTCCGTCCTAGCCCTGGCCCGAGAGCAACCCAGGCTCTCACAGAAAGAGGAAGAATCAGATACGTCAAGCCAATCCAAATCCGCCCAGATATCATGAGTTCTGCCACATCGGAAGAAAAGATGATCGATAGTCTCTATCTCCAAATCACAAAGACCACAAGTAGACGAGGCATGTGGAACTAGGACAGCACACCGGCTACGAGTCATCAGACGGCCACGTCGGAAAAGCCATAAGAACATGCCAATTCGTTCGGGGACCCTTAGGCCCCCAAAAAAAGTGACAATCCCGGAACATAGAATCATCAGCCACAGCCACAGGAGGTAAAATAGCCCGGTAAGCCGCACGGGCGGAGAAGGAGCCATCCTTCCAAGACAGGTGGTCGCGTCCCACCGAGGGCGAGGGCGCATCCGCGAGAACCGCAAGTAAAGCCATGAATTCCAGCTGTCGCTGATCAGAAAGATTGGCCATAAACTTGGGGCCCCACGAAACACCATCCCAGTAAGAGGCCACCGTAGCGTCCTTATCATCCACCAGCGCGAAGAGGCGAGGAAAAACATCCTTAAGAGGGCCCCTGCCAGTCCAATCATCACCCCAGAACCGGATGAGCGAACCATCCCCCAGCTTAATGCCAAAAAGAGAGCGGTTGCGAGACAGTGAATTGCCGATATCACGAGAGAGGTGAGAGGAAGACCCCATCAGGCGAGCATCCAAGCCCAAAAGCCGGTCGACCCCTACCGCCAACCTCAAGAAATTAAGCATAAGATTATCCTCCCTGCCCCAAAGACGAGCCACCCATTTGAGAAGAAGTGCCTCGTTAACGACCTCCAACCTTCTCACCGCCAGCCCCCCCTCCTTCTTTGACCGCGTGACCTCATCCCAGGCGACCAAATGAACGCCTCTCCTCCCATCCCCCTTCTTCCCCCAAAGAAATCTCCTCAAGCATGAGTCCAGTCGGAGACGAACCCCTTTAGGCATACCTTTTACAGAGAAGAAATAAATTGGTATAGAAGATAATACCGATTTTAGAAGTACCAAGCGACCACCCTGGGAGAGAATGGCGGCACGCCAGCCAGCCAAGCGAGCTTCCATACGATCCACCACAGCCTGCCAGTCACGTAAGCGTGCACGCCCAGCCGTCAAAGGGAGCCCCAGGTATTCCAATGGAAGAGCGCCAGTCCGGCAGCGCAAAATCCGCATACACTCCTCAACCTCCTCCGGAGGAGTGGAGAAGGGAACCATAGAGGATTTGTTGTAGTTGATGAGAAGACCCGACGCCTCACTGAAGAGCTCCAACGTGGAAGCCATACCCGCCACATTCGATGCATCGCCCTCGATGAAGCAAATGGTATCATCCGCAAACTGAATAATCGGGATATGGTAGGGCCCAAGAGAGCAACGACGGGTATAGCCAGCCGCAGCCACATTATGAATCATGCAGGACAAGACGTCGGCGGCCAGGACGAAAAGCAAAGGAGCAAGGGGACAACCTTGCCGAATCCCCCGGCGAGGCTGGAAGAAGCCCCCCGCCAAACGGCCATTGAGAATTAACGAGAGAGAGGCCGTCGAGACGCATCGACGCACCCACGAAATCCATAGAGAGGGAAATCCCCGCCGCTTGAGAACAGACCATAGAAAACGCCAATCCAAAGAGTCGTATGCCTTGGCAAAATCAATCTTCCAAAGAATCCCCCTTACATCATTCCTGCGCCATGCGTGAATAATTTCCGAAGCCACCGCAAAACAATCACTTATTTGCCTTCCCCGAATAAAAGCCGCCTGGGTAGGCGATATGAGAGAATCAAGAAGCGGAGCCAGCCGCCGAGCAAGAACCTTGGCAATGATAAGATAGATGGTATTTGAGATGGAGATCGGCCGGAAGTCCTCAATACAGTTAGCAGACGAAGACTTCGGAATGAGAGCAATAAGAGACCTGTTGAGTTTATCAAACCCGTTGTTGCCATCACAAAATTCACGGGCGACGTCCAAAACATCCTGGGAAAGCACATCCCAAAACTCCCGATAGAAATAAACGGGGAAGCCATCGGGACCCGGCGTCGCGTCGGTATTAAGGGCCCAAACAGCCTCCTTCAGCTCCTCCAAAGATATCTGACAATTTAGGCGCATAGCATCCGCCTGAGGGAGCACAGAAGCCCCACTACCCGACCATCGCCACCGGCTAGCGGACCTGCACCCATACCATTCCTTAAAGTAGCCCATCACAGCCCTTCCCAGATCCCGCTCCCCCTGCACCTGAATGCCATTAACAAGCAAAGAAGATATGGAATTAGACCGCCGACGACCAGAAGCGATCCGGTGAAAAAACGCAGTGTTAGCGTCGCCCTCCTTTAACCATCGCATCCGAGAACGTTGGCGCCACTCAACCAAACGCTTCCGATCCTCAATCTTCACCTTATCCATAGCATCCGCGCGCACGAGCAACTCGTCCTGATTAAGGTCCCTGACGTTCTCTATTCGATCAAACTGCATAATGACCTCATCAGCCGCCATACGAGTAGCAATGCGGGCAGAACAATTATCCTTCTTAAAAGACGCGAGCATCTTTCTGAGTGACGAAATCTTAAAATCAAAACGGTGAGCGGCACTGCCCGACGGAGATAGCTGAGACCAATGGTGCCGAACCAAGTCTCGAAAACCAGGCTCCATAAGCCAAGAACGCTCAAAACGGAATATGCCACGCGGACGATTTTCATCCCCATTCGACCAAATAATGGGATTATGATCCGAAAAAGATCGCGGTCTCGAAGTAACGTCACATAGAGGAAAAGATTCCATCATACAGTTATTTGCCAAAAAACGATCGATCCGCGACCGCGATGAGTTGTTCCGCCACGTGTACGAAATATCATTTGGAACAAGCGATTCAAGAGCCAAATCATTTATAAATTCCAAAAAATCCGAGGACCCCGGATCGAGACCACCTCGTCCCCGTGGACGATCCTGCGACTGCAAAGTGACATTGAAATCGCCACCAATCAACCAGGGCATGTTACCAAAAGCATTAGCATCCTCCCTTAAGTCCTCCCAAAGTTCGCGACGGGAAACATGACAAATTGGGGCGTAAGCACAAGAAAACGCCATACAAATATTTGATAGGCTGCAGTTCAACACCACCGAAATAGAATGACGGCCCAACCTCAAAGACGAGAAGGAAAAGCGCGAAGACCGTCATGCCAGGATAGCCCCACCCCTAGCACCAATCGCATCCAGAGCACGGAAGGCATTGAGCTGACCAGCTCCAAAAGATCTCCAGATATCATCATCCAACACCGAGAGCTTGGACTCCTGAATAAACGCAATATTACAATCCCATTCGAGCATGCGCAAGCCCAAAATGCGCCGACGTTCAATATCACCCAGACCTCGTACGTTCCATGACAAAATCTTTATTAAAAACAAAAGGATATGCCCAAAAAACCGCAACATTACCAACTGGGGTCATCAAAGACCAGCGCGGGACTGGTCAGCAAGGCGTTCGAGGCTTGCCGCCTCCGCAACCGCCTCTCGCAAGGTTTGGCAAGTAGATATAACATATGGATGAGAGCAAAAGTGCCGCCTCCGAGAATAACTTCGACCATAACGGGACAAAGCAGAGTGTCCCACAGGGCCACAGCCACAGAAGCATCAGCCAAAGGGGTCGTCGCCACCCCATCGTCAGAGAATAGAGGATCAACGCATACCGGAATAGGGGATCTCCCCGTAGAAGACTGATGGAGGACCACAGCGTCCCCCACAACGGGCGAAAAAAAATCATCTCCAGAATAAGTTACCAGCGGCCGAGACAACTGAGAAGGAGGAGATTGCGGTCTTTCCATATGGATGTCGACAGAGAAGGGCACCGCTCGGATAGGACGAGGGCACAACACCTCGGCGGCCCAGTTAAGATGCTTCGGACATGATGGTTGATCCGAACCCGAGAGAGGATCCGAAAGCAGCAGCTCCGAAGAAGCCCGCCGGGGAGCCCAGATAGAATTAGCAAGAGGGTCATAAGGAATAAAAGACATGTGCGTGGAGGAGTCCCCGTGCAATAAATCCGCTGACATAAGGGATATTTCTGAAAAGGGCGAATCATTGTCCAGAATAATTGCACCCGTAGGCGGAACGCTGTCGGGAATATGAACCGCCACCAAATCTAAGATTGCCTCGCGCGGCTGCGAATCTCGAGGTGTCTCTTCGCTTCCACGTAAGAAAAGAGACATGCAAGGCGACGCTTCGGATGTAGCCCCAGACGACGCCACGTGGCGCATAGAAGATGTACCGTCGCCCATCAGAGCAGGATCCCCGACGACCGGAGAAGCCGAGGAAGACCCCTGCCAACCCGCCGCCGGGGTGGGGGGAACCGGCATCGCCGGCGACGGCGGAAAAAAGAGCTCAAGTGTGAAGGTCCAGCGACCCAGCGACAGCTGCTCAAAGCGTACCTTTCCAGCCATATCGGCTATGAACGCAGGAGGAGCCTCTATCAGAACACGGCAGCATCGCCAATCAGCACCCGGAGCAAGACCATCATCAAGGATCTGGATAACTTGCCCCCACCTGAAGAAAGCCTTCGAAAGAGCATGAGCCGATCTCGAGAGGAATGGCACCCCCCTGACTTCAACAGCACAGACTTTCGTCGAGAAGACGCCGCCATCAGAGACCCGCAAGCTACGCCACATAACACCGGTAACACCATGGAAGCGTAGAAGTCTCTCCCGTTGCTCTGGGGAGAGACCTCTAACGCAGCAACGAACCGCATCCAGAATGACGAAGTCGCCCACAAAGCTCTCGCCCAAGAAATCCATCGCAGCAGAATGAACACACTCCCATCCATCAACATGCTTCTGACGAACCCCCACCACGACGGAGAGCGAAGAGACCGACCCCGCGCGGTCGCGCGAGCCCCCCATCCCCGCATGCTCCGGCGACAGAACCTCCTTAGCAAGCCCCCTCCCCTCCTCCGACCGCTCCACTTCACCCCCCTTGACCAACGAGACTTCAGGTAGTGTATCCACGCTCGCGCCGGCCCGAGCAGAGGAATTCCCCGAACCCTTCATAGGCAACCCCGACTTTTCTTTCGCCGCCACCTTCGAAGCCGCCACCCTTCCCAACAGCTCCGATTCAGCGTCCACCCGCACGTTCGAGATGACCGCCTCACCAGACTCCACCGCCAAACCAGAAGAGCTTCCCGCCTTGAGTCCGAGCAAGTCCGCCCCAGCAGAAATAGGAGGATCCTCAGAAGGACCCTCGACACGTGCACCTCCAGCGCCCCCATGCAGGCGAGGCAAACTCCCACTCTCCGCCACCACCTGGGCGAAAGACCGAGAGTCGCGACCCCCATGCAGGCGAGGCGCATTGCCACGCGCCGGTTGATCGTTGTCAGGCGCATTGCCACGCTCCGGTTGATCGTTGTGCCGCGAACCAGAAACGACCGTCGGAGACCAGCAGGAGGACGTCCGATGGCCAAGCTTGCCACAGAGAAAACAGCGGGGGGGAACAGGGCGGACGGAAGCAATATGGCCACGAGAGTCACACCGGAAGCAGCGCTTACCCGGTTTGGCGTGGGAGACCCGGGTCCACTCGCCGCCGGCGTCATCGGACGCCATTGCTAGCCCCACACCATGAGAACGCGAAAAGCCACGACGCTCCCGATCGACAACAACCTTCGGTTCCCGCACCTTCGGTCTCCACGCCCTTCGCTTCCCAGAGACCCACCGCTCATGAATAAGTCTTCGCGTCCCGTCCACCCGTCGCACCCACCATGACCTTCGCGACCCATCCACCGTACGGCCCCAACTCTCCCTTCGCACTTCAATCGCCCTACGCACCCCACTCGCCATCCAACTCCGACTATCCAAGGAAATCCTTAATCGCACAGATATCTTGCACATCATCCCATATAACAATGATATCATCAACATAGACAGGTATTACAACTATATCTCTCTGAGTCCTCCGAACAAACGGTGAATGATCTACAATCGATCTCATAAATCCATGTTGCTCTATCAAGTCCGAGAGCTTCTAAAACCATGCTCTTGGACTGGTTAAAAACATCGATAGCCCTGTGAAGTCTGCAAACCTTCTGACACTCCTTAGCAACGAGCACAAGTGCTTGCAGCATGTAGACTTCTTGTTGCAAGAGAAATGCATTCTTCACATCAAGTTGAGATAAGGACTAGTCATGTATTACTTCGACCTAGAGAAGGATATGTAGTGTAGAATGATCAGCTATGGGAGAGAAGATATCTTGATAGTCCACCACATACGTCTGGGTGGACTCACGAGCCACAAGCGTCGTCTTATAACGATCAACATTGACATCTCACGTTGATTTACGGTGAACCCCATTTGCATCCTACCACGAATGCCCTTGTATGAGCAGTAACAAGGCTCCATGTGCCACACAACTGTAACATGACCATCTCCTTCTCCATGTCAAGACGTCACAGACTGTCTTGCATAACTTACTCCTATGTTGGTGGAATTTCTACGACTGACAGACCCACAGCAAACCTCCTGAAATCCTATAAAAGATGTCCCAAAAGAGACATGAATAGCATGAGAATACATAGCACACGTAAGCCTCCGCTTCCGTATAGCAATAGGCACATTAAGGTCATATGCATCCCCCTCAATAGGTACACTAGCCTTCTGATAAGGCACCTGCTCGTCTTGTACTTACAGCATAGACAAATCACCAATGCCTTCAGTAGAAACAATATGCTCAGAACATACTTGAGGCATGTTGGATGATGGGGAAGGCCCAAGAGCAGGGTGAACAGTGGTAAGCATGTGAATGTAAAAATGTGACAGAAAATGAGCCAACGTAGTGGTGGTGGGAGTGGAGGAACCACTATAGGAGGTGGTGATGGAGCTGATGGAGGTGGTAAAGCTAATGGAGGAGGTGGTGGAGTTAGTGGAGGCGGTGGAGGCATAGGAGGAGGCGTGTATACCTCCTCTCCATAGTCAAACGGAGTCAATATGTCACACGTAGGAGAAAATTACATGACAAACTCAAAGAAGGTGGCATCAGCACTAACATACTACTTTCGTCTAACCGGATCGAAGCAACGATACCCCTTCTGAGTTCAAGAGTAGCCTACAAAGACACACTTGACAGCCTAAGCAGAGAACTTGTCACGACCAAAAGTTAGGTGGTGCATGAATACCACAAAGCCAAAGACACGGGGTGTAAGGGAGAACATGTGCTTCTTGTGAAACGCGGTCGAGAAAGGAACCTTTTCTCCTAAAATTGAGAACATCATACGACTCATCAAGTAACATGCAATGAGAATCGCATCATCCCAGAAAGAATGGGGAGCACAACTCTGAATCAAGAGGGTCCTAGTCACATCAAACAAGTGAGGTGTTTGCGTTCAGCAACACCATTCTATTAGGAAGTATACGCAAACGATGTCTAATGTATGATGCCAAGAGGCGTAAAGAACTCAATGATTTAAAGTGCAGAACTCTAAGGCACTGTCAGCATGAACCAAGGCCCTAAATATCGGTTTCGGTCACCATTTCGGTATCGACTAAAACAGAATTTCGGTGTAATTTCGACCGGAATTTCGGTCATTTTTTGTACTAGGACCCCCATATTTCAGTCATTTCGATCGAATTTTGATTTCGGCTGGATATCGATATTCGACAGAAATTCGACTGAATTTCGCTGAAATTTGAGACCATGGCACGAACATACTTCACAGTAGTAGGAAAAATATTCTTTATTTCAATAACGAATGAATAACATACCCACCAGTCTCAGACTTTATTTTCAAAAGAACCCATGATAGTCTAGAAAAATCATCCACGGCTACAAGATAAAACATGCATCCATGATGTTCAGAAACATGACGATGACGAGGACCCCAAATATCAAAATGAACTCACTCAAATAAATGACTACTACTACAACTCTATCGATCAAAGAAAGAAGATCAATGATATTTCCCAAGCTGATAAGCCTCACATTGGAAGGCGGATCAAGTGGATATTTGTGGGAGAATAAGACACGGCTTCTGCAGAGGAAGGTGGCTAAAATGTATATGCCACATGTAAGGTGAGATTGATCCAGTAGGAATGGAAGAAGCACCAGCATATGAAGATTCGACAAGTCTGTAGAGACTCCCTTGTTCATAGCCACATCCATCCACCATGCCCGTGAGTATATCCTGAAATTTGAAACACAAGAGAAGAGGGGGTCAAAATAACACGGCAATGTAAGTCCTTAGTGATTTAACTATTAAGATAATAAATTCATCGGTAAATCTGGTGCATGTAGCACATTATGCAGGCGCGTAGAAGGCATTAAAAAGACCTCCCCATGTCATGTAACAGGAGAATGAGTCACAGCTGCAATGACAACTGGTCTGCCTGGAGGAACAGACTGTACGAAGTAAATTGGGCGTTGTCTTTATAGAAGTGGTGAGATGCACCAGAATCCACGATACACTCTGTCATATCTGCCCTGCGACAACTAGTAAGGGCATAGGTTATACTTGAAAAGCTAGAAGATACTCTAGCAATGGGCTCAACCTGCTCGATCACATGAACAGAAGCGAGATATCCGTGCTTCTGATAGCATGTCTGCTCAGAATGACCAAGATGATAACAATAAGTGTATGGACCATGCTAATGCCACCTCCTCTGTCAGGGGTATCATGTCCTCTGAATTAAGAAGTACCTTTCCTGCCATGAAATGCGGCCATCGTTGATGAGGTCTACGTAGTGGAAGTCGATGGGAGCGTGATTATGCTAAAATGGTTGTACGGCTCCTTCATAGGAGGAATAGTTGCACCCGTGAGAAGCTGGGTGTGTGATGCCTCATACTCATGGTCTGGGGTAGCCAGAAAAACTCTAACCACCACGGCATTCACGTATGCTATCTGTTACTCAGTAGATGTAGTCATTGACATAAAGTTGTGAAGATTCTCGAACATGCCACAAAGCGAAGAAAGAAGCTGTGTAGAGGATGACCATTCTATTTGGTCGTGAAAATCTCAAACTACAACTGAAGAATCTTTGCCTCATTCTTCACATAACCATATGTAACTGCCAAGATAACCCACATTATCTTAGCAGTGTGCTGATTCACAATATCTTTGGTTATCTCCGTGATGAGAATCTATGAGGGATAAATACGTGTATATGCATCATCCTACTTCCATGAAGTATTCTCCTCAGTTATCTCCGTTGGCTCTGGCTTCATCAAAATGTGCATTGCATCATGGTCAAAAACTGCATGGATCATAACTCATAATTGGTCTCATCGATCTTGGCGATGGGAGCCGGGCCCTTGAATGCATCAGATGAAGAAAAAATACCACCATTGTTTTCTAACATGATGATAAGAGGACCAGAACATATTTCAATTGAGATTTAGACCGATCAGAATGTGTCTACATGGACATATAAGGGGTTGGTTGTGTGTAGATTCCATCCGCAACCGATCCCATGAACCAAGAGCGAGCTTGTAGGCATGGGGATGAATCTAACAGCCTGATTTTATCGTAAACTGTTCAAAATCAGACCACTCAAAGATTACAGGATGCGCTGGGGGCCATATAGAGGATTGACGACAATAGAGGACCGCTAAGTATACAGCACTAGGAAATAGGGGACCACGAGGGCACCTAGACGACGGTGCGAACCAGAAACACTGCCTTCAGGCTGTGCTGGGCTGCAACACGGCAGCAGCTAGAGCGGCAGACGCTGCTGGGCGGCACTGCAGCAATGCCTTGGGCACCGCTGGGTACCTCCTCCGTATCGCCAGTGCCGCTGGGCAATGCTAGGAGGGCAGGAGCCCTCCTTCGATTCTGCCGGGCAACGTGAAGAACCCGCTCGAGGAGCGGCCAGAGTCAGCAGCAGCGGCAAAGACAAGGGTGGGGGGCTGGTAGGTAGGTTAGGGAATGGGTACAGAACTCCGGTCTAGAATCATTGCTCTGATACCATGTGGAAAGAAAAATCATGACTAGCATTGTGAGGGATGTTTAAAGTTCTCTTATATAGATGGAGAATTCTTGTTAGGCAAACTACATAATAAATACAAAAAGAAAAGAAATACATAAAATAGTAAAAAGATTAATAATCTCTCAACTGTAGTCAATCAAGAACATTTTATACAAAAATAAAGAGATTCCAAATCTTTTCATTGGAGTTCAGGTTGAAACCTTTCGATTAGATGATGATAATTTACTGTTAATATGAATCTCTACTGGATTAAATTAACTGTTTCACATAAAAGTGAGACTCACAAATGACTTTGTCTATATTGAGTAATTAAACTGTATAGGACAGAAGAAAACAGAGAGATCAGAAGTCCAGTCTCTGACAAAACTATAACACTTACAGCATATGATTTACGCCTTTTGAGAGCTTCTCGTGCTAGATTTTCTTCTCCTTTTTCAAGAGCTAGCTGTGCTCTACGATACCTACACAGCAGAACTTATAAACCAAAGTAGATTGGCAATACAACTAGCCATCAAATTCCGCGTAGATAGATTGTCACCACTCATCTGAAGCTTGTTGGGCAGCTTTGTATTGATTCTCAAGTCGCTTCTGAGATGCCAGAACCTATTGATTGAAGAACCAGTGTAATCTGGTAAAAAGAATAAATGATGGAGCAATGCAGATTTTGAATAAAATTATAAAGTCAGGTTGAATCTTTAAATATTCAAATCTCCTAAAGTAGACAAATACCCCAATCTCCAGATATTGAAGGGAATAAGCAAGATGCATTACCATTAACCCTAGAGCTCTCTTATATAGGAGAAAAGCTCTATGGGTAATTTACATAAAGAGGACAAACAAAGACTACAAAATAAAGTTACTCTAACAATCCCCCTCAAGCTGGAGCATATATATCCAACATGCTCAGCTTGGAACAACAAAGATGAAATGGACCCCTAGCAAGGGCCTTGGTGAACATGTCTGCAACCTGTTCTCCTGATGATACATGAGAAGTTGAAATAAGTCCTTTTTTAATTAAGTCCCGTGTATAATGGCAATCCACTTCAATGTGCTTCGTCCTCTCATGGAAGGCTGGATTATTGGCTATGAACAGGGCTGCTTGATTATCACATTTCAGATGCATGGGAAGAGGAACATCAATGGTTAAATCAGTCAAAACGGATTTAACCCACATCATCTCAGCACTACCTTGGGCCATTGCCCTATATTCTGACTCTGCACTGGATCGAGCCACCACAGTTTGCTTCTTACTCTTCCACGCTACTGGTGAGGTGCCAATAAATACAATAAAGCCTGAAGTTGACTTTCTATCATTAGGACACCCAGCATAGTCTGCATCAGCATAACCTGTGATGGATATAGAGGTATCTCTTCTATACAGAAGACCAGTACCTGGAGACGATTCAGATATCTCAAGATCATAAAAACAGCATTCATGTGAGCATGCCTGGGTTGCTCCATGAATTGACTTACCCTATTAACCGCAAAGGCTATATTCGATCGGGTAATAGTGGCATACAAGAGCTTTCCCACTAGCTCTCTATATCGTCTCTTGTCTACCTCCTCAGAGTCATCATCATAAAGTTTGACATTAGAATCCATAGGAGTAGCAGCTGGTCTACACCCTGCCATACCTGTCTCAGATAAGAGATCCGTAACATACTTCTTTTGTGTCATTACCATACCTTGCTTGTTCCGTGCAAACTCCAGCCCCAAAAAATAGCGAAGTGTACCCAAATCCTTCATAACGAACTGCTTGCCAAGAAACTCCTTGGCTGCTTGAATGCCCTGCTCATTACTGCCTGTAATAACAATATCATCAACATACACTAAGATGATCACAGTACCTCGCTGATCTCTTTTTACAAAGAGAGTATGATCTGTTGTAGATCTGACGAAGCCCTTCTGTTCAATCAACTCCGAGAGCTTCTGAAACCAAGCCCGTGGACTCTGCTTCAGGCCATATATGGCCTTATGGAGACGACACACCATACTAGACTCCCCCTCAGCAGCAAACCCTGGCGGCTGCTACATATAGACCTCTTCCTGCAAGTCACCATACAAGAAGGCGTTCGTGACATCAAGCTGAAATAGGGGCCAGTCTCGGACAACAGCAACTGCAATGAGGATCCGTAAGGTAGAATGACGGGCTACTGGAGAAAACGTCTCCTGATAGTCCACCCCATATGTTTGGGTGAACCCTCGAGCAACCAACCTGGCTTTGTATCTATCAACCGTACCATCTGCCCGATGCTTAACAGTAAAAACCCATTTGCTTCCAACAATGGACGCACCTGGTGGAGGATGCACAATACTCCACGTACCACGTGACTGCAACGCCGCCATTTCCTCTTCCATTGCTAAACGCCACGGACAGCTCTGTAGGGCCTCCTGATAAGACCGTGGAATGTGTACTGCCGATAACCCAACAACAAAGTTGCGAAAGTCCGGGGACAAACGCTCCAATGACGCCTGAGAGCAAAAATCCATCCCGTATTTGGGATTCATCGTCCGAGCACGCTTCTGCCGTCTATGAGCAATAGGGATATGTAGGTCATCGACAGAAGGAATGACAGTATCATCAATAGCCTGTACATCAGTACCCTGTACATCCATCTGCACATTCAAATCACCTGTGCCATCAGTAGAACTCAAATGATCATTACATACCTCGGGCGTGCTGGATGATGGAGGAGGCACATGAGCAGAGGGTCGTTGCTGATAGACCTGAGGATAATGAACAGTAGCTGGTGGTGGTGGTGGTGGTGTAGGCTGTGGTGGTGGTGGAGTAGGCTGTGGTGGTAGATGAGAGCATGGAACAGATGGAGGTGGAGGCGGCACATAAATGTCGTCTCCTTCCTCTGAGTGAGTGAGTCTGTCACCTGTAGGAGAGAAATACATAATGGACTCAAAGAAGGTGACATCTGCACTGACGTAGTACCTTCGTTTAACTGGATCAAAACACCGATATCCCTTCTGGGTTTTGGAATAACCCACAAACACACATTTGACAGCTCTGGGAGAGCTTGTCAAGACCAGGAGAAAAACAATGAACAAATGCAACAGACCCAAAAACACGTGGTGTTAGGGAGAAAAGATCCTTCTCGGGAAACGCAGTCAAGAACGGAATCTTCTCCCCTAACACTGTCGAAGGCATACGGTTAAGAAGATAACAGGCAGTTAGAACCGCATCCCCCCAATAGGAGTGAGGGGCACGGCTCTGAATCAAAAGGGTTCTGGTCATATCCAACAAATGACGATGCTTCCGTTCAGCCACCCCATTCTGCTGGGAGGTATAGGCACATGACGTCTGATGCACAATCCCATGAGACATAAGAAATTTGGAAATTGGGTACTACACAATTCTAGAGCATTGTCAGACCGTATGTACTTCACTTTAGCAGAGAAAATATTTTTTATTTCAATAATAAAAGCTTGAATAATATGACCAGCATCAGATTTATTTTTAAGAAGAAAGACCCAAGATAGTCTAGAGAAATCATCGACTGCAACAAGATAAAACCTGTGCCCTTGAAGATCAGGGACACGACTGGGACCCCAAATATCAAAGTGAAATAACTCAAACAGACTATGACGACTCGGACCTGGACGACTCTGAAACGACGACCGGTGATGTTTCCCAAGCTGGCATGCCTCGCATTGAAAAGTAGACCTGAGAGAAATCTGGGGAAGGATATGGACCATCTTTTGCAGCGGAAGATGACCAAAGCGAAGATGCCATGTGTAAGGTGAGACAGATCCAGCACGAACAGAAGATATACCAGCGTAAGGAGACTGTACCAGTCTATAGAGACCCCCTTGCTCACGGCCAGTTCCAATCACTCTGCCCGTTAGGATATCCTGAAACACAAGAGCAGATGGGTCAAATATGGCACGACAATGTAAATCTTTAGTGATTTGACTAATCGACAATAAATTCATTGAAAAATCCGGAGCATAAAGAACATTCTGAAGCTGTATCGTAGGGGTCAACTGCACCTCCCCCTGACCAGTAATGGGAGAGTGTGTCCCATCAGCTATCACCACAGATCGTCCAGTCTGAGTAGGATTAAAAACATCCAATTGCTTTTTATCCCCGAATAAATGATGAGATGCTCCTGAATCCATGATCCATTCTGATAGATCTGAGCTGTAACAACTAGTTAGAGCATATGTTGTACCTGACGTGGATGCTGATGCGGAACCTGCTATCTCTGAAGATCCTGATGTACTAGCTTGCCCTTGATCTGGCATGATCGCTCTAAGTCTCGTCACAAACTCCTCGAATCTCTGATCTAGTAGATGGGAAGGACCCCCATCCTGCTGTGTCTGCTCCGCCACACGTGTTGTAGTAGGAGGAAACCCATGCTTAGAATAGCATGTTTTCTCAGAGTGACCAGGCCTGCGACAATACGTGCACGGCTGTCTAGGAGGTCTGTATACTCCTCCTCTTCCACGACCACCTCTTCCTCGAAACTGTGAAGATCCTCCTCTGCCACGGGATGCTGCCATGGCCGATGACATCTGAGATCCACCCTGAGATATGGAGAGTCTGCTCAACCTGCGATAGGCCTCTTCCATAGGAGGGATGGTAACATCGGTAAGAATCTATGCTCTGGCGGCGTCATACTCCTGATCAAGGGCGGTGAGAAACACCCCTGTCATCACTGAGTCCCTGTAGGCCTTCAACTGCTCCGGTGTGGCTGTCAATGGGATGTACCCGTGAAGCTTCTCAAACATACCCCTTAGAGAGGTATACAGGGTATGAAGAGGACGATCGTTCTGTTTCACCGTAAAGATGTCATGCTGAAGTTGTAAGATCTTGGACTCGTTCTTCGTTGGAGAATATGTGGCAGCGAGGATATCCCACATAGCCTTCGCAGTGGGTTGACTCAGAATGTCATTGGCTATCTCCATGGATACGGTACCTGATAGCCATACACATGCATATGCATCGTCAGCCTCCCATGAGGCGTTAACCCCAGTCTTCTCAACAGGTTCCTCTTGCATGAGGATATGCTTCTTGCCATTGCATTGCATAAGACTCATGAACTGCATGGCCCACAGTTCATAGTCTGTGCCGTCCATTTTCACAACAGGTGCTGGACCTTTGAAGGCACCCAGGGATGGAAAATCGACCTTGTTGTCTGACATGATGACAACAATATTCTGCGACTGGGGTTACACGACTAGACTGTAATGTCTACGTGAACATCAATGAAGGTCGTTGTGGACGTAGACTCAAACCACAACGCCCTTCATATCTTGACTGTTTCTCTGACTAGGGCTTCTCCTGTAGGATGGTGGGGCTACAGGGCTGCTGCGCGCAAGAGCTTCTCAGGGCACACGCACAGGCACGATCGCACAGGGCTTCTCAGGGCTGCGCGCAAGGCCTGCACACGCACACGCAAAGGGCATTCAAGCACAGGCACGAACAGGGCATTCAGGCGCTCAAAGGGCCGCACGCAGGCACAGGCGCGCGATCAGGCGCTACAGGCGCGCGATCAGGCGCTACAGGCACACTACAGGCGCTACAGCCGCGCGATCAGGCGCGCTACAGGCACGCTACAGGCTCGAACAAGAAGCGCGATCGCAAGGGCTACAGGCGATTTCTTCACGCGACTATCTTCACGCGCGACTGGAGAAGATCGCGCGACTGGAGGAGATCACGCGACCGTAGGATACCCACAGGGATGCCGCTAGGGCGCGCGATCAGACCAAGGCACGCCGCCGCCACGACCTCGGAGGACGCGTGTGGGTACACGCGTTGGAAGAGGCGGCGGCGCCGATCAGAGGAGAGAGAGAAGAGGGTGGCGGGTGGGGTCGGGTAGAGTTAGGGTTTCGAGAACTCCGGTCTAGGACCGTCGCTCTGATACCATGTTGAAGGGAATAAGCAAGATGCATTACCATTAACCCTAGAGCTCTCTTATATAGGAGAAAAGCTCTATGGGTAATTTACATAAAGAGGACAAACAAAGACTACAAAATAAAGTTACTCTAACACCAGAATTAGGAAAACATAAAATAATCTTAGTGCCGCAATTTTATGAAGCTACAATCAAGCATGTAAAAAAATGGTCTACGTGGTCGTTTAAACGGCCGTTTACACGCAGGCGGCCCTTAACAGCACCGACTATCCAAGTCGGGTACATATGTGGCTGGGCCACTTTAATCGATGTTAAACGGCCATTTAAACGTCGTTTAAATGGCACCATTCAAAAACTTTGGTTAAAAAACGAAAAGGAACAAATTTGACCCCCGACCTACGCAAACCCCTCACTCCAATATTGATTGATGACAAGTCTGATGAAGAATGGCCTTGGTTTCATTATATTTTAGATGAATGAATGCCAGGTCTTTTTGTGTTATCCATGACTTTTCTGGAATCATGCTATGAATTGTAGTTTGTAATTGTTTATACTGTCTATTTTGATATTTAGCTATGGCTTTTACTTATTTATGCTATCTATTTTGACATTTGGATGAAAATCCTTGAATTTGACAATATTTGATCTATATTGTGAATATGTGATTATATTTTTATAATTTATTTATACTTTTCATTAATATTTTTTATTAATTAAAAAATACAAAACCGCATAACCCGTTTAATTTTAGTTTAAACTCCCGAATACCATTTAATCGGTAATCAATGACCCTACCAACTGAATACCGTGTACCACTTTTTGTAACCTTGGCTACAATGTTCTCTGTCATGTAGCAATAAATGTACATACTTCGAGGAACAGCTCTAGTATGTGTCCTATTGCAGTGCCATATTGGGGCTAGGAAAGTAAGAAGTCAAGCTGTGTTGGTAGACAATGCATCATGACTCACTCTTCAAAGAATTTTGGATGGTATCACGCCTCCATGTTATTATCAGACAATTCGAACAGTGTTTCTTCCCAGTTATATTAGGCAGCAACTATCTAACAAATGCAATATTTGTGAACGGTTCCAATTATTTCCAGGCTCTGTCCGTACATAATTCATTTGTTTTCTGCACACCCCGGAAGTACTTGTGTAATTTCTACGTTTTATACCATTCCCGGTTTTAAGAAACTTCTACACTTGAGCTCTTCCAAAGTTTACCAATAACACGAGTGTCCCTATTTCCTAATTACATAGTGACCTCCTATAAAACATTCATCTTAACAAGTTTGCCCTTACCACTAACCTCCATGGATCAAACCACAAGAAATAACATTCCAAGAATAAATGGGAGAACATTCACTCCTCGGAGCGGTTCTATTTGGAGAACATTCGCTCCTCGGCCTCCAGCTTCCTACGTGACTGGACCTCAATGTAACATGATGTTTTTGCTGCGGGGGTAACGCCCTTTGCTTACCCCCCTGTAACCTTGCTTTTTGTTTTCTGATCTTCCATTCCCCCTTGTAAGTATTTCTTTCTCTTTTTAATGCATTGGGGTGAGCACCTTCGAGTGTGTCCCCCTTTTTGGAGCCTCAAAAAAAAGAATAAATGGGAGAAATTACAAAACTAAAGTGTGTCAGATTTTTTTTGGAATTCATATTCCTCTTCCTCTACCTTCTTCTCTCTTCCTCTTTATTGTTGTCAAATGTGCCCTAGGCACTAAGGTGAGGTGAGGCGAGGCCCCAGCATCTCGCCTCACCCCAAGTGAGGTGATTAGTTTCAAGTGCTATCCAGGCAAGCACCTGGCTAAGTAGCGCAGGGCGCCAACTAGAGATGAGCAGTGTGTCGGACAATGTAGGGCCAGGGCACAAGCCCATTTAATATTGTGAGATTTGGGCTAGGCCGAGGCCCAAACATCCTACCCAAGCCCAAGCCGGCCTGCCCAAATTACTTATACACCTTTATAACATTTAGTTATCTCATAAGTTATTTATTCAATGCCAATACCATGAGCACATATAGTTGTAATATATTATAAGGATCAAGCTCCACTCTTCCCATATAATGTTAAAAATAGAATCTTAGGAAAGCATTATACCTTACACTTTTGATTCATTATATGAAAGGTCTCAGGAACTGACATCCCACAGAATATAGTATGTTCACATTGAATGGGCACTTTCTATAATAGATGAAGAGTGAACTACTCGTACGTTTTTCTAAAAGAAAGTAAAACTCATATTGCTCAACATATATTAATATAGCATTTTTTAAAAATGTTTATCATATCAAGTTTATTGTTTATTATATCAAGTTTGCAGGGTGGGTCGAACTTGGGTCAACACCGGGCCCAAACTAGCCAAAAAATCATATGGACCTATATTTTAGCCTAGACCCAACATATTTCAATTTTAGGCTTGTGTTAGGCCGGGTTAGAGGGTCGGGATTTGGTATGAGCTAGGCCGAGGCAGCCCAAATCCTATCCCTCATGTCGAAGGGAGCCCCAACCCTAAGCATGTCCTTAATTAGATCCAACAGAGAATCCAATTAAATCTAGATCTTAAACCCCAATAAATTCCTTTGAGCCCTCGTTCTTGTTTCTTCTCATGTGCACTATTTCAACTTTGTTAATCATTTCTATCGCCGCCTCTATTGCCGCCACCTTTGTTGCTTCTACCTACTACCATCGCATATGTTGTACATGCACCATCGTGACTTTGATGCTATCCCCATTGCCTTTGCTACTTTTCTTCTATTATGCAAATTTCCAGGACTGTATCCGACTGCATGCGCCACCGTTGTCGACGTTAGCAGCAACCTCATTCACCATGGTGCCTCCTTTGAGGTTATTTTCATTTTTGTATTTACATTTACCATTATAGTAAAAAATGTCCACAATATGGCATGTTTGACGGTAATTTTGGCTTTGAATTTGAATATATAATCATATGAGTATGTCCATTAGTTATATGTCCATAATATGGTCAGGTTTATGCTTATAGTTTAAACTTTGGCTAATATATGCATACGTTCAAGTTTAATATGGTCATATATGAATTATTTTCAAATGTGTATTACATAACCACCTATATTTCCAAGTATGTTTGCCCCATCTGCTTTATTTCCATGAGATCTTTCAAGGCTGATATGCTCATTACTATTAGGACCTTTTGATTTCAACTAGCAATAGCTAAATGAAATGGTCATGACATGGCTGAAGAAAGGGGTTAGAAGATAGATATGCTTAGACATACAACCATTTAGATAATAAAAAAATCCGAATAGTGTTATATGCATTTTCTGTGAGAGAATAGTGAAGGTATAATCTACATAGCCAAACAACATTAAGTGTGATCACTAAAGAATGTTGTAGCATGTAAGAACGCTCTCCCAAGGAGAAGAAGGAATTGCGTGCATATATGAATGATAAGAAGGCTCAAAAGTATTCAATTGAAGATGGTAACATTCTATGTATATAACATGGACTTTGGTCATAATGATTGTGAGGAAGCAAACGCTATTGTGCATAGGAAAAGGGTTTCTCCACATAATGAAAGTAATGTGAATTCACAAACTACTAAAGTAGGCAAAAGACCAACGGACTCATTTGTAACAAGAAATCAACGAAAAGGAAAGAAGTAGCTCCATTGAGTCGAGTTTCCATTGTGGATGCTTATGATAAGAAGATGCAGCACAAGTACAATTAATGTGCTTGCTTCTTTTATAGAGCCGGTATTATTTAATGTCGCAAAGTTGCAATGCTTGAAAGTTTTTTTATAAAAAGAAGGATGTTAACCCTTGGTATAGGTGCACTCCAAAAACTCCAGATATTATTTAATATAAATTACATATACTGCAACCAACTCTCAGAAGTAGCAATCATTGACATAAACATTTTCAAGTTCTCACCATAATGTCACTCCTCCTGAAAAGATGAAGGTGTTATTCATCCAAATGGCCTAAAGCATGGCAATCGACTTATTCCTCTCCATTTTAGATCGATAAAGCACAGCCCCAAGAGTCCTCCACAATTGAACCAACTCGGACACAAACAACCAGTTGACCCCAACCACCTTCGTATGTCTCTAATACTATCACAATGGAAGAGAAGGCAATCAATGTCCTCATCTATTACCTTGTAAATGAATCGGGAGACCGCTATATTCTGGATGTAGCTAGCTCGGAACACTCTTTTCATAAACTTGTTCCTCTGCAATAACCACATAAAAATCCTCATCTCTAGTGGTACTCGTAAGTTTCAGATCAACCTACAATTTCTATATGCTCTATATCCACGGAGTGATACGCTCCATCTGAATGTTGTAAGCCTTCTGCATAGAAATAACCTCAAACCATGTCTAGTGGTCCTACAATCTCGAAGGTCCTTCAAACTCTTCCAAATTTTTCAATAGTTGGCAAAATTCCAAACTACACACGTCAAGGGCTACAAGATCACATCCCAGAAAACCATGACCATCCATTCTCTCCTGCTCAAGAGTGGTCCGGAAAAATCACCGCATGAGGCAAAACTGAATCATAACCGGCAGCTAAAACATATACAATTAAAATACATGAATGGCAGAGCGAACCAACTTGAGCACGACTACTCGCCCACTACTCGATGCGCACATGCCATTTCCATCAACCAACTTCTACGCCAACTTCTCCAATAAAATCAACTTGACACCACTAAGAAGCCTTCCCGTCATAAGGGCCATACCTAGATATCGCACATGTAAATGACCCATGGCAAACCTAGCATGGCCCCACAAGCTCGACCTCGACCTTATCTAGACCAAAATGAATACAAGAAGAATTATTCTTATTAACACACAGGTCCGAGACTTCCCCAAAAATTTTAATCATAGTCGGAAGTCCCATAAACTCATAAAATATCCTCTCCATAAAGAAAATAGTGTTATCAAGTTATCAACATAATGCAGAATGGAAATGGAGATCCCCTAGATCGTCTAAACTCTAAAACGACCACCCTATACCGCCAGCAAAGTATTAAAGATAAGTAAATCCATTTTAATAACAAAGAGGAGGGACAAGAGAACACGATGTTGACTATTGACCAATGTCGCATCTCATTTATGAAAACCAGCCCTCAGGAAATCCCCTCTTATGGATGAATTATACATAAAGCTCCGACCAATACAATCCCCTCTGATGGATGAACTCTACAGAAAGCTCCAATCAATACAATCATATGCCTTGAAAGAAACTATCTTCCATAATGTTCCAGCAACACACACACATGCCCTTCGGCCAAGAGGATCTCTAAAGCCATAACCAATGTATTTACCATCAGCCTGCAGGGGACGAAAGTTGATTGCAGAGGGTCGGTAATCAATGCCAAGACCTCCCAAAGTCAACCAGCAAGAAGCTTTTCCACAGTCATGTAGATCGCATTTGAAAACGTAATGGACATGAAGTCCTCGATGCCAATAGCAGAGCATGATTAAGACAAGTAACTGGATCTCTCCAAAATCCAATCACATTGCTTTATTGTTTAGTCAATATCACCTATTAGTAAGACTTCCATGTGTTAGTGGAACTCTATAAAGAGCCCCATTCTCATTGTATTCCTCAAAAAACTCAACAAAAAACATAGCCTTTAGAGGCTTTGTCTCGTGAATTCGTCATGCTCCTTAGGGTGTAGGTTTCCACATAAAATCAAATTTTTCATATTTTTTTAATTCAGCGCAATCTTTGTTCATGGTATCAAAGCAAGTCGATTCTGGATTTGTTATCGAAGTTCGATTTTTACTTTGATTATTTCCATGTTCTTTGGTCTTCAAGCTATGTTCCATGTTCTTTGGTCTTCGTGATATGTTCATGTTCGAGAAGAAAGGAATATGTTGGAAGGAAAGAAGGGATGGAGTTCTCGATGAGCTTGAGGCCCTGCTTTATTTTTTGTTTATATTAGTACAGTCCTCAATTTTGATCCATACTTTGTTGGACTAAACCAAAAGATGAATGAATAAACAACCACAAAAATTCAAGGGGTTGTTGAGAAAAAAACTAAGCCAAGAGAAAAAGAATGGCAAAAAAATCAGCCATATAAATAAAAAATGAAAGATGGTAAAAAAAGGAAAGATATCAATGAAAAATTGTGAAGAAGTAGAAGTTTTATTCAACCACACTCATTCTCTCAAACTCAGTCGATTATTCTTATGCTTCCAACAAGTTTGAGATAAGGGGTGAGAGTAGGCATAATTTATTCTCCAGCCTAAGATTGTTCAATAGAAATTTATCTAATCTCCATCATCTTTTTATAGTGTCCCCTAAAACACGATCTCATCTTCGAGGTTTCCATGTGAAACAACTCACTTCTCGAGATCCCTGTATGAGAGAGGCTCACTTTTTGATATCTCCACATGTATGGGAGAGGCCCTTCTCATAGTTACCAAAGAAGGCTCTTGCTACGTCATTGTCATATATAATGCCTTCTACATGAGTGTGACCAATGTATTAGCAAAAAATCTTAGAGGAATATTGGTCGATCCCCTTTTCAGACGACCTTTTACATCGTTGTTATATGAAGGATTTTGTGATGATGGTCTTGAAGATAATTTCGGAGTAGAAGAGAAGGAATACACATGGACTGATTTGGGTAGCTCATTTCACTAAAGCAAATGACGATATGGATTGGAGGTTCATATGGACTTCACGGTCAAAAAGGGATTCCCAGTATTTTCGTTGCATGAATGAAGTTCATAACACCAGTCTCCTATTTCTTCTATGATCCAACTCGAGGGGGATTATTGAGAGTTTTTATTATTATAAAGGCATTTTCTTTATGTTATTTTTGTTTAATGGTTTCTTAGATAATTGTTCCAATAATATTTTTAACAACGTTCCTCCATCCATTAAAGCATACGCCTTGAGTCGGTTTTCCATATAGCCTCAAGGTAAATCAATAAGGCATGTCTCGAGGCATATCAAGGCGTGTCAAGGCAGTCAAGGCATTTATACGGTCATGAGGCATCGCCTCGAGATTGAAGTACTTTTCAGTCATGGTTAGCATTGGATACTACGTTTATAAGTTTCTAACTGGTTTAATAAACTTTTAATATTTTTTGTTTAAAAAGCACACAATTAACAATAGTTGTATAGATATACGAAAAAGGTAAGTTCCGTTGAATTTAATGATCAAGTATTTCAATGGAATTCAATGTCAATCTGCTAGAGAAGTAAATATCGATGGTTGCAAGATTGCCTGTAACATTAGCATGTATTGGCATGTTTGAGGTGGCTTACATCTAAATCATCCTACAACTAGGTAAACCACTTTAATTCCTTTTTGGCCCTAAACTGTATTAGTATCATAAGTTGAAGCAACAAAAAGCAACTATAGATGTATATATATCCAGGATCCTGATGGAATTCAAGATTTCTTTTGTTTTTAATGGGCATGGAGTTTTTTTAACTGATGAAATACAATTACACATCTAAATACATGACTTGTATTTAGGCCTCTTAAATTAAGCTTTTCTCACAATTCTACACCTTTAATTAGTCCAACATATAAAGTACAAGGGTGATCATATAGGAGATTTTTTATGTTTCCAATTATGTTTTATCGTGGTTGCTGCTAAATTTTATGTAAGTTGGAAAGATTCATTTTCTAACCTCGTACAAATAGTTGATTGTTAACATTTTCTTCTAATTTACACAGAAATGTTATGTAATTTATGTTTTATAATTTTAATGAGGTGATTGGGTCCAAGTTATAATCAAAGTCTTGATTCATGTCAAGTTGTCAACATATATCATGAAAAGAAGGTAAATCTTACGCAATGTATGTTAATATTTATGTGCTTACTCTATTTGTATAGTAGTTGCCCTAGTGATGTCGTGTGGTTTTTGTCTTTCATTTGTGTCTCCTTTATGATATGATTATATATTATGTGATTAGGGATTAATCTAAAAATCCTTCAATATATGGAGCTCTATTTTGTAATATAATTTTCTAAATATTATACAAAATTTTATATTAAATTTCATATTTTTGGGTGGAGAATGATGCTTATGTCCCAACCTACTAGAGGCTTGTGCCTCGCCTTGAAATCGAAAAACCACCTCGTTCAGCCTTTTATTTTTTAAAACCTTAGTTCCAATGGTTTCCTTTATATAAATGATCATAGAGCCTTCATTCTATCCTGTGAAATTTATCCGACATCAAGCAAAAGAAGCATATATGCAAACAAAACTTTTTTTAGGGTACACATGTAATAAAGGACTTTTTATGTACTATCAATCAGAAACATCAATATCAAGCGCATTTCACTAATTTATTTATATCCATGTTACAGCAAAATCAAATACTAAATACTATATTAACAATCTGGTTTTACGCAGATTTACGCAAGTTAAACTTTTTTTAAGCCAGAAAAAGGGGGAAGCACGCGTTGGTGCCCGCCCCAATAAATTATTTATTTAAGAAGAAAAGAGGGGGATACAAGGATGTTACAAGAGCCACGAGGCTGCAAACTGCTTGAAGTGCAAGATTACATTCTCACAGTAAAAACGATGACCAGAAAATAGCGCATTGTTTCGGGCCAGCCATATAGCCCATAAAATCACGGCCAGGGCAATGCACTCGAAATGCTGACGATTATGCGCCCCAAGAAACGAGGACCAGAACGAATCAAGATCCTGTAAGTCAATCCAGTTCAGATCCACCTCATTCCAGATAGATGAAGAAACCTTGCAGTGAAGAAAGAGGTGTGCGGGCGTCTCTATAGCGGTTTCACAAAGGATGCATCTGTCAGACAACTGCTCGAAAAGCCTAACACAACGATCTCGAGTCATCAGTCGTTTCCATCTAAGAGACAAAGAAAGAAAACCACACTCTCGGGAACCCGCAATGACCAAATAAGCTCGCAATCTCACAACAAATCCGTGGAAATGGAGGGTGGAGGCCTACATATTGTAAGCCTTCCGAACCGAGAAAGGTGCACGCCTCCGAATCCAGTGATACGCAAGTAAAAATTTTGGATAAAGTACCAAAAAAGGTCTTCAACTATGCCTCAATTCCCAATTAGGGGTCTTTTTTTAATGTAACAAAAAAGGCACTAAACTTTCAACTTCATGGTTTAGCGTCGATGTAAAAGGGTCGTGGAAGCTTACATAGCTTGTGTTTGAGATGGAAGAATAAGATCGGACCTATCTTTATTTCATTTTAGTTGGGGATTTTTCGTATTTACGTTAAAAAATTTATTGAAAAGATAGATATTACTGTGAAAAAGATCATCAAATAGAGTTTCCTATGATATGTACTCAACCATTGCTCTACATCTTACCAATTGACAAGAAAATAAGAAGATTGTACAAAAAAACGTGTGGCTATCCCCAACAAACCCATGCCTTACTTGGTGCTCGCCAAGATGCCTATTGTAGCAAAATACATCACCTACGTCTGTTATAGGTGTTAGAGCCTACCAGTCGCCTAGGAAAATGCCTTTGCTAGCACTGGTTTAGAGGCGAGAAATCCATATAGTCAGCCCTACTTTAAGTAGGAAAGGATGTCGTTTTACTTTTGACTATAGAGGTTGAACTCGAACATGAACTTCATAACAAAATTTCCTATTACATGCATTCCCTAGACAAGCAAGAGGGTTGGCTTGCTTTCTTGGAGTTATACATATAGACTAGAGGAAGGATCTTCAAAAAAACAAAAGGAAGTATTTATTGTTTGCATCATTTGTCAATGGCTTCCCAGTTATGCCGATAATATCAATGGATCCCTCTTTGTCCTTCTCTTCAATGTTTGTGGAGTTGCGGAGTTCCATCTCCAGTGCATGTGAACCCCCCAACACTTGTAGGTGCTTTACTAACAGGTTATTCTCCCTTCTTTAGTGGATTGTTTTTGACACTTCGGTTCAAGAGGTTCCATGGCTAGTTTATTCCTTCCTGATGGTGGGGTCCAGTTCAGTTCATCTTGGCTCATTATCTACATTGTTGACAGATCTGCTTTTCTTGCTTCAAACTATAGTGGATTGTACACAACATTCTAATTTGGGTTACTTTCAAGCCGGCTTCCTCTTTTTAATGGTAGATTTTGACCGATCAGCATATTACTATACCAAGTGCCTCCCAATTAGCATGAAAGGCCCCTCCCTCTTCAAGTGTTTTCTGCCCTGAAGCAATTGAAACTCGTAGCCAGGCAATCAGCAAACTATTTGTACTGTTGATTCCATATGCTTCTTTTCTACCCACATACCACCTTCTGTATGCATCAAGACTCCTAAATGGCTCAGTAGACTGCATATTGATTTTCTAATTCCCAAAGGTTGAAAATCACCCCCATGACACCTCTAGAAATTTAGCCAACTTCTGGTCGGACTTACTTTTACCTACTCAACATTCTCAATTTAGCCAACTTCTGGTCGATCTTCATTTTACCTACTCATCATTCTCAATCCACATGTTCGAGCATCGTTGTTTCAATAATTTTTGAACTCCACACCAAGTGAGAAGGAGATGACACATAAAAAAGAATATCCAGCTGTTGGTTCTATCAATCTTTACCTAAATATCAGGATCTATAACTAGTTTCTAGCATCCGCTTGCCACCCACTTCCGGCATACAACTCTACATGCACTAGTATATCTGAAAGAAATAATTCAAGAGAATGGCAATACCATGTGTTTCCTCTCTTGACAACTTTCAAAGATGACATACTCAGATTCTATACAAGCTTCAACTTGGATTACAGTGACATGTCTCACAGGATCAATAAAATAACTACATTCTAAGGAGAATATGGGATCACCTATAGATTAACTGTCAAATTCTGAAATGGCCTACAACAAACCACTGTCTACTCTTTTAATTTTTACAGCATTTACATGAGAAAGTTGTTTTTTCTTGAACCGTAGTCCGCCTTCAAATACAACAACAAATAAAGCATGTAACGCACCTGTGCCGTAGCTTGACGCATCTTGATTAAATCATCATTCATTTCAAGCACAGCTTGCTCGAGGATCTTCTCCGGGTCTTCAAAGGAACTGATGATAGCATTTGCATAGGACTGTAATCCAGCGATCAATGAGAAAAAATGTAGAAGATGTTAAGATAAGTAACCAAACGGCAGCAAACAGGGGAAAAAATGAGGCATGTTCCAAGAATTACCTTGACAACTCTAGAAAACCTATCGAAAAGGTTCATATTAGCCACCAGAGCACCTCCACCATGCCTCGGTTCCTTAGGATTTACCAAGTGTTTTCTCCTGTCTTAGTCCCCCGTACGTACATGACATGACAGAATGTATCAGTGAAATACCCACTACAACTATGAATGAGGAAAAGATAAAATGCGGCATATTTAATATATGAACATCGCCTGAGAAGCAAATAAGGCTGCTTGGGACTAATGATATCCACATTGACAACTTTAGCTAACTGCCCAATTCCTCACTATATAAGACTATCATGACTTTAACTGGGCCAAATTTCCAAAAAGTACAAATTTAACAATTTAAAAAAAAACTGAACTTGTGTGTTATCCAAAACATCATCTTGGACTTCAATCAACAAAATATTAACAACCCAATCAACTTCACATGACCCAATCTCTAGACCAGATCGAAATGCCAAAAAAGCGTAATTTTGGGAAGTGGGTATGACCCATACCATGAAGAAGCCTCTCCCAATCCAGTCGAAGTGCTCCACATCCCCTGCCCACTTGGTCGAGCCTGACGATGCTGAGACCTCGGTATTCTTGCAATGCCCCCACGCCTCTTTGCCTGGACACGGCAGAAGCCATGGTGGTCCTGTAGGAAAAGGACGACGAGGAAGAGAGAGGGGCGGATAGGGACTCTAGCACGGCCGTGCCGGCGGTCATGGAGGATTCGGAGGGAAGCGAAGAGCTCAGGAGGAGAGTTTGGAAGAAGGAGAAGGGATGAGAGGAAGGTGATGTGTGCTGTGTTTGTTTGTGTGGTGTTGGAGTGAAGTTTGCCTCTCCGTCTCCTATCAAAATGCACACTTCGTCATCTACAAGATCATGCCCTCTTTGGTCCTCTATCCTTTTCCTAATCTCCGTAAATTCTAATTTTATAGTTACACGAATAACATAAAGCTACGAAATTAATCAATCATCAAATTTTTCAATAAAGTGAAAAAATAATGTTCTTCCATACTCTTTTATAATATAATGGGTAGTTTGACTTTTTCCTTGATCTTTTAAGATGGAAGAGTACATACTTAAAAACACACCATTTTACATGGACTATGTTCTTTGGGCCATGTTTGCTTGTGTGATGAAGAGTTGGAATAAGACCCTTATCCCTTCGAATTCAACATCGGTATCAAAACATGATGGTTGATATATATCCTTTGTCCTATACCTCGCTCGTGTGTGCCCATGAACCTATGTTGTTACGATTTTTAAAGTAAAATTATCCATTGCAAAGCTATCTTTTGCTTTTATATGTCAAAATGATATGTCACATTTATTGCTAAAGTTTCAAATGATGACAAATATTTGTTAGCTTCTTTGTTAAAAAGTTGCGATCATCATTGCTAAATTTTACAACAATGAGAAGAAAGAGGTCTACATATACTGCTGATATATAATCCACTACTAGCAATATAGCAACGGATATGATATTCATTGCAATCTGGATAATCAAGTCTAAATAATATTTGTTGATCTATGTTAAAATAAAAAAAATATGACAATGAATATTAAATTATTTATCGTCATAGATCAAATTTGTTGTAGTGGTGTACAACTGAGGAGAAGTTGCAACAGTAGCACTCTTATATTTTAGAACTTCCACATGACTTACGTACACTAGATAGTGTATCACATATTTTTTATGATTATGTGTGACAATGGTATAGATTATGAGGGACTATTTTTACATGTGTTGAAAGTATTATGGGATCATCATCAGAAGACTCCACCAAAGACTACTCAATTAAATGGCGTTGCTGAGAGGATGAATATGACTTTCACGGAGAATATTAGGTGACAGCTTTCTGACGTAAATATGCCAAGTTCCTTTTGGGGGAAAGCCTTGAACATGTTTGCTCATATGGCCTACTATCTCCACACGCTAACTTTAGATGGAGGTATCCCCGATACAGTCTGGTACAACAAAGGTGCTTTTAAGCACTTACGTGAGGAGGCTCTTGATCATGAGGAAGATGATGTTGATATGAGAGACCCTCCTACTTGCAATCAATAGAAAGCCTTTCATGTCTGCGAGGGAGAGATGTCCCTCTACAATACACCTTGCACATGATTGTGTTTATTTGTCAAACAATGTCCGCGTCATAAAACTATAAACATGTTATGCATAATACGCAGAGAGAAAAGCGGATCAAGGGTATGCAAGATGAAAATGCGGTCTTTGTATGACAAACACATCTTTGAGATTGCCATGTTGCCCAAGGTAAAAGAAGATTTAATAAATAAATGATTTTTGAAAACGGAGTATGTTGAAAGCACTTTGAATCCAAGACATAAAGTTAGACTGTTTGTGAAAGGCTTCAGTTAGACGAAGTGTGTTGATTGTAATGATGTATTCTCTCCCATGATCAAGATATCTTTTATCATAATTATTCTCAATTTGGCAACCAGTCAAGACTTGGAGATTGAGCAAATGAATGAAAGATCTCCTTCCTCCAAGGTGATCTCGAAGAGGAAATTTACATGGCAAAACTAGAGATATTCAAGGTCAAAGTAAAAGAAGTCTATGTTTACATATTGAGGAAAAGCATGTATCGACCATATTATGCGCCTATGACTACATAAAGACTAATTCATATTAGCGTTCCTTCGTAAATAAATTCCCATATGATAATTTCATCGTTTTATTTATGTTGATGGTCTGCTTATTGTTGCAATAATACCTTGAGAATTTTAGGTTTCACTGAGGAATTGAGTGAGTATTTGCTATAAAGAACTTAGGACCTATAAATTAGATTTTTAATACGGATATTACCTACGGTAGTTCCAAGAAATGTTGGTTATCTCAAGAGAAGGACATTGGGAAGTTACTTTGGAGACTGAACATGAATAAGGTCAAGTGGTGAGTACCCCTCTTCAGTACAAGAAAAATGTTGATTTATTAGCACCACCTTGCTACCACTAGTAGTCGTATTGTGCTCGCAATAGCTAATACAAGCACTTTTCCTCAACTAGTGGTCACATAGATAAATATGCGACCACAACTTTGAGGTGGGCAATTTGGCGCCTCGTAATGCCACCACAGTGTAGGCGCATGTTGTAGACATGTGTTCTACTAAATAGAACGACAGAACCAGCTCTTTCTCGTTTCCACCCAACTCTTCTTGCCCTAGCTTTTGGCCCCCCACTCCGCCCGACCTCCTCCTTCTTTGTCTGACCGCCTCCCTCTATACTAGCCTCTCCTCCTCCTCCATCCTTGACCTTCCATCTCCTCCTTTCTCTTCCATCTCATTCTCTATTAGCCACATCATCCGCCCTTATGGAGAAGAGAGGCTCAACCCTTGTTGAGAAGCTCTTCCTCTTCCATATCCGTCCATCAACGAGAATCCCCCCCTCTCATCCTTTTGTTACTTAAGTATATCTTCTCTCCTTTACTTTTCATATGTAATAGTTTAGTTTTGTTTTGATTTATGGTGAATATGCATGCTCATTTGAAATGCACTGCAGATGTCGTTGATATGCCTAGGAGATATTGTCTTATTGGGTGGAGTGCAAAATAGAGTTTATAATGAATTTTATGTAATATGTAAATTTATTGTCATAAGAGAATTAGAAATGCAATGTGTATGTGTGTGTTGAAGTGTAAGTGTGTGTGTGTTTATGTGTGTTGGGGTAATACATATTTTGAATATTCATGTAATTGATGTTAATGCATAATATAATTTCATTTGTTAGGTGATCGTTATTATAAATGTAAATAATTATTCACTATGTGTTTGTTAGATAGGTCCAGCATGAAGATTGTAGTTTAGGGTATTGCACAGAATGACATAAAACCTCATTCATGCATGTATGTCCTTCCAAACTAGGTTAAGTGTGGCCATGTACAAAGGGAGACGTGTGCAACACATTTTCGGGAGTGATGCCCCCATCATGTGTTATAATTTTTTTATTTTTCACAACTATTAGGGTCTTACCTTTACAAGCTAAGAAATGTCCCTCATGACACTGTGCAACTCTTGATGTATGTATTGTAGGTATATAGGTGGGGGTACGATAGGTTAGGATAATATATCGAATTGGTCCATATCAAAATCAAAATTTCTCATGTATTGTTACATTCAAGCGATGTTGCTCACTCGCATAGTTCAACATCTTATAAAATTCTCAATATAATTAAATGACCTTGCGACAAAAAAGAGAAAACAAATTCCAAAATACCCAATATGTATGTATGTACGTACGTATGTGTAAAGGGTATATAAGGGTATGTGATGAAACTACATTTCACTACCTTTGTTCTTTCGTTTTGGCCTTAAATCTCTAAGTAAATGCATGTATGTAGCATTGATTTATACAAAATAATACTCATTAGTTGACATTTAAATACTATACAAATATTGGTATTTAATTCCAAAATAAAAGAATAAAGGAAAGAAAAGAAAAAAAGACTGAAGTGTCAAAGACATGAGTGTTCCTAGACCCCGAGACCCAGTCATCATAATGATTTGGTCAACAAGGAATAAAGTAGAGGGAGGTAGGGCAGATCAATTGTATAGAAAACACACATAAAAACCTAATTTTATTCATCAACAATAGGCTTTTGGGATCTATTTTATTCTTTATTATTAAGCATCAAATAAAAAACCTCAACATAAATAATAATGTACATAAAAATACAAAGAAAAATACAAAATTTATTTCACTCAAAAATAATACGCAGTGCACTTGGGACACACGAAACAAAAGGTTGTAAAGAAAACTTCCCATACCTGTATCTCCTCCATACAAACTCAGAATTGATCAAACTCACCTTTATTGTTCATAAAAACGAAATATCTATTTAATAAAGGTGGTTTCATTCAATTTAGAGTTGAGATGCAAAAGTGATTTTTGGGTCCCTATTGTATTGTATACCTGCATAAAACATGCATTATATTTATTCTTTGAAAATTTAGATTTTGTATTTTTATATACGTGTATATATTATTTAAAAAACATATCAACACTAAAATAAAATAAAACCATTTAAAATACATTGATAAACTATACCCATATAATATATGTACATAATTAGTTAAGTAAACAAATAAAATTAGAAAAACAAACTAAAAATATATAAATATAGATAAAGAAGTTATAATATATAAATCAAATAATAAAATATTAAATAAAAACAAAGTAGACTAAATACAGGTATAATTACATGTGTATATACATGTAAATATAATAATCTAATAAATTAGCTCATAAAAATCAGAATGAAATACTACATAAATTTACAAATAGTTTTCATGTTTTGGCCAAAAATTGAATAATTCATTTACTATGTTTAATATAATTAATGATGCATTTATGCATCCCTAATTTCTGGTTGGTCCACGTGGACCAACCAGAGCGTGGTGTTTCATTGAACCCAGGTCAACAGTGTGCCCCTCAGTCACTCGCCTTGTCAGAACCCGTGAATCCCTAGTTTCTCTCGTTGTCCACGCCTTCCCCATTCCACCATTCTTCTCGAGCCTCCCTCCATCATGTTCCCCTACTATCCCTCGCCTATGCTCACTCCATAGATCCCACCAATCCTCTTCCTCCCTCACACAATCGCTTCGCCCCTTTTGCCCCTCGGCATGCCTATAAATAACTCGAACCGATGACCTTCCCCATTTTGCTCCCTTTCTTCCCAATGGAACCCTCAAAACATAGCACGGTCATGCTGAGCTTGGTGACAACTTGCTTCGTGAGAGGTTTGCAGCGCACAGGAGGTGTGAAGGGCGTAATCCGCATCGCTTGAAACTCCACTCCGGCGACACCACCTCCGATCCTCTTGGGGCCCGTTTGGTTGCCAGGGTACACCGGGGTATCCTGGCATACCCCGAGCTCCAACCCGACATTCCTGGATTGAGATTGCTTGTATGACCCTACAATTTGTTTGGTATAATACTTTTTAACCATGTTCAAATAAACTTATTAACATAAAAAATATGTTATAATCATTAAAAAAATTAATATAACAAACAGTAAATGTCATATCACATCACAATTATCATTCAACCCTCCCAACCCTCCAAATAGCTACTATTCAAAGGAGGATACCCCATCCCACCCCAACCCAGCCCAACCCAGTAACCAAACAGGCCCTTAGAGGTCCATTGAAGTTTAGATTTGCATTTTCTAGTTAGTTTCTGCTTCTCTTTTCATTTACATACTTTTGCTTCTTGCCTTTACAATCTTTTCTAGAGTAGAATCGTATTTTTCAAGTATGCCATATCTAGTGCTCCAGCCACTGTTTCTACGTTGTAAACCCAAGTTTCGACTTGCCAACCACCGCACCTTCTCTCCGTTCACTTCTACAGCTCCAGTCGCCTTCCATTCCCTCTAACTGCTATGATCAGGAGATCCAGCTCCCCTCCTCTGTCCTTCATCGGAGAGCTCCACCCCGATGCACCTACATTCCATTCCATCCAAAACACCTCTGGAATCTTCATTTTTTCCATGCTTGAACTAACCATGCATGTCTCAAGAATGTTTGGCTACATTCGAGGCATTTTTGCATCAAGAAAAGTCCTCCAGCTCATTGAGCTCTAGCGACTCTAGGACCCCATCGATTCTTGTACCATTTTGAAGGTGTCAGAAGGAGTGGTGAGCCCCAGCTCCATTTTGAGCCCCCTGCAAGCCTCTTAGGTGGCCAGAGACATGAGATCCAACTGATCGAAGTGGCCACACCCTTCAGTTCTTCCCAATTCTTCTAAGGTGTCTCATAGTCGTCCGATCGATCATGAGTGCTAGGTACAACAGGCACCGTTAGATGGAGCAGTTCCCCACCATCAGATCTAATAGCAGGACCTAATCTCACCCATCCAACGAGAAGCAGTACCGAGCCATCCCAGCCAGCCACATGGATAAGTGGTGCGCAAGAGCTGTTGATCAGCATCTCTTGTGAGGTATTTGCATATTATGCTCCACCTTTTTTGTATTTAATAATAGGTCTTGTAAATAATAAAGTACCCTTAAAATTTTGTGTAAATATTGAGAAGGACCCCCCATATTTATTGTATATTAAATTGGGGTCCACGCCAGCTCACCTCACATGGCCGCCCACGTGAGGTGGGAAAATTTCAAGGAAGCCCTCCCAACTCCTTGTATTTATGTTCAGTCTATTAAAATGTAAATATAGTGTAAACTTTTGAGTATTTTTGCACAAAGATCTCCTATAATATTTTTATTGTAAAAATATCCATGCGAGTAATGTCTATTTTACTTTATGCTTCTCTATTTTCCTTAAATAGCTCTTGTGCTCTATAAATTTTGAAAAATGTGGCTTATGCTTTAAATGATGATGATGCACACCCATTTTTTATTTATCATTTTATTGCATTTCATAATTATAAAAAATAGAATAGAAGATATTTATCCCATTTTGCATATAAAAATATAAAAAATTATAAAATTCTACTTTAAAATTTCCAAAAAAAATTGTACAGTATATATTACTATATATTATAACTCCCAACTAAAAATAAAAAAATATAAAATTAAAATTTAAAAACCCAAAAAACTTTATAAAAATTAATACAAATTAATAAAAATCTAAATTTTTGTTGTTTCTTATTTTCATTTATCTTATATACTATATACTAAAATTAGTTATGATAATTTTTGAACTAATTATCTTTTCTAAGACCCAAAACAATTCCACCTATTTATATAAGTTGTTATTTTGATATATTTAATACATTAAATCTATCTAAAAATTAGAAGAAAAAATCTAAGAAAAATCATAAACATGGAGAAAAATTAGAAATACACAAAAACATTTTATTTTGTAATGTTCAAGTATATATAGCTATATTTAAAAATATAAAACCTTATATAGAATATATATACATATTATCACTTAATACTTATTATTATTATTAATTGTAAATACATAATATAAATGTAAAATTCTTAAAAAATAAAAAGGATCGTTCTTGTATATATTTCCTGGATTTCTATATAATATATATCCTATATAATATTTATAATACACATCTTAATATATATATATATGTATATATATACATATTCTTTCCTTAAAAAGGAAAATAAATTAAAAATTGTAAAATTAAATAATATATAATTTTAAAAACATAAAAATATAATAGAATTTAAAAATCCATAAAAATTGATATAAATAAAAATCCACAAAAAAATAAAAAGCTAAAAAGTACACAAACAATAGTTGTTTATTTTCATTAATAGACAATAATTACCCTATCCCCATTATTCTGTGTGGTTCTACCCCTACACTTGTTGTCTATACACATCTTTACGTAGGATAAAATAAATTTCACCCCACATTTCTTCATTGCATTAGCATTGTTTTGGTTGATTGTTTGTTTGAATTGGTTGATTGAGATTCGAGTATCGTGAGAGCGATCGATTGTCGGACATCGTAGACCCTTCAAGACCGGACGTTAGGATCCTCGTTCACCTGTTCCAACAAAATGGCATCGTTGCCGAGGAGCAATGTAGGATAAGATTTTTGCACATATTCTTTATTTTATCTTTCTTGTCTTTTATCTCTTTTTATCAATAATTGTCTATATGCTTATGAGCACTTGTCTTTTTTGACTTCTTTGCAAGGGACCGTGTGACGAAGGTGGCTTTCTAGGAAGCTGAAGCACCCAAGCTACTGGGAGAATGACTCTTTCTTTGGGAGCTGATTGGAGAGAGCAAGGAAGAGAGACACTGAGAGAGAGAGAAGCTTTAGCATTGATTTTTATTTTTATGTAAGCGACATATTAATTTTGCATTATTAAATTATAATAATACATGTACATTAGACATTAAGACATTGACACTCTCGCATGCCTATTTTACCTAGTGTATCTTCACTTGAGATCCTGCTCGATTTTCTCATGTTTTATTAGCTTTCTACCTTTTATTCTCCATATTTCCAATTCTTTTTCTTTGTTTTCAGTGTATTTGAGTTTTATGACTTTAATTTTTATTTTATATGAATGAGCTCTTGGATTTTAGGACTTGCTTGACCGATTAATCTAGGACCAAACACCTAATATCTACATGTACACATAGCTCTACGTTCAGACTTAGATCAAACATAAATTAGTTCTTCATGCGTATAGCAATTCCTGATTAAGGTGATTTCACCGACTTGTATTTGCATGTAGCACAATTTAAATTCCTCATCTTGCATCCTGCACAGAGAGAGTTGCGAAGCACTAAAAGTCTTCTATCTGAGCACGCATCATTTAAGATACAAAGGTGAGTTTTCCATCATATTATCACTTGCACGGCTTTTCCAATTTCTCTCCTTATTTTTTATTACTTAGGATTTAAAGAAAATACAAAAAATTGTTATACGAATTACTCTGAAAAATACTCAAAAAAGTGAAAATAAAAAATTAAAACAAGGGGATTGTTTAATAAACTCTGACCAAAATTAAAATTCGTAATGGATCATTGTATTGGGTTCATAAAGCCCTCATTATTTTCATGTACATTCCAGACTAAGTGAGGCACAACCAGGAGAAAATAGAGTAAAAAACCCAACCTGAGTACTGCCTTGTTATTGACTGGATTCATGAAGTATTGGTGCTTCTCCCGTAGGTGGGTGAGTAGGGCTTCGTCTGCTTACATACTTAGTCTAAAGTATCGAGCTTAGGACATCCCCTCACGGGGGTGTATATCTCATCATTCAGCATCCGAGTACCCTACTGGGGGGGGGGGGGGGGGGGAGTATCGATTTTGTCTATTGGCTTCCTCCTCTATTCTTTGGCTGAGTAGTGGATCTAGACCTAGTAGCAAGGATTCTCTTAAAAAGTGCGGGCTACATGTTATAAAGGAAGTGAGAAGTACGAGATACTTTTCTATTAGTACTCACTCTCCTATATGGGTAGCCTCTAAGGACTTGTTATAAGATTGCATGTAAAACAAAATAAAATTGAAACGATAAAAATAGTTGAACTCTTATGACTTCACATCGTGTGAGTTGGTGAGTCAATTGCTCGGTGTTTGTTTTACATCTAATTTTAGGTCAAAGATTAGTTCAACGCACTTACGCCTTTTTCTTTTTCATTTTCATTTATTTTCATTTCCTTTATTCTTCTCATTTTGAGACTTCTTCTTCTTATCTCATCCCCATTCCATTTCTACTGTTTATCATCGTATCATTTTAATTCCTCAACTATTTCCTCTTGTTCTTCCAAGATGTCGACTCATGGATGGTTTAGTCGGGACCTCGCAGACAACTACATCGATTCCATGAATTCAACTTCTTCAATAATTCGACGTGGTTCCCAAGAACTCGATTCAGACTTTGCGAATCGATCTCCCGACTCCTCTTCTTCCTCTATTCAAATAAACCATGATCGCTCTTGTCCCACCATTCGCTCCTTGTGGATGGAGATCTATTTCAGTTCATGTCAAATGATCCATTCACAAGCATCTGGAGTTGACCCTAATTCTAGAACATCCTTTATGTATGGTGCCCCAGTTTGCTGGTTTGATCGAGATACATTTTATGGTGCATATTAAACAACACTTGACCCCGTTCAGATGCATTCCTCTGAGTCTAAATCAGAGATGGCTCTCCAGGGAAAAGGGAAGGAACCGAATCATCCAGATCAGGAACAACCATATCATAATGCAATGAACTCTCAGTTGCTCGCATCTATGCAGTCTATCCAGCAGCAGTTGACAGATCAGGCATTGCTCAAGTCACCTTCCATGATATTTATAATGACATGAAGAGATTGAGAGAGGACATAAGAGGAGCAAGAGGTGATGATGATGAACAAGGAGATATACACTGCGAAGGACTGACAGATGAGACGAGGAGAGAGGATCTCAAGTCAACTCCTAAGGAGATATACAATCTTGGCTCAGGCCAGATGACTAAGTGGACACATATTCCTATAGTACACGGACATTTTGAGTTGAAGCCCCAATTCTTGGCTATTCCTCCCTCCTTCCACGGGAATACCAATGAAGATCCCTATATCCATTTCCAACAATTCTTTCGCGTATGTCGCACCACTCACTACCATAACATCTCCTAGCTATAGTCAAGATAACCGTATTCCACTTTAGCCTTCAGGATGAGGATCTCTATTGGATAAATCACTTGGGGAAGGTCATGACAACCTGAGAGAAACTTAAGTCTATATTCATCCATAAATACTAACCTTTAGGTCATCTCAATCAGATATGAATATGTATCAGCAACTTCTCCCATGGATCGCATGAGTCCATTCATGAAGCCTGGAAGAAGTTCATGGATTTGCAAGAGAAGTGTCCCCACCATGACATTCCTCGGACGAGCATGGTCCAGTATGTCTTTGGGGGCCTAACTCCGAAAAGTCAAAGACGTGTTGATGTCGCATGTGACGGATCTTAGTTTAACAAGGATGAAGACATTGTCTAGCAGATATTTAAAGAAATGTTTGAAAGAGAAAGGTTGCCTTGTCTTTGTCCCGTGCATATCAATGCCAACCTCAGATCCACCACAAGCCCATCAATATGACAACACCCCATGAATCGGACAAGGACGAGAGCTCCAACCTTAGCATCATTGGGAGACATGATCCAAGGTTGATATAATTGAGAAGCGATCACAGGATCTGGAGAAGTTGTATGTGATCAAACAAATGACCTGACATTTGGATGAGCTGGATCATATTTTCAAGCAGGGCGAGGATGACGCAAGAAGTGTTGGAAAGAGACCATATGAAGGGATCTTTGTTTTGTGGATATAAGACTGGGATTGATCCAAGATAAATATGAATGGCGGTGAAGAATCCATGTAGCCGACCTTGCTTAATTATGGGGATAGGCTTTGTTGTTGTTGTTATTGGAGCTATTGGTCAACACCACCAATGTTGTGCACTCTGCAAGTCTGGCGGCCGCAACTCCTGCTGAGCTGAAGGAGCCATCATCGCCACACCAGCCTCAGTCGAGTTCAGAGTTGCCCCAGGTCTTAGTCAAAGGGATTCTTAATATCTAAGTTTTATGTGACTCTTAATCTCTAAGTTTAACCAAGCCTTAGTCAAAGGGACTCAAATTCCCTATTTATCAGTCTCTTTGTGTGTGTGTGTGTGTGTGTGTATAAGGAGTATGATAGTTAATGTGGACTATATATAAAGTGTAGAGTCAAAGATTCACCGAGGTTCTAGTATAAAATATTTTCCTTAGGACCCAACCGTCAACTCTATGTAGTAAATAGAGTGATACTTCATTACATCGTCTCTTTAGTTGTCAGATTGAAAAATATCAGATGGAATGATCAAGTATGGAGGATATAAGTTAGTGTCATTTCTTTTCTCCTCTCATAGGAAAAAAGATCTCTCGAGTGCCTTATTAACACATACATGTATTTTTTTATCCACAATATGTCTGTCAAGAATTTTGAGTCCTCTGCACTTATTTTTCTGGGATACACCGGGGTGTGTATCTTTTGAGTATTTATTATAAATTCAAGACCCATGCTTTGCAGCGCTATTGATGCAAAGCTCTTTTGTCATGCTTCCCAACTCATATGACCTAATTGATTTGGTCCAATGGATACTTTTAAAAGGTTGGGAGTGCTCGCCATTAACATAAGCTCTTGGATTTTTTTCTTGGAATGTATGATATTATATATATATATATATATTCTTTTTGGCTAGCTCCATTGCTTTTACCAAGTTGGCACATACTAATCAATGATTTTAATGGTTTTACATAAACTAGCACTTAGGTTTGAATCAAGATAGTATTATAACCTTGTTCTCATATTGTATAAGTGTTGACAATCAGGTTTCATGAAGTAATTCTTAATCTTATCCATTCCCGGGCATCATTAAATCAAGTCCAAACTCAAACTTCTCATCCTAGTTCCTCTTGTCAAACACCAACTCATCACAATATATATGCAATCATGTAAGTGAAGTGTTGATCATATTCTTTTGAGAATAGAGATTCTACATACATCATAGCATGTACATCTTTCAAACTAGGGTTTGAGTTATTAAGTTTTAAGACCCTAATAACCAAGAATGGTTTAAAATCTGAGTCAAGTATCACTCTAAATCAAGTATCCTGAATTACACAAGTCTCGTGTGATGAAAAGTATCAGGGATAAAATCACTTATTGGTTAGTATTTTTATTTTTTTTCTCTTTTCTTTTTTTGCATAATTTTGTAAGAATATACAAAATAATGTGTTAAAACAATTTGTACCCTTTTGCAAACAATATGTAAAACATTTTTACAAAACCATGTCTCTTATATATCGACATTTTCAAAATATTTTACAAATCAATTTTCAAAATGAGTTTCAAATCCCTTTACCCTTAGCCCATAATATCATATGAAAAATATTTTGAATATGAGCTATGGATAAAGTATATATGAGATATATACATACACCTCATATACTTAGTTGTGCTATGTCCTCAAGGCACAAAGTGAAATGAAGACCATAGTTTGTATTAAGCATAAAGAGGAAGGTAAGTACGAGAGTTGAAACATGTACAACCACCGTACACTTAGGCTTTAAATAACCTAAGTGTAGAAATGAAATGCAAAAGAATAGGGTACCAAAGAATAGAGGAAAAGAAGACCAGTCAAACAAGGGCTATTACACCCCCTATACTTAGGTTGAAAGTAGCCTAAGTATAGAGAAGGATTGGAAAAGAAAAAGAATGGGTCGAGATAAGTAAAACAGATCAGGGAATTGACTTCCCCTATACTTAGGCTTAAGTAGCCTAAGAAGAGAACAAATGACCTAAAGAAAAGGGAATCGAGGCACACAGAAAGAATAGATAAACTCAAGTGAGAAGTTAAGGTTAGAAGAACAAGAATGTGTGAATCTTAAGCTGTTGAAACTCTTTTGATGTGAATCTTTTGAAACTGTTGGAGTTTTAAGGTCGAAGGAAAACCCTATAGCTCCCAAATCCGTGGAAGTCGGAAATAGAGACTTAGTAGATAAGTCCATGGATTTGGGCTCTATCCTTAAGTATATATCCTCACCAACTCTGTTTGTAGGTATGTACCTGTGAATAATGAGGGGATTACTCTCTCATAATACAAGGTTAATTTTATTCTAATTTTTTATTGACTTGCTTTTAACAGTATAAGTTAGGTTATTACTGTATTTATGTGAGTATATAACGTACATCGCCTAACGTCCAATCCCGATTCCTTTTGATCCTAAGTTATAAAGCCGAGAGGAAGGATTCGAGAGAAGTTGAATGCAAATAAGAACCAACGATGAATGCTCAGATTAAGGAATACTTACAGTGATTCCTAGATCTCTCCATGTGGATGCAAGAGTGTATATAAAATTTAAGCTACTTAGAACAAGCTAAATAGAACAAGCTAAACGTGTCTTATTTAAGTGAATCTATGAGATGCAATTGTGTGTCTAAATGTACGAAGGCACACATAATGAAGATCTAGTGAAACTCTAAGAACATGGGCGCTTGTCCTTAAAATCACCACTCAAGTTGAGCGCTACCCTTTGGTTAATGGTGAAACAAGTATCGACACACCATAATAAAAAGAAAAAGCGTCTCTATTTACAATTGCAAGATTTTAATCAAGAGTCATCATAAATGATAATTATTACAAATATTTACAACAAATATAATTGTACACAAAACCTAAGGTACTTAATTAGCTAGTCATCTTTTGGCTCCTCAAAGTTAGTGGTAGTGGACTCCTCTCAGCTGGAGCTTCAAGATCCTTGCTTCCATGTCAATTTGAGCATCCTCGACACCATGGGCCCTGCCATAATAATAGAATGATTATATATATCACAAGAGATATTCAACTACTAAAATAACACACAAACAAGTTAGCAAACAAAATAAAGTCAATCAACACTAAAATCAACACAACACAAACTTAACTAGAATGACACTAAAAATCTCTTAGATTATACAAAACTAAATAAATATAACTAACGATGCAGTGTCACTAAGAACGACACCATTTAATGAATTTCTAAATGACAATGTTAATAATTAGTAGTTGTAATATGATTGATTAATTGCTCAACAGAACCTTGATGAATAATGTCGATGAAGAGATCGATGCTAAATTTTTACCTGGATAAGTACATGGTCGAACACACAATTAGTTTACATAGTTATAGCATAAGCACCTAGGTTAAGTGATTTAAAGTGAGATCTAAATTAAGATATACAGTATGGATACATGTTTTTATGGAATTTTAATATGCAAGTCAATAAATATAGATATGCTACAAATAGAATACAATGCAGTATGTGTAATAATATTCAATTAAAATCCTAAATTGAACTATGAATTAAGCTATCTAATCATAGGGAGAATTTGGTCTAGATTAATAATTCAAATGATGTTGAAATAATCATGACTCAATGCTTGTAAGTAAGATAATTCTTTAGATTTTAATTTAGAGGTTATGGGTTCAATCAAAGAAATAGTTGACCATCATGAAGAACATGATACATGCTTTTAAATGGAACCAAAATCACTTTAAATAGATAACACGTTCAAGATATTTAATCTTTTAAATATCTTCGATATAGGGGCTTAATCACAAAAAAACATGAACTAAAAATATCTCAAATCGATACAAAGAAGCATACAAATGAAATTAAATATAGTTGGTTGCTTGTCTTGTAAATTTCACATGTGTTAGGTTATTCCCGCAAATATTTGAAGATGGGAGGAAGGGTACAAGTGTACGAATCCCAAGCGCATCACGAGTTGCATGTGAGGTTGGATTGAAATGCAATTTGAAGAACCGACGGGGCTTCGACTACAAATTCCCCAGGTCACATATGGGAGACGCGCTCGAGATGGAGGCATGGAGTCAGGATCGATCAATGCAAGTGGCTGGGACTACGTGTGTGTGGCCCAGGTGCTTCGAAGTTGGCTCAGTCCCACCAAGGTTGTAGGCTCGCGGCTAGAGGGCCAGATCGCATATGGGTTGTCAGATCAACTCAATCCAATGACATCTGCTCTTCGAGAATGGTCACTCTCCTCTGCCTATGGTGGCACATTAGCAGAGCTTTTGCGGTGATCATATTCCTCCTCTATTGTATTGTGGTCTCACTGAAGGTCGTAACACCTCCGTCGGAGGCTGGCGAAAGTCATGAACGGACGGAGACATGCTGGGGATGTATGGATCAATAGGTCGATGAAGCATCATCGAAGGCAGAGCTCTAGAATGGAGATAGCTTCGAAGCTCTGACAATTGAAGGGAAAGTATCTGCAATTGAACGAACATAGTTGAAATAAGAGGGCTGATGAATCCCATTTGGGGAAGTTGTTGTGAGTGATCTGGAGGGATGTCGAGATGAGGGAGGCGGGGCCCTAGTGGGTTCCTCCCCCTTGCAAGGAGGAGAAAAGGACGAGGTAGAGGAGGATTTGGATAAGGGAATAGGTTGAGCAGAGATGTCAGTGAGGGTGATTGAAGTGTGGTGGATGTTGTGGTGTACTCAAATCAAAGGAGTGTATGTGCAAATGTAGAAGATTATGAGAAAAAAGGGAGTTGACATAAGATAACATGGAGGAAGAAGATGACTAGGGATGGATGGATCTCATGAGCTCAACATTTAGAAGACCTCACATCTTCGCTTGATGCACGTGATGATTGTGCAAAAATCGAACAACCCCTATCAAAGTTGTGTACACGGCCCACCGATCGTGAATCAACACATAAGATCCCATCCATCAAGGTCACTTGACTCTGTCACACTGTCACTAGAGGAGAGGAGATGCTAGGTGAGGTGCTCTCATACAAGTAGATAATTAGTGGGGTTTCGTTCGACGAAGGAGTGGTTGGAAGAGAAGTTTCAACCGCTCGCAATTAAGGCATATGAGAGGGACGACATATGTTGGGCAACTGGCATGGATGAGGGACAAAGGGGCTTCTCTGGGGGAACCAGAATCGCTATTAGGCCACATGGATCGGTCGAAAGAAATGGGAGAGGACATGCCGGTGAAAGGGTACGTGATCTGGAGGCGTAATCATTGGGGTTGACGATGGAGGAGCATAGTTGGATCATGAGATCCAAAGGCTAAGATGGAGGTTCGGCCGAACGTATAGGATCCGCTTGATCAAAAGATTAAGCGGTCCATAGAGGGGCGGGTGTTATAGAACTAGGATCGTTTGATCAAAAGATCAGACGACCCGAGAAAAGGGTGGATGCTGTGAAGGGTCGGCTAAGTGGTAGCCCCTGATTTGGCCACATGTCCCAATTAAAAATTAAGAAATGAATAAACTTGTAAAATCAAAACAAAATAATAAATGCTATTAAAATAAAAAGCGTTCTTCGTGAAAGATGTGTATCTATTCACGATCTACAACTTTTACATAGGATTCAAAGTCAAAATACACCATATGTACATACTTATTATTTTTATAAGCATTTTTTATAAAAATAAAAACACTTCTTCTATTTATTTTTTTATTTTTTAGTTTTTTAAATTGGTAATATACAATATTATATTATTTATTATACTACTTTTTATTTGATTTTTGATATAAGAAACACGAAAAATAAAGGAACCATAAATACATATATTACATACTTATTTATATACATTAGTTAATCTTAATTATTACAATGTGTTAAATGTTAAATCAAGTTAATTAGTTGTTATGTTAATTGATTATTTTCAGATAGAAGGATAATGAATCTAAATGATGATGATGAATATGAGATTCGTCAAAACTCCGACCTTGTAGTTTAGGGCTAGACGAGGGGCAACTACGAGGTTGAATTTTGGGTAATGGGCCTGAAAATTTTATGTTGCTGCTAGATTTTGATTTTACTACTTATATGTACATGACATCGCGCAAATCAGCATGGTAGAGGAAAAATTCTATTAGTTAAAACAATGGAGGTTGCAACTTTTATATTTTTCTATTTTACACGCAGGAAAGATCAAATTAAGTCAAGTAACATGCATACTCATACACTCATAATCCACAACCCAATCCTTACATCTGCACCCAACTTTCTTATCAAAATTTAACATTCCATCAACTTAAATTACTTGAATACAATTAGATAGAACTTGCAGCATAACTCGATGATGGATCAAAACATCCTGTTTTCATTGCTCTGCACTCCGCATGTCACTTTATTCGTCCTCAACTTCCTTATATACCATAGCAGAAATCCAGTACTTACTAATCCGCTTATAGACACTGCAACTGTAGTACCTGTGACCACAATGGATGTGTTAATTACCATTGGAAAATCATGGCTAATATTTAGCTCATGTTCTACAAATCATACTTAATCATGTTGTTGCATATATACAAGTTGATTAAATGGTTAATATTCTCACCGATGATGACTCCCGCCATAGCCCTATGTTGCGTGACAATTGCATCTTCTGCATGTGACAGTAACACGTGTTAATAATAAATGATTAACTTTTAGGTGATTCATTTTACGTTAACAATAAGAAAAATCATGCAATGACAAATAATTCAATATCCGTTGTTGTATCTTCCACTGTTAATTTATACCAACAAGTGCTATTCGTTACAAAATTATTTTGTTTTTTTGAATTTACAACAAATATTGTATTCGATGTTATGCATGTTTCTCGTAATAAATTTTGCAACAATTATCCGTTGAGTACTTCTTTGAATCATTGCTAAATTATCAATTAATTATTAATACAGATTCAATGCAGACTTGATAAATTTCTCACCTTTCTATGAATATCAAAGAGGGTGATATTCATGGTGAATTATAAGAAAATAAGATAAATAATTTTGCTACAAATATTATTTGTTGTTATAAATTCAACATTAACTTCTGACAACCACCTGAATGCTTAAGATCGTGTTATCAAGCAATAGTCACCACCACTTATTACTCATTCTCACACTTTGTTATTATGACATGTTTGACTATATTTGAGATGTTACGTCAGAAGATAAAGTAACAAATATTCAAATTATTCATTGTTATAGTCTGATTCCATTGTAGTGTATATCAATGTTTAGAGCCTCTTGGAAATGAAAATCACAATGGATATGTTGCGTTTTTTTCAACCTTCCATAGAAGTTTCAAGAAATACTGTTGTTTGGAGCAATAAACCTAATAATTTCAAGAATTACTATATATAAAAGACACCATATTACCTTTGGACTCTTGTCCTTATCATGAGGTATTCATTCTTAACAACTTTAACACCGAGTTATCTCGTGATAGGAACAAGTTTTCACAAGTATGTATGCTTTGTCACCACAAAAACACCATGTTACCATGAGAGGCATATTCTTACAGCTCAATCCACATCTTTGTCAGGCAAAATTCGTTCTTAAAAAATTAGTTTATTTTCCAAAAAGCATTCTCTCCTGGATCTTTGATGGATGGTGGCAATGCTTATCGGATTTCCTACTTTTTTTCTTCACTTAAAATATTATATCTGAATCCTAAGGTGCCATTCGATAGCGGGATACGAGATAAAGAGGGATAAAGATGTTATATCCCTCATTTCTATTTGTTTGCAAGGATATGATTTTATGGGATAAGGGGTGGTTATTTGCCATTCTTTGCTCATGGATAATAAGGAAAAAGGATAGAAGTTAGTTATGTTAGATAAAGTTGTTAGATATAAGTGATAGTTATTTGTATCTTGTAAGACCGTTAAGTATAGAAATAACTAGTTTTAAGTTTCAGATATGGTCTAGTGTCCAAATAAGAAAAATGATCACTTTTCTTATAGTACACGTCGAGACCTTTCCAACGAGCTCAGGAACATCGAAGTTAGAGTCCTTATGAGTAAGTTACAGATAAAATACGAATGATTTACGACTTTCGGATTCGAATTCAAATATGGGTCCGATTAGGCCTGAGCCTATAAACATAGGTGCCTCCCTAAGTGATATGGATAACCTGACCAACTGCCTCGTCAGAGCTCCGCCACCGGAGAGATTTTCGATGGTCGATCGAAGATCTAAGGACGTTGTCTAGAAGATCTCAGCATAGGGAGTCGGGTGGAGGATGTTGAAATATGCTAAACATGGTGGAACAACCGTTCTAGGCGAGGGAGTGTCGCGAGGGATGACCTTGAGGTATGGTTTTCTCCCTTTGTTTGTTGTTGGATTCATGAGATTTTTATAACATTGGGTTACAGGGTTATAAGCTATCCATGGCTGAAGTTTTTATCATGTTTTGTAGCAATTTTGGGCACGACGGGTAACTTATCACAACACATTTTCGGAATTTATCATCCAATCCATGGCATGCATGTGTAATCCAAGAAAGAATATGTGACGTGGGAGTTAGCAGAAATAAAATGGTGAAGTCAGATTATCAATCATAGCATTTTCATGGGATGTCGTCGGAGAAGCTCCGACCACTGTCATAGTGTGATCAATCACAATTTTTATATGATCGACCATGCTTGATCGATCATGCCAATCGACTGATCGATCATTTGGCTCAAATGATAGATTATGTTAACTTTATGATGGATCATTAAAGTTAGATGATCAATCATTCTAAGACCATGGATCCATCTGGACTTAAAAAATTTAGATTTCGATCCTGAAAATGATATAGTCCTATAAGGCATTAATACATATATGTTAAATATCTAGATTATAGAAATAAATAGATAATCAAGTGGAATAGATAATCAAGTGAAATGGGTCTGATTTAACCCTAAATTGATAATAAATGATGTTAATGGATTTGATAAGGTCGTATGAGGATGAGTTTGAGCATCGTGCATACACCTTCGTATCTGAGTTTCAGCTCTAAGAACCAACAATTGAGTTTCTCCTTGTAGTATCGATTTCATGCCACAGTTTCTGACTTCTAGTGGCATGGGGGCAGGTTGTAGTAGCACCGTCAAGGGAGGGGGCATGCAACCTTGGGGTCCCTGATAGAAGCTTAGTTAACCGTGATCCCGACAGGTCGTTAGTCAAGGGACATGTTATGTAACGCATCAATGTGTCGTTTTGCCTGGTATCAATCTTGGTTTATAGATGTTTGCTACCAAGTAGTTTTGGTTGGTTGTATGTGCTTCGCTTCTTTCACTTAAGGTTGGTACTTATGTACTTGTTGATGTAGACCACATTGATAGTATCTAAGTGTTTCGGGAGTTGTAGTTTGCCTAAAGAAGAAGGTTTAGGATGATTCGCGACTAGAATTTTCAGGGGTCGGTTACAGACCAGTGGTAAGGTTGGCATGATAAAGTGTGAGCTTTTGACTTGGCATATTGTACAATGTGGAAAATTGTTGTGGTACACGGTAAAGTGTAGAATTTCATGATTTTCGTCAAGGATGGTATCACAAGAGCAAGGATATGATACTGATAGGGATCAATGATTGATATTTTTTGGTCAGTTTCAGTGTTGTGTGGGTTTATGGTTCTTTCTTGGTTAGTTGTTTTAGCACCATATTAGGCAACTTTTCTCATAATGTATCCACTTTTGTGAATTTGACAGGTCCTCAAGAGCAGCTGCAACGGTGAGTGGCTTGTTAGTTTGGCTTGTTGGTTCTTATGTTGTTGTTGTTCATTTACTTGTAGGTATGTATAGTTTTGTAGTCGTTTCTACTATCTTTACTTGAACCCTTTTTGAGAGATGTACAACTTATGTTTATGGACATTTCAATAGTACATGTACGGATATTTTTTATGGACATGTTATATTGTTGAATGCATGATTAAAAATAATGGAAAAAGTTTACAGAAGAACAAATTTCAGGTAAGATATTTAGGGGGCTCCCAGGACTCACTCGAGTTATTGTTCTTGTGTGTTTTTCTCCATGGAAGAACACCCATATATACGGCTTTCCAGTGACCTGTACGCCTCCAAAAACTGCCCAAAGATTCTATAGCATCTCAGTAATTATAATATACATTTTGATATTGCAATCATATTATTCATGGTCATTATCTTTGTATTCATGATCATTGAAGGTCATTATTCTTGTAACGGTTAAACACCTCCCACCTGACCAAAATGGTCATGATATTCCACACTCCCACTATTCGAGAAGTGTATATCTCCTTAGAGATGTTTACTCGAGGTATCATGACACCTCCAATTTGACTCAGTCATTCCTGAGTCCCATTAAATCAACATGTTTAATGTATGTTCCAGCAACAATTCCTTTAATAAAAGAATCAACTAACATATCACTGATAGGCATATATGTTACCTTGATTTCTTGTTTAGACACTATATCTTGAATATAGTGATAATGGATCTCAATATGCTTTCCATTGGAACTATTTGCTCCACTGTTAATCAAACTTAATGCAGCTTGATTATCGCAATATATTTCAATTGGTTCCTTAACCAATACGAGACTTAAATTCTCAAGAAAGCATTTGATCCAAACTGCATGAGTGGTGGCCATGCTACATGCAATGTACTCAGCTTCTTGTGTATGTCTAGAAATACATGTTTGTTTTTTACTACCCCAAGAAATAGTCGCTCCACCAAACATGAAAAGGTAACCTGATGCAGATTTTCTATCATCAACGTCTCCTCCGAAATCTGCATCGGAGTATCCAACCACCTCAAGTGAATCGGTCTGATAAATTAGTTTTAATTGTACAGTACCTTTTAAGTATCTCATAATCCTCTTTATACCTTCCTAATGTGCCATTCCGGGAATACTTTGATATCTACTTACCAGTTTACAGGAAAAACCAAATCATGTCTTGTACACATCATTGTATACATCAAACTTCCTACTGCTTGTGCATATAGAATATCAAAGGGTTTCTGCCCCTTTCCGGGATACTGACTTTTACTAAGTCTTTTTCCCATCACAAGTGGTGTAGGGGATGGAGTGTTATTTTGCATTCCAAACCTCTTCAAAATTGTATGCAAGTATTTTTCTTGACTTAGGCTCAAGCTCCTTGAGCCTCTATCTCTAGTTATCTGGATACCAAGAACATAGGATGCTTCGCCCATGTCCTTCATCTCAAATTCATTCATTATTTTTCTTTTATTTCATTGAGCGCTAGCATGTCATTTCTAGCAAGCAAAATGTCTGTCTATGTATAGTGACATTATAACAATTTTGCTCCCACTTTTCTTGACATACACACAATTATCCAACTTTTCGCAAAAAATCCGATATCATGAAATTTGAGATACCACTGTCGTGAAGACTGTTTCAAGCCATATAGTGATCAATCTGTACACCTTTTTCTCCTTTCCTTCTACATGAAAACCTTCAGGTTGTCGCATGTAAATATCTTCTCTCAATTCTCCATTGAGAAAAGCAGTCTTCACATCCATTTGAAATAATTCTAAATCCATACATGCGATTATTGCCGAAATCATCCTTATAGATGCGAATTTGGCTACCGAAGAGTAGGTTTCTTGGAAATCTATTCCAACTTTCTGGGTGTAATCCTTGACAACTAATCTAGCTTTGTATTTATCGATGGTACTGTCAGTGCGATACTTCCTTTTAAATACCCACTTGCACTCTATGGATTGCCTACCTTCTGGCAAGTCACATAGTTTCCAAACACCGTTTCGCTCAATTGAGTCCAATTCATCCCTCATGATGGTCGTCGATGATTTCGACTCATTAGAAGTCATTGCTTCATCAAAAAAATAGGATATGTACAATCCTCTATATCCTCATCTACGGTGTAACACGAAATCTCGCATCCGTACAGATAATAATCATCCATCCATGCAGGTTGTGTCCTGTCTCTTGTTACCGATTATACCCGTGGGTTGTGTGGGTCCACCCACTTCCTCGAAATGCTCTATATTTACTATAGGTTCATATTCCATTTCTGGATGAGGTATGGCATCTAATATTTCTTGTCTCGTTTCTATATCATTTTCATCATCTTCTAAGATAATTAGAGGTTCTCTTTCCTCTATTTTGTGCTCCTTTTCTTCTTGATTTTCAAGAAAGGTAGCATCGTGACTTTCAATGAGACCTCGAGTATCATGAAAGAACCTATACCCTTTGGATTTTTCACAATATCCAATGAGTCTACACTTTAATGTCTTAAACTCAAGCTTGCCTCTAAGTTGACTTGGAAGCAAGACATGTGCAGTGCATCCCCATTTCCGAAGATGACTCAATTATGGTTTTCTACCATTCCATACTTCGTATGGAGTTGAATCCACAGATTTGGTGGGAATCCGATTCAATATGTAATGGTTGTCAACATAGCTTCTCCCTAAAATCTCTTAGAGAGATGAGTGTGATAGCACACACCTTACTGCATCCATTAAGGTTCTATTCTTCCTTTCTGCTACACCATTCTGTTGTGGTGTATAAGGCATTGTAGTTTGTGTACTAATGCCTTCCTGAATACAACAATCTTTGAATTCATTTGAGTTGAACTCACCACCTCTGTCAGTTCTAAGTGTTTTAATTGGTCCTTCTAATTTCTTTTCCACTTCCATTCTATATCTCTTAAACATTTCAAAAGCTTCTGCTTTTCTACTCAAGAGATAAATGTAGGTATACTTGGAGTAGTCATTAATAAAAGTTATGAAATATTCCTTATTACCGTGTGTACTCACACTCAAAGGATCGCAGAAAAAAGAGATTTAAAAAAATTCAAGCTATTTAAAAAATAAAACAATGCAGTTCACAATGTGGATACTATGAATGGATTCTTAATAATATGAATATATTCTTAATGAAGATAAGTTATCAAAAAAGAAAAAAAATTAATTTTCTTTCTAACAAATCACGTTAGTAACAAATTTACCAAAAAAATTGAGATGAAATCTCGGTTGGTTGAGACAAAAAAACACAACAGCCAAATCTACCAAAAAAACTTGATTGGTATTTTTTTATTTCAGGAAAGCAAGAAAAAATCCAGAAAACTTGATAAGGCAATACTAACAAATAGAGTTTCCAAAGAAAAGTTAAAAAAAGAAGTCTATACGGCAAGAAATCAAGATAGAGAAAAAAGGGTACCCTCTATTTTAAAGAAACACGACAGTGGTGATTATGGAAAAAAATTAATGGGAAAGATTGCGAGAAAACGTAGCCTCAAAAATAAAAAAAGGAAAGAATATTCTGGCCGACAACTTGGCTAACAAAATTAAACCAGCAACATAAGAATATATATATAAAAATACCTTCTCTACCTTGCGGTCGTTTGAGTTGATACTGATGGGTTGAAAACGGAGAAAAAAATAGCAGATGAATCACACGCATGAACTATTGATCCAAACAGGAACGCCAAATACGCAAACGCCGATGCTTGCGCAATATGGAGATGGAATCGATGTTGTCGATGTCACCGCTCTGATACCATTTGAAGAACAAATTTCGGGTAAGATATTTTGGAGGCTCTCAGGACTCATTCGAGTTCTTGTTCTTGTGTGTTTTTCTCCATGGAAAGAACACCCATATATAGGATTTTCCAGTAACCTGTACACCCCCAATAACTGCCCAAAGATTATGTAACGTCTCTGTAATTATAATAGATGTTTTGATATTGCAATCATATTATCCATGGCCATTATCTTTGTATTCATGACCATTGAAGGTCATTATTCTTGTAACGGTCTAACATTTACTGCATTTTCTATTGTCTTTTATGCTTATATCTTTCTTTTTGTGCCGCGAATGTGGGATTGCATTTGCTTGGATTGGAATGTTGAGTATATGGGTCCGGGGGGGGGGGGCAAATGTCACAGTTTGGCATCATAGTAATGATACTCTCTTTTTATTCCTCCATGTATGTAATTCCTTAGTGGTATTCGAGGTACAAGGTTGTGTCCGAGAGTCTTTTGACTCGACGCAAACAACATAAATTACATTAATATACATGTCCATATATCTCTCTTGAGTAAAGACAAGTGCTAATGTTATGGTTCTTTATGCAGAACCATGCCGAATTGCGCGGACCCAGACATGGCACACCAGTTGGCCTTCTTTGTCCAGGCCATGCAATATCATCAGAAGGTGATTGAGCAGAGGAGGCAGCAGTAGGATGACTCATCCTATTGCCCTTCCCAATAGGAGGAGGCAGTGTACGCAGGAGAGTCTCATTGGAGCTAGAGTCGTTTGGAAATGAGGATGCATTATATGTGAATCTAACCACATTCATTGCCTACCAGCGATCACAAGTGCCGCAGATCTTTGGTACCAGTACAACATAGGAGACAGAGTTTTTGATCAAGAACGTATCTAAAATCCTAGGGATTATTCATGCACCAGTGGAGGAGTGGATGACATTTGTTGAGTTCTCTTTGGTTGTATATGCAAAGAGATGGTGGCAACATTGACAAGCTATCTAGGTGCATCTAACAGATCCCATCACTTGGGATCTCTTTGTGGCTGAGTTTCGTAGTAAGTTCTACCCTAAGCAATGGGTAGAGGAGCATCGATGATAGTTTGCTTAGTTGGCACAAGGGTCGATGACGGGCTAGGAGTACCTGATACGATACACAAAGATGTCTCACCATTCTCCAGCCACTACAGCCTATCCACGGAATAACTTGCAGAAGTTCATCCGTGCATGCGGCAAGAGGTACAAAACATGCTCTCTACCTTGGATCTTACCTCTTCAAGAGGTAACTGCCAAGGTGATGAGATGGGAGGCTACATAGAGTTGAGAACCATGAGGGCAGACACAATTACCACCTTTGCCACCAAGTCGAGCAGTACGTCGAGACTTCTCTCGTTTCCATTGAAAGCATCGATACCAACCCACTACAATGACACATACAACTATTGGATCTACTTCGTCTCCCACCTTGGGGAAGACATTAGTCGATCATGGTGCAAGACCTTCTTACTACCCAACACTTGTATAGAGTCGCATATCTGGGGTGGTAGCATGGTTTCTAGAGGTACACATTCTCAGCCAGAGAGGGTTTGTTTTTACTGTAGATATTTGGGCTACTTCAATGCCTAGTGTCCTTATTTTGTCAGTGGTTTGGAAACCAAGCACCACAGTGGGAGATCAACAGGACCATATAGACAGTCTCTGGGATCGAGATTTTGCCACAGAGATCAAGAGCCATGGGGTTTACCACAACAATCATTCAACATCGTAGCATCCATTGCGCTACTGATGAATACCCATTCACTCACCCTCACTCTTTTTACCTTTAAATACCTAGTTAAATACATGTAAATAACATCTAACTTGTATAAATTAACATACTAATTGTTGTTTGTAAGTAATACATTAATATTGTATTTAAAAGAAAAGAAAATAAATGAAGTATTGAAAATACTGACTGACTCTTAACCCTGAGATCAAGTAAATATTAACTAGGTCGACAAGGAATAAAGTAGGGGGAGATAAAGGCAAAAGAATACAAACAAATATAGAGAACCCTAGAATCCCTAGGTTTTCAACACACTATATATAGCCATATTTACACTATTTTATACACACGCATACACACATCAAATAAAGATATTCTCAACATAAAACTTGTACATAATAATGTATAGAAAAATGCAAAATAATAGACAATAAAAATCATGCAAAGTATGCATGGTACACATAGATGAAAAAAATGCAAATAAAACTTTATTGATCAATATCTCCTCCATATGAACTTAAAATTAATCAATCTCACTTTCATTGAATTCCAAATTAAAGTATCTATCAAATGAAGGTAGTTTCATTGAAAATGAAGTTAAGGTACAAAAGTCGATTTTCTAGGGTACCATTGTATTAGAAAATCTGTATATTATATTATTCTTTATATTTTTACTATTTTTAATTTTAAATAAGTGTATATATTATATAAAAACATATTAAAATATAAACATAATTAAAATATCTAAAATAAATTCAAAATAAATAATAAAGTATAATACATATATATATTATGCCTAAAATATGCTTACATATAATTATTTACATACATAAACAAAATAATAATAATAAAATAAAAGTATACAAATACATAATTAACTATATTGTAAATATATAAAAATATATTTAATAATATGTATAAAATACAAAATAAAAATAAAATACACAAAACATAGGTAAATATACCTATATTAATACACATAAAAATTAACACCTAATAAATAAGGCAACAAAAATAAATAAAAATCACCTTAAAATAGTACATAAAATAAGAATCAACTTTCATGTGCTGAGTTTTAATTAATAAATTTATTTTCTAATTTAATTTTGCCAAAATTCCTCTTAAAGTGATGTTTGTCCAGTAGCAATTGAGGTGGACCAATTAGACATGCGTAAGGGTTGACCTTGGGTCAACCCTCCCTTCTTCGCAAACACTCCCACCAGACCAGTTTGATGCCACCGTCACCCTATTTTCACCGCCAAACTCTTATCATTTGACTTTGATCTCTTCGTGAAAATTGTGCGTCGATTAGCTCAGACCCACGCATGAGCATCCAATGAGCTTCATCTCCATCAATCAACGCACAAATCCTAGTCGAACAACCATCCTCTAGTCGCCTATATAAAGTTTCTTCTCAAGCTACGGTCCAAATTGACCATAACCCCTTGATTACATACATGGAGCCGAGCCCTTGTGACAGGAGGTGCTCCCCTAGCGATTCCAGACGGGGAGAAGGTGGTTTGGTTCGTATTCACCATCGTCGGAGACTTTCTCTAGGTGGTTCTGCTCCCAACCATTACCGGTCAGGGAGCCTTTTATTTCTTGTCTTTTTGATTCCTAGTGTAACCAGCAGCATATGTCTACATTTTATTCCATTCGATTCCATCTAGTTTCACTTAAAATCGAAAATCAAAAGTTCACCGGAGCTTAGAGCTCCAGCCTCTGTCCCAGCTATAACCTTACTATTTTCGACTCCTTAACACCTTCACTTCGATCCTCATCATTTCCCCATGTTCCAAATCACCTCCATCCAACCTGATCTTGCTCAGATCGAGTGAACAAGTCCTCATCTCCACCACCTCGTATCCATCCAACCTGATCTTGCTCAGATCGAGTGAACAAGTCCTCATCTCCACCACCTCGTCAGACTAAGTGGTCTGGCTAACCAGACCACTTGCCTCGTTGGAGCTCCACCATAAAGAGATTTTTGACGACCGATCGAAGATCTGAGGTCTTTATTTCGAAGAGCTCAGTGTGGGGAGTCACGTGGAGGGCGTAGAAATATGCTAAACGTTGTGGAATAGCCATTGTGGATGAGGGAGTGTCACGAGGGACTACACCGAGGTAGGGTTTTCTCCCTCTGTTTTCTGCCAGATTCATGAGATTTTTATCCTGTTGGGTTATGGGGGTTATGAGCTATTCACGGTTGAGGTTTTTATTGTGTTTTGTCGCAATTCTGGACACTGTAAGTAGCTCATCGCATCACATTTTAGGATTTTTTGACCAATCCATGTCACGCACGTTGATCCTAGAATGAATTTGTGATGTAGGTGTTAGCAAGAACACAATGGTGAAGTCAGATCGTCGATCGGAGCATTTGTGGGACGTCGTCGAAGAGGTTTTAGCCACTGTCCATATATGATTGATCACAAATTTTTTATGATCGATTATACGTGATCGATCATGCCAATTGGCAGATCGATCATTTGACCCAAATGATAGATCATGTTAAATTTATGATCGATAAATATTGGTCGATCGTTAAAGTTAGATGATCGATCATTCTGGGACTATTGCTCACTTGGATTTAAAAATTTCGGATTTTGATCATTAAAAAGATATAATCCTTATATGATAATAATATATATGCTAAATATTTAGATTATAGAAATAAATAGATAATCAAGTGAACTGAGCTCGGTTTAACTCTAAATTGAGAATAAAAGATGTTAATGGATTGGTAAGGTCTGATGATGATGAGCTTGAACATCGTACGTACACCTTCAGATCTGAGTTATGGCTCTTAGGAACCATGGTTGGGTTTCTCGATGTAGTGCCGGTTTTGTTGCCACAATATTTGACTTTCGGTGGCATGTGGGTAGGTTGGAGTAGCGTCGTAAAGGGAGGGGATTGCACCCTTGGGGCCTCGAGTATAAGCTTAGTTAACCATGATCCGGACAAGTCGTTATCAAGGGACATGCTACTTGATGCATCGATATGCCTTTTTTACTTGGTGTCAATCTCCGCTTATAGATGTGCACTGTCAAGTAATTTTGGTTGGTTATCTGTGTTTCACTTCTTTCACTTAAGATCGGTGCTTAGGTACTAGTTGGTGACGGCCATAGTGATTAGTATATGAGTGTTCGTATTAAACAAGGAGTTCTGAGAGTTGTAGTTTATCTAAAGGAGAAGCTTCCGGATGGTTTCAAGACATTTTCAGAACTAGACTTTTCAAGTATCAGTTATAGACTAGTGGAGAAGGTTTGCATGGTAAAGTGTGGGTTTTTGATCTGGCACATGACACAGTGTGGGAAATAATTGTGGTACATGGTAAAGTGTAGGATTTCATAATTTGGATCAAGGTTGATATCACAGGAGCATTGTTATGATAAGGATAAGGATCAATGATGTAGGTCTTCTGGTCAGTTTCAATGTGGTGTGGATTTACATAGTTGTCTGTTTTTGTACACTTTCTGGCTGTGTTTCATTATTGATTAGTTGTTTTAGCACCATACCGACAACTTTGTTCATAACGTACATATTTTCATGAATTTGACATGTCCTCAAAATGCAACAATGAGCGGCTCGATGGTTTGGCGTGTTGGTTCTTCTGTTGTTTCTGTTCATTTAATTTTGGGTATGTATAGTTCTGTAGTCTTTGCTACCGTCTTTACTTGAATCCCCTTTTTGAGAGATGTATAGCATATGTATATGGACACTTCAGTAGTACATGTATGCATGCTTTTTGTGGACATGGTATATTGTTGAATTCATGATAAAAGTTAATGGAAAAAGTTTACTGCATTCTCTATTGACTTTTACTCTTTTAGCTTTCTTTCCGTGCCTCGAATGTGGGATTGCATTTACACGGATTGGAATGAAGAGTATCCTGATGCTAAGGGGATGGGTGTTACATATTTTATGATGGGAGAGGACGACGATAGAGTGACAAGAGGTCAAATATCCTATCTCTTACCTTGACTCAAGGGCCCAAACATTGACCGTCTTTGGAGGGGTAGTAAATTTGAAAGATAAGGAAGGATAAGGACTTCGTATCCCTCAAACAAACATACTCCGAAAATTGGCAAAACAGATCTTCAGTTCCGGCATCATGATTGTTGTTCTTTGTTATTTAGTCTTTTTTTTGCAAAACTCATATAAATAACCTAACTACATAGATTGGATAGATGAATATTATTTAATATACATATAAAACTTCTTCTAAATGTAATATTTATATATATTTTATCTCAAAAGTCAATGATGCGATTATTTTTAAACTGATTTTTTAAGTCCATTCGCGTTGACTTTTAAAATATAATAGGTAGAAATATAAGATTTATATGAAATTTCGTGGTTATATACAAAAACATTGATATATTCAATTGAATTTTTCGTATAAATTTTACAATAAAAATAGAAATAAAAAATAAATGACGAGGTTTGTAGAAAAGCAGAGAAAGAAGAAGGAGATGAACCTCGGCAATGAGAGGTGGTGTTGGCTTGGTTGCAGAGGCACTGGAACTCCCTGGTGTGGACGTCGAAGCCGCAGAGGCCGCCGCCGTCGGGATCCTGACACTGAAGGCACCTCGTCGTCACCGGCACCTCGAAGTCCACCCTCACCCCGTACTCTGCCGCCTGCTCGTAGCCCCCCACCTCCCTCCAGTACACGCTCGCGTACGCAGCGCAGTGCCTCAGCATCATCCTCACCGACTCCGACCCCTCCGGGAAGTACGTGCAGCACGACGACGCACCCCACCGGAAGGCGTCGGGGCAGTGCGGCGGGCTGCGGCAGAGATACCCCGCCGTGTCGCACCCACTGCCGCACCGGTCGGGGTACCGCTCGCAGAACTGGGGCTTCGGGTCGAGGAGGACGGCTTCCGGCGAGCAGTTGAGGAAGAGGAAGTCGTTCTTGGGGGAGAGGGTGAGGTGGGTGCTCGAGTCCAGAGAGAATGGCGGTGCAGTGGTAGTAGGAGCGGACGTGCATGACCACATGAAGGGGTCGGAGATGATGAGATGAGGGTCGGGAGAGTAGGAGATGGAGGACACCGGGTAGGTGCCGGAAGGGGTGCGGAGGTGGAGGGTGGAGGAAGGGGAGCAGAGGAGGAGGTGGCGGAAGTAGGGGCTGCCGCAGCCGTCGTCGAGGGAGAGAGGGTAGTGGATGGGGATAGTGCCGCAGTTGGGACGGCAGAGGGAGGACTGAGCTGCGGCGGAGGAGAAGAGGAGGAGGAGGAAGGTGAGTGAAGCTGCCACCATGGTGGATGGGTTGCACTGCTGTTTACTAGTGGTGCAAGTGCAGCTCCATGCTTTGTTAGAGATGCTCTCTCTTTCCTTTTTAATCTTTGATTTGCTTTGAGGTTTTGCTGCTTTATTCGCTGCTGTTGTTTTTGCTTTCGAGCTTTGGATGCTTTCGCTGATTTTGAGATGGAAAGAAAGGATGAGATTGAGATTGGATCCAAAGAAAAATCGCTGTACATCAATATCAGAAAAAATATATCACTAACTACTGCTCGTTATTAGTTTGAAACTTAACTTTTTTTACGGGTCACCTGCAAAAGGTTGGTCTGTCATTATAGATAAAGATTTGAATCCGATAAGGGATATGTCGATGATGATGTATCGTTATATATTGACAATATTAGTAGAAATTTCAAAAATGACGCAAAAAAGATTTTCTACTAATTAAGTTCATCTTAATTCTTAAAACAATAATTAGCATGGTTGGATCACTTAATGCGATCAACGATGGAGATCTAGTGATGGTGCTTCAGTCATGGAGGGCCCAGATTAGATCCTCAGATAGATCCAACAATACAAGAGGGCTTTGAACCAATGACTGAGATGTGACCTGGAGCGAGTGACTGATCAGACGATGATGACAAGGCCCGGACAAACATGGAAGAACATGCGCTGGTGGTTCCTTCAATCCAGCCTTCCTCGCAACTACGATGGTCTCCCAAGCTGCTGATATGCTCAACATCTCCGTGATAGGGTTCTGCAGCCATGAAGGCTTTCAAATGGGTCCAAGACCAGAAGAATGGTCCTGGAGAGGCTCAGCATCTTGGAGCTTCCTGGGACTGTTGTGCAGATGCATATTGACCTCCATATGAGGTTGTCTTCGATGATGGGCTTGCACAAAGGTTCTTGCTCGGAGATGGAACTCCGATGAAGGGTTAGGAGCAGTAATATGGAGAAACAGTGGGGGAACAATATATGGTTCAGGTCCCCACGTAACATGGAAATGGACCTGATATTCGACCCAAACCGATGATTGGGTCAATGGTCAGATGGTGGAGGGAGATAGAGAAGCGAAGGGTGCAATGTGTGAGCCATTTGTTGAATTGAGATGGGGATGTGATCAAGTATAAGAACTTCGGGTAGATGCTCTGCACAAGATGTAACAATCAAACCAAAACGAGAGTCTTCGATCAATAGGATGTACTTGGGGATGAAGGAAGTCGTCTGGGTTGGAAATGAAGGGTCTCCGGGGGTCAGGGCCTCGATGGGTCGACGCTACTTGAGGCTGGGCTCCTCGCGACGGAGCACGACGAAGATGATGTCGTACCCAGGGCAAACTCACATCGAAGCCCTCTCTACTCGCACTCTCTCACTAATATCACTCTGAGAAAGGTGCTGAGCATAATGGATGTGGTGGAGCAGCCAAAGATGTCTGCAAAGATGGAGGTGCATGTGCTTTTATAGGCAGTGGAGGTTCGAGAAGGATCGAGTGAATTTGCACGAACCGATGCGTGGATCATGGAGAGGCTCCTCGGGCATGGATTAGGGATCCATGCTGTTCAATCAGGGTAGAGGATCAAAGGCTGAATCTATGGGGTTGGGTCGGAAGAAATGGGAGAGGTTGGGGCCAAACCTGATCTGAGGAAAAAGGCAAGGGGGAACCTGTTGACTGTGGTCAACAGTCCCAGGTGGACGAATCATGAGCGACATAGAGTAAGGACAAATTAGGCAACATGACAAAATACAGAAATAAATAATTAAAATTAGAAATAAAAATAGTAAATGATTTTAAAGTAAAAATGAGTAAAATAAATTTTTTTGTTAATTTACAAACTATTTTTCTATGTTTTAATTGTTTTTAAGATAAATATATTATGGTATATACAATATACGGTATTATGTACATGTATAATATACCTATATATTATATACATGTATTTTTATTTTATTATTTTTATGCAAATACATTTTATTTCATATTTTATTTATTTACACAATAATTTAAGAGAAACAGAAGTATTTTTATTTGATTTTTAAAGAATAATTATAGGTATAAAATAAATAAGTGTTATACATAATATATACTTGTGTGACCCTTTGTACATAGAGAAGATGATTTTATTTTTTGATTTAATTTATGTTTTATGAATTCTATTTTAATTTTATGTAATTATAAGAAATATATACAAGTGTCAAAAAATGCAAAATATATTGAATAAATAAATAAATGGATACACAGACACACACACAACTCTAGGTGTTGTATGTTTGTACGTATTCTAATTTTTTATTCTGTAGTTATACTTTTATTTACCAATCTTATTAAGAAAATTGAATTTATTTTGATATTATTTTATTTAGATATAAAATAGGATATATATATATACAGAAAGAATATTGATAAATATACAAAGCATAAGAACACTGTCTCTCCCTACTTTATTCTGTGTCGATTAGAACAATATTTGACCTTCTCTCGGGGTTCGGATGGGTCTGCATTTGTTACATAAATACATCTTTATTTTATTCTTTTTCTTTTATTCTTTATTCTTTTATTTGGATAAAAAGAATGTTAATTACACAATATTAACAAATGCATGCATGATGCTAATTTACTGTATTTGATACATCTTTACATATATTTTACTTAAGAAATTTTGTTAAAATAAAAGAATAAAGGATGTGAATCATGGATTCATCACCGATCCATGCAAGTTCAAAGAACTGCATCTGAATCCAATCAACTGGAACCCAACTCATATGAGAAGCACATGTCGTTGGAGTATTTGCGCTAGCTCCTATCAATGTATGCAATTAAAGAAGTGCCTTGGGTGTTATGTTGTTTATTTTCTGTTTATTTTACTTTTTACAATAAGAATATTGGGTTTGGAGAACTGTTTGAATTCTCTGACTTGTGTTAGAGGAAACAGAGCAGGACATGAGTGGCTTACAATTGCCATTGATCCGATCTAAAAGCTACATATTGATCTTTAAAAAGATCAATTGAAGCAAACTATTGATCACCATCTAACAAGCACCCACAACTTAACCCCATGGAGGTTGTTGCACCACCAGATCGAAGTAAGAAATAACTTCCTTAACTAATGGATTAGAGCTCCTCCTCATGTGTGTCAGTATTTTACTGCCAACCCATGCAAGTTCGAAGAACTACATCTGAATCCAATCAACCGGAACTTAACTCATATGAGAAGCACGTGTCGTTGGAGCCTTTGCGCGCCAACTCATGTCAATGTATACAATTAAATAAGTGCCTTGGGTGCTACGTTGCTTATTTTTTATTTCACTTTTTACAATAAGAATATTGGGTTTGGACAAGTGTTTAGTGATAAAAATTTCATCATTTTCAAAACTAAGAATAACACATTGTAGAACATATCATCCTCTGGACAACGAGTATTTATTTGAAATTTTATGATGTATAGATTATTTTATAAATTTGATTTAGTAAAAAATAGTGAATCTTGCTTTATTTATGCTAATTAAACCATTAAAATTCAATCTTCGGTCCGAAAAATTCGTAAAATTCTCATTGTCAGATCTTTTAATGCTCTATGTCGTGCCTAAAAACTTCAAAAAATAATTTGCACTATTCTATAAAACATTAATTATCAATTGACTTTGGTATTTAAATTATACTTAAGTTTTTGTTTAATATTTTTGCAAAAAATAAAGTATCACGAATTCTACATAAAAAATAGATATCCCGAGATAAATTTGAATGGAAAAATATGACGTGGATGGTTTGCTAGAATTAATTTGGTCTAAAATGTTTTGTTTCATCAATGCAGTGTCCATAAACTCCAAAATTATTACAATAAATGTCTTTTCTTTATTTGCAACGCATATGCAAATTTCATTAATTTTGCATTTTGTTTGCGTAAAAAATTGCATAATAACTATAAAATTGTGTTCATTTTTCATGCATGCATATCAATTTCTAAAAATACAAAAAATACATTTCATGTACATATAATCTCCTACGTCAATTTAGCAAAAAAACTCACCACTATGTATTTTCTAGATAATTAGGACTTTAGACACTGCCCGCTTCACTTAGATATGATATTTTGTTTTATTTGCTCAAAAATCATTTTTTAAGAATTCCAAATGTTTTCCTAAGGTATCAATATTTTAGGCCTGAAATATTTTTTTTAAAATTTTATATGGTGTTTTGAGCCAAAAAAATATTTGCAAAAATACACTAATAGGTATATAGACCTAGGTTGCAAAACACACTCGTATTCTCCTTGCATTTGAATTGATTTTGTATATCATAATGCATTTTCATTTTGCACAAAAAAACGTTAAAAAAACCCTTTTTTCTAAAAATATAGTTTTCTTTGTTGTTTGGAGTGTGATTAAGCACATTCCCTCCTTGTCGACCCTGGCTTCCTCAAGCTAAATAAATAATAGATGACAATCACATTAACTGGACAATATTTTATGTGTTGTTTTGATTGGTCCCTAGAATTATATTTTACACTAATCGACATTATTAATCAAGGGATTTTATATCTTTTCACGCTCCCCGATGAAACCAGATTTCATTAACCTTAAAGTTAAATGAGCCCAACTCAAATTCAAAGATTTTTTCATTAAATATGATATTTTAAACGATGAACTTTATATTTTAGTAAGGTTGAATTGGAATTCATATGCATGTGATATCAATTTTGGAATGCATGCATATTGGAACTTATGGTTTGGTTCCTGTTGATATCTGTGCAGAAGTATTTTCCTGATATTTACGTATTTTTATGCATTTTTTTAAAATTACACTAAAATTAGATTGTATAATAACTCATCTTTATAACTTTGAGCACAATATACTTAATAGATAATTTGATTTTTTTATCTTTATTTAACACATATATTTTGTTATATTTTTATGTCAATTTAGTTCACATGTACTTTTAGATTATCGCGCACTATCTATATGTGTGTGTGTCTATAATTGTAGTTAGTTTACACTTGACCATAGCTTAATTAATGCTTGTTAACATGATGAGTCATGCACTTGTCAATGCAAAAGGAGGAGTTTGCATAAGAAGTATGCAACAACAAGTGCTTGCAGATGAAAACAAATCGAGAAAGGTGCCATGCCTTTTTGAATTTTATGATACGACAAATGCGATGATTATGGATAATTCACAAAAAAGTAATAGCTTTAGGGATAATTCTCCATACATTCATTTCAAATGTGATTCGATCAAGTCCTGCCAATAAAAAATAGAGAATTTAGAAAAAAAATTATGATCCTGGCAACATTTCATAGATAAATGCTACTTTTAATTTAATGATATATTACTCTCTTTAACCTTGAGATACAATTACTTTCGTTGTCCAGTTCTAATCAAGTATAATACGTGCCATACACATTACATCATTTTAATTGATGCATATGAAAATTAAGAATGTAATGAACATGTAATGGTTAAAAATATAAACAAACGATACTTCACGCTTTATTTGAGAAAATGTTGCACTTGTATGTATGTTTATATCGCACGTAATGAGGGGAAAGCTTATTTACAATAGATTTATGTCAGGATAAATATTCAACTTCAAGTCACTTAAATGGTGAAGTGTCCAATATCAGCCCTCTAATTATCTGTCCTTTAAAAAACAAATCAAATTCCAGGGTGGAATTATTTTCAGGGTAAATTATAATCTGGATCCCCATCTATGGATCCGATATCAGAATGAGTCTCGATTTTTAAATTGTAACGATTCGGGTCCCCGGATTATTAATGTAAAGAATTTTTTGAGGCTAATGACGAGTATGTCCTTGTTTAAAAGTTGGAATCCAACCCTCATTTCCTTTCCAACAAAGATATATTCATCATGAATCTCAAAATTGTCATTTTCAAAATAATCCTGTGATTCAAATCGTTACAATTTAAAGATCGGAACTCATTCTGTGATCGAATCCATAATGGGACTCAAATTGTATTTACCCTTGTTTATATGCAAAATTGCAAAATCCGAACACCTTAAAATCCCTACACCGACGCCCTCCCTACAGAGGAACCACAAAAAATCGTCGACTCGCGAATCGTCCGCCAGCGAATCTAGGGTTTCGTCCCTTCCCCCCAAATCCAACTCGCCTCCTTCTACCAGCCATGGATTTGGGGATCGTGGGTCGCCACGCCCTGCTCTTCGACGACGACTTCCAGGCTGCGTTCGTCAATTCGCGCGAAGCTTTGGTCCCTTGGAACGAGAATCAATCCCTCCTCATCGATCGCTACGATGTCCGCCACCTCCTGTCGTCAATCCCGCCTCCGTCTTCCAGGGCGCATCCCAGCCGCGTTTATATCGAATTGGAAACAGATGGGTTGTCTCGATCGGACCTCGATCGGGAGCGGTACCTTGATCTTCCCGAGGACGAGCCCGACGATGGTGAAAGTGGGTTTAAAGGTTCGCATCTTGTGCCCTTTGTTACTAAAATTTTTGTGGCTTGAGCTTAATAGCTGTTTGTTTTTTATTTATAATATGAATCACCTTTGGTTTCAGAATTGTTTTGGTGTTGATTTCGGCACATTTTAGATCGGCAGTTACCTTTGTTTTTATATTTTACTTCTTGGGCATTTATCTTCCTTTGTTAGCCGGTTTAATATCCCAAATCTCGCATCTTCTAATTGGTGCATCAGTCAGTTTCTTTGCAAATTGCCAAATCATTTTAAGCATTTTCTCTCATCTTATTCTTTATTGAACTCAGTTGTGGTTGGTCTCAAGCTTGGGTAAATGAGGAGGGCTGCGTTAAATAGATGACAACAATCGTAAAATAGCCAGAGACAAATTCCTAAATAGAGTTCTTAATTGAGAATACTATTTAAGAATTTATCTCAAAACAATCGGATCTTTTCCACATGGATTTAAGTATATTGTTATGAAAATTAGATAAAATATTGATGAATTTAAGGTTCAGAAAGTCGGTATGTGGTATTCGTTCGATCAGGTGGTCTAAAGTGAGTAAGTGGATATGTGGAAGTATATGTGGATTACACAACTTGTATTATTTGAATTAAAAATAACTAAAAATATAATGATAAATTCAAATATTAGATGTATGTTTTAAAAAACTAACATAGAAGAAATATAAAGCATATACTCTTAGGTATAATGTGATTCCAATCAAAGTATTTTCAAAAGGTATCCATTTAGATAAAAGAATTCCTCATAACAAGAATTTGAGAGGTGGAATTACTTGCCATATTTACCGTTACAATGAAAAAAATAAGATCGAAAAATTCTTACGACATATAACCATAGTTTTAAAAAGCGTCGCCTCGAGGTGCTGAGGCGTACGCCTCGAGGTGAGACGAGCCTAAAGCGCCTCGAGACGTGTGCCTCAAGACCTATTGCTGGTGTGTACGCCTCACCTCTTCGTGAGGCGCTCGAGACGCTCAAGGCGAGGCGGGGGCGTAAGACTCGAGCATGAAGCTTTTTTTAGCTTTTTTGGTTATGTGCTTTGCACATGATCCAATTTTTTCCCTAAGCATTATATTTTTAATGTTTGTGTTTTTGTTTCCATGTTAAACCTTGCATATTTCTATATGTAGCTACATGTAAAGAGAAGAGATAACTCGAAACAAATAAAATTCTGTGATCTTGTATATGTCATGTTCAATTTATCATGCATCTGCACATACTAGTTCTATTGCATACATATTTGAGTTTGAATTATAACAAATATTTTATATTAGTTGCAAGTTTGAATGTTGCTGGTTCCATGGTCAGCATCTTTCTCACCAAATCTTTAGTATATACCATATCGAGAGTCATGGCTTACTTTCCAAATATATGGGTCCATCTACTATAGCTTGAAAAATTTTCTTATCAATATCTGTGACATACGTTACATTAGCCACAAAGAGACGACACATCGGCATTTTTTGCATTAATATAAAGTTGTGAATCTTAGAATAGTTATTCTAAGATCATTAGTTGCAAATCTTAGAATAATCGCTTATGTATTGTATCTCTTACTAGTGTGAAATTATATTTGTATGTGTTTTTGGCAAAACTTAATATTATTATATGCTTTTTTAATGTATTTTTCTTTTCTTTTATTTTTTTTCAAAAAATTGAGGCTTACGCCTCGACCACCTCGAGGATTACGCCTCGCCTCAATTTTAGAGAAAATGCCTTGGACCATCTCACGCTTTTTTAAACCTTGCATATAACAAAACCAATGTTCAGGAAGGTGCTATGCGGTATTCAGTCGGAGGGGTCACTGCATAGAGAGTATGCAGTATGCGGGGAGTATGCGGTTTTATGCGGTTTGGTATTTTTTATTATTAAAAATATAAATTAATATTTAATATTACGTTAATATTCTCAGTCGGGAGAGTATGCGGTGAGTATGCAATTTTATGTGGTTTTATGTGGAAGAGTATGCGGTTTTATGCAGTGAGTATTCGGTATTATGCAGGGAGTATGCGGTTTTATGCAACTATGCGGGTGGATTATTTGGTTTTAGATTAAATAAAAAATGTTATATCAGAAAAGCGGCCAAGTATGCAGCCACATAGGGAGTATACTCGGCCTAGTATGCGGGTCAACCCACATACATGGCCGTTTCATCATACTCGCAGCGGCAAGGTCCTCGAGTACGAGTATGTGGTCGAGCATGCGGCTTACTCGACTGCTTTTCTGTACACTGAACAAAACAAACCAATTCCAAAATAATGATGAACTAATTTCAAAATATGAAATTGGCATCTTTCAGAAAAATAATAACATTTGCATCATTTGAAGTAGCGGAAAAAATAAAATTAAATAAATGCAAGAACATATGACTATAAAATCAAATGAAAATAAAAAATAACTAATTTAACATTTAGAAAACAACAAAAGTGACATTTAAAGCTTGAATAACATAAATTTATTATAACAATAAATTTCTTCAACATATATTTTAGACACATAACATAAATTTCTCATGATGTCATATATTATATGTTAGACACATAACATAAATTTCTTCAACATATATTTTATCGTACTTTTAATTATAACAATATTTCAAAGATTTGCTCGAAATAGATATGATTCACGGTTTCTCATGCGGTCATATTATTATATGTTAGACACATAATATAAATTTCTTCGACATATATTAATTGTACTTTTAATTACAACAATATTTCAAAGATATATATATGTATTGTTTAATTCTTTCACAATATTTATAGACAACGTATTCCTCTTTGATTGGATGATGTTGTTCTATCTTCTATGTTGGGGTTCTTATCTCTATTATTTCACCATATCTTATAATGTTAAGTATTATATATTGGGCATAGGATATATAATTACATTGACATATATATAATTATAGTTTTATGCAAATTTTTTTTATAAAAACCGAGGCTTACGCCTCGACCACCTCGAAGTAAGGATGCAAACGGATACGGATATATCCGTATCCGATCCGTCACCGTATCCGTTTTATACAGATTTTGACGTCCGTATTCGTATCCGTTTTAAATGGATACGGATATGGATATCATTTTGATATCCGCAAACATCCGTATCCGTATATCCGTTTTAGTATATAAATATAGTCGTAGATTTATTTTTAACCACATATAACATAATTCTCTACCTCCTTTTACCATATTTATATACTTTTTATGATACAAACATATTTAGTAAATTAATATCATGTGTTTTCCATCCAATTCTTATATATTTATGTCGATTCTATAGAGTATTTCTAACATTACTCGTGTGCGATCAATATCCGTTTTACATCCGTATCTGTTTTTAAGCATATGTTAAGATAGTTTTAATATCCGTCAATATCCGTATCCGCATCCGTATTCCTATTAAAAAATGGATAAGGATATGGTAATATCTATATCCGTATCTGTATCCGACCGTTTGCATCCCTACCTCGAAGCTATGCCTCATCTCAATTCCGAGGAAAACGTCTCGGTCCACATTTCGGTTTTTCAATATTCGATAACATGTCTTCTTGGCATTTTCAATATTTTCTATTTCAATGAGCCAAAGAAGGTGGTCATTCCTCTACTTATACTCTTCCTCGATTCTTGTGAAACTCTATGTCCCCGTAAATAAGTGCTACTTCTCATGCGCTTCCTCTACACTGAATAAGAGAACTTTGACCAATTCTTGCTCTCCTTAAAATTAGGTGAAGAACTTGAAAGGAACTTGAAGGTAAGAAAATAGCCTTCTAGTTTTCCTTGGAAGAATTGAGAGGATTATACATAGGCAGAGGTTTTTTATGTTTCATTTCTGTATGTTAAGGGGAAGGAACGTATTTTTCTTTGAAGGCGTTAAATTTCTGGATTTTAAACATATAATGAAACTATACCATAACATATATTTATAAAAAAATGTTTTTTAGTCTCTCCCTTGCATTCCATTTGTTCATACCATTTCCCTCCATTTCTTTCCCCTTTCAACCTTTCAGTCCACATTTTCCAATCTCCATCCTTTCTAGATTTTAGTCACTTTATTAGTATCTGGTTTTCGATGATGGGATCTGCTTAATAATCGCATACATTGTTAGCGAGTGTTGTATTAATGACTGTTTTATTAGTCCACCTTCCATGTTTTTTTATTGGTATTTGGCCAAGGAGCTCGAATTTCTTTGGTTATCACAATTTTTTCTGTTGTGCCAAATTCAGTAGATATTTTTTTTCTTTTAGTTTTTATTAAGTAATTTTGTCGGTGTTGGCATTCATTGTTCCGACTCCTCAGGAATGACACACGTCTTCATGCATGTTTCATGACTTATATATTCATATATCGATTTTAGCTTGACTCATGCGATTATTCATGGACAATACAAAACCGTTCTCATAAAATGAGGTCAAAACACTCTCTTTTCCGTTATAAATCTTCTTGGGCAGAGTGTAGATGCAAATACTATCTTCTTTCCGGGATTTATAACCTCATAATTTTCTCCCTCTTAGTTTGGAAAGTGGTTATCCTCTTAGTTTGGAAAGTGGTTATGGTTCTCTATAGCTATATTTGAAATAAATATACAACGAGCTGCTGCATGTTGCTGTTTTGGATGTTGATAGAGATGGTATGCCACCTTTCTGCTTTCTTATCTTTGTTGAGCCAATTTTCGAAGTTCACAGGAAGCTGTCTAATTCAATTAATGAGCTTACTCACAGGCCAATGAGTCAAGTAAGATGCTTTACTTATTAGTTTCAACATTTTTTTTTACAGATGTATTGCCTGTGACTGTCTGAAAAGTTTCTTGAGGTTGTACTTTAGTAAATATTTACTCTTCAATCTTACTCTTCACAGGAGCTGCTATGGGAGAAGATGTAATTAATGGAAGATATCAGGCTGTTCCTTTATCATATGGTGATAATGGTGGTTCTATTTCCAATAGCAATGCTGATGATGGTTCAGACTATTCTGGTTATCATCCGTGTTTTCCATTGCCTGAATATCTACTCAAATGCCTAGTAAGTTTATTGTACCTTTACTCCCTTTTTCTGTTATATGAAAATAAGTTTCTTTATGGATCATTATTTTCTACTTGTCTTGCTTGTCCAGTGATTCTTGTTCAGCCTGCATTTGCTATTCTAAGGGCTACATGTCTAAGTTTCAGATTGTTGAAGAAGGATGAAGTTCTTTACTAAGGTTGGGCTAGTTTGCTTTGTTGTCTCATGACTTAATGTTGGACAGGTGGGATGAGAGACATATAACTATGCTCTGAAGAAAAAAGTTTCAAGCATGACCTCAGACTTGTTGGGCCTGCCCTTGTATAAACTATTTAGTTGCTTAGTTTATGTTGGGCTCACACAGATTTTTATGTAGCAATAACCTTGGAATGGATTTAACGTGATATTTACTTTTATATTTTCTATCTACTAAAGAAGTTGTCTTCCTTTGGTGTTTCATGCAGCCTCCCAGTGAGAAGTTTCATCAGATAATTGCAAGAACTGCGATGTTCGTCAGTAAACATGGGGGGCAATCGGAAATTGTATTGAGGGTGAAGCAGGGCGACAATCCTACATTTGGATTTCTGATGCCCACTCATCATCTTCATGCCTATTTCCGTTACCTTGTTGAGCATCCTAATCTTCTTAATATTTGTCCTGTCGATGCTCGAGATGAAAAGAACATGCTTGCTGTTGGGGAAAATGAGTCAAGATTGGCTGGTGAAGCACTGTCATCACTTGGATCTCTATATGGTTCTCTGGATGAAGATGAATATATAACCCAAGAACCTTCAGATAAAAAACGGACGGAACTTGGCAATCCTGCTGATACCAACACTGGTGATTTGATTCAGCAAATCGTTAAGGAAGAGTTTTCTGTTCTTATCTCTGGCCGTGAGACCAAATCTGTTCCTTATAAAGACAGCACATTGTCGCTGAAGAAGAACCTACCGGTAGTTGCTCCAAATGCCATTTCTGTTACTAGCAAAGCAAAAGCTAAGACTGATCCTCTTGGCACTTCGCCAAGTAAAGCTTATCCAAGCGCATCTAACATTGAAAAGTTAATTGTGGAGCCTCCATCCACTATGAAGGAAGCCATCAGCAAGATTGTTGAGTTATTCTAAGAAATGGAAGGGAATTTGAAACCGTCCTTATTGAGCAGGACCGGTCCCATGGTAGATTTCCATTTCTTCTGCCAACTAATCTGTATCATGCGTATTATCTAAAGGTTCTACATGAAGCTCAGGAGGTAGTCTTTAAACTCTGATGTCATTTCTCATTGTAATGCGGGCATTATTTGATTGATTTCCTCTAGGACTCTCCACATAATCACCGCATTTTTAATATGAACACTTGTTTCTTTTTTTTAAAAAAGTCTGCATTTTGGCTTTCAAACGGCTGTCATCACGTATTAATATTAAGGTTTAAATGTTATTTTATTTTTTTGCATTTGTTACACGTGAATGTCTTGTGCAGCTGCAAGTTTAACTGTGTTCTTTGCTGTGATTTATTTATATTTCTTAAATAGGAAATGGATGCTGTGTGGCATAAATTTCGGAGACTGATAAGATCAAGATGTCCTCTTTTTTTGTTGAATAATTTAAATAAATCGTCTATTTTTATGACACCTGCTGGGAGTTAACATTCCCTCAATACGTCAAATATTAGTCCTATTGTTGAACATTATGTTTTCTTCCTTTAGTCAGAATGAATTGTAGGAAACATGAAGAGTCCTTTATGGTTGAGTTCATTTGAAATGGTGGAGAAATTCATGCTTTCATTTTTGTATTTTTTTATATTTTGACTGTATTCTGGTGCATTTGATTTTGCAGTTTAAGCGACTTGATAAAAAACCCAACGCTCAAAAGCATGATTCACACCAAAAGCTGGATGGTTCAAGAAAATCTCGCGAAAGATATGGATCTGCTCCTCAGAGCTCTGCAAGCCAGTCAGAAGGCTTATATGATCCTCAACGAAAGGAGAAGTTCAAGATGGTGATTGGTGGGGGCAAAAAGGATTCACCAGAATCATCCCGGGTACCTGCCAAAGATTCTGGTGTCAGTGTCGATGTGGCAGCTGCAATTGTTATGGCAGCGACAAGAGGCTTGAGTAGTCCAATGGAATTTCAGAAATCCAAAAAACCAATGGAATTTCAGAAATCTGACGAACCTTCTGCCATAAGTGCTGATATGTCTGCCACCAGAGGCTCACGTAGTCCGCCTGAATCTGATAATCCTTCCACAACTATCGCCAGAGAGTCTGGAAGTGTTTAGCTCCTGGTCATAGTCGTCCTAGTTTTAGCTTTGGAAGCTTAAGCACTGATATGGCTGCCAAAATAGTCATGGCTGCCACCAGAGGTTCACGTAGTCCACCTGAATCCTGTGGTCCTTCCACAACTATTGTTAGAGATTCTGGAAGTGTTTTGACTCCAGGTCAAAGTCGTCCTAGCTCTAGCTTCGGAAGCTTATCTGCGCTCCAAAGCGGTAGTATTTCAATTTCAGGAGGGCGAGTTTCCAACATAGCACCGAGCAGTTCAATTCCTCGTATTTCACCTGTATCTAATGACCAGCTGGATGGAAAGTGTACAAGTGGTCCAGACAGTGTGAAAGTTGCTAATGCTATGGCAAAGAATGTGGCCCTTGCTGCTGCCTGTGAGGCGGATTCTTCAGAAGCTTCCATGACTAAGGAGCAGAAGCTGAAAGCGGAGAGACTGAAGCGGGCCAAGCTTTTCACCTCTTTGATCAGAAGTGGTGGTCAAATTGCAGACAAACTTTTACCAGCATCTGTTGAGCAGATTGGGTCTCACGTTGCTGGGTCTGGTTCAGCAATCTCAGGTTCTGTATCTGATCTTAGCAGGAGAGAAAGGAGGGTAGCTCGGTGCCTGTAGATGCAGGGAGCCCGCACAACTCTGATGAGAATGACTCCAGTCGTCAAGGAGTCAAACACAGGTCCAGGAAGCACTCCTCGAGGACCCGAGGGAGTGATGACGATGATTTTGAAGAATACTCGTGTAAGAAGCGTCACTCTGAATCTGACAGAAAGGAAAGAAGGCACAAGCGGCACAAACACCATTCGTCGAATGCTAGTAAGCACGAGAGCTCCGAAGATGAGGTGCCACATCGGAAGAGATCCAGTTCCGGCCATTGCCATTACAGGCATGGCGACACTTTTGATGAAGAGTATCATGACCGATCAGATTCACACCGTCGAAGAAAAGCCCACACTGAAAGGAAGCAACCGGTCCATAAGCAGGAGGAAATGGCGACGATACTAGAAGAATCTGATGGTATTTTGACTAAATCTAAGAGCGCTGGTTCCGAAGGTATAGCCCCAACATCAAGTTGGGGTTCTCAACCCGATAACACAGGAATTTCTGATGATTTAAGAGCGAAAGTCCGAGCTATGTTGATGGCCACATTATAGAGGAAGGGCTAGACATCGAACATGGCAGAAATTTGTCTTGTTCCAATGTTTAGCATCAGAGACCCAGTTCCTTTTTTTTAAATATCTTGACAGAGACGTAGATTGTGATTTTTTATCTCCAGGCATCTTGGCGATGAAGGGATCGTCGTGGGGGGCTTGTTTAATTCTGGGGAAAATCTGTGGAAACTCCCATTCCCCAGTTTTAAAAATGGTACGTTATGAACGTCTTACACTTTTTTAGGGATCTGGATTTCTCTTCAAGTAAAGGTTGTTCATTGAGTAGCTCAACAATCGACCATTTGGATGCGGAATGAAAAAAACCGTCGAGAGTTGTGGAATTACAACTTGAACTGCTTATCGAGGCAATGAGGAGAAATTTGCAACGTTAAGAATGTGCGCATTCCGATGGATTGTCTGAATGGAGCACCGTTTGCCATTATTGTTTTATGAGATGTTTATACCCATAACCTTGAATAGTTCCGTAATTACTCTAGGAATTTATGATAATCACGAATTACATCCAGAACTTCGAGTAATGCTTAACCTTTACATGACATAACTCTGTGTGAAGTTCCATTTTAATACTTCGTTAACTATGACGGAAAAAGTCATATGTTGGCCATTTTGCCTTTCGAAAGACATCATATTTATAACATGATGCCATTTGTAAGTCAAACAAAATGATGGCCCCACATATCCCCGGTAAGCCTAAGGCCTTCGTCTCGCACGTCCTCGGCAAGCAGCTCCCCCTCCCTCGGTTCCTCCCCCCCGCCCCGCGGAGTCCCCCCCCTCTCGTCGCCCTCTCGAGCCCCGTTGAAGCTCCCCTGCCCACCCCCTGCTCTTGTGCCCAATTCCTATCCTGCCAAGACCAGCCACCATCCGAAGCACCCCCCTCCAGCCCGGCTGAAGTCCCCTGCCCACCCCTTGCTCGAAACGTACAACCGCCCCTCTCCCCCCCAGCTCCCTATCCCGCCAAGACCAGACACCACCCCCGTCTGCCCCTTGCTCAAAGACCATGCCCCGCACCCCCACCCCCGCGTGCCCATCTCCTCGTTCCGCCAAAACCAGCCACCATCCCCATCTGCCCCTTGCTCGAAGCCCACCCATCACCCCGTCGGCCTGGCTGAAGTCCCCCTGCCCCCCCTCCCCTTGCTCCAAGCGTACCCATCACCCCCTTGCGAGGAGCATGCGTCCCGCCTGCCCCTGCTTGAAGGCCACGCCGACCCGGATGCAGCCCCCTGCCCACCCCTTGCTCGAAGCGTACCCCCACCCCCTCGCGAGGAGCCTACGTCCCTGTCACCCCCACCCCCCGGTCTCGCCAAGACCAGCCACCATTCGAAGCCCCGCACGCCCAGCTCCTGTCCCGCAGCCAAGGCCAGCCACCATTGGAAGCCACCCCCAAGTCCAGCCCCCTCTCCCTGGAAGCTGACCTTTTCTTTTTATTTTTTTGGTTTAATCTCAACAGTTAAATCAATGATTGGTTAGATTAACTCAGCTTTCTGGTTGAGTTAATAGACTGAACTAACGGAAGGAAGGCTATGGGTGTAAAACATAGTGGTTATTCGGGGTTCTGGATGTAATTCGTGATTATTGAGGGTTCTTGAGATAATTACGAAACTACTCAGGGTTATGGGTGTAAATATCCATTGTTTTATCAGGTAATATTGGTATTTTTTGTGGTGACGTACTGAGATAACAACGTAATATCTAGGGCTGTGCACGGGTTACGGGTTAGACGGGTATCCGATCCGATCCGTATGGATCGACCCGAAACCCATGAGTATCCAGCAAACTATTTTGGATCGGGTACCCCACCCTGTTTGATCCAGCATATATGGAGCCCCGACCCAATGATCCATGGATACCCACGGATCGATCCATTTGATTGTCTCTCCAACATGGACAATAACCATGGGTTGACGGATCTTATCCAGGGACTTGGCAATCTCTTTGCCCATCTCGACTTCGAAATTGCTTGCGATTTAAATCGTTGATTGAAATCGATAATTTGAATCATGTGATATTCTAATTTGAGCGAACTTTAATTCGACCCATAGCAACAAAACAAGTATTTAATTATCAAGTATCGATCATTTAAAATTCGAAGATAAACATATTATACTTGCTTTGAAAAAGCGTAAGCATATATCGAAGCCGGTTTATCAAAGCCCGTTTTCTTTTTTGTTATTTTATTTTTGTGTTCATCGTGATCTTTTCAATCAAAAGTTGTGCAAATGTAGAAGTAATGTTTGTTCACGTATAAATGATTTATTAACGTTGATTTTTTCTTAAAATTCCCAACTTAGAAATCACATCTCAATCATATCATGGATTGATATGTTTTAGTGATCCGCGGGTACCCGCGGGTAACCGAGGTCCATTCATATAATTCGGGTATCCGTTATTATGGTTATCCGTTGCAATGGATCGGGTCGACCCGATAATGACGGATCAAGACGGATAACAGTTAAACGGATCGGGTATCCACCCATGCACACCCCTAGTAATATCGGTATTTCGCTATTTTTAATGCATTAGGCTTAGTAGCACGATTGCAGATTTTGTTCAGCTCCTCGACGGTCCATCTCTTTCCTGCAACGTCTTGTTCTGAGTAATTCTCGTCAGCTCCGTCCAGTAGAGGATAAATGAGATTTGTCCATCATCATGGTTCCGTTAGTTCGAGAGATCAGGAAATACCGTAGACAGGAATATAATATATATGATACGTTAGTTAATAAGGGAATTTTTCTCGTAGTCAATAATAAGCTGTGTTAACCAAGAAGAAATTAAGATGTTGCTACCAAATCCACCAAATAAATCTAACCAAAATGGAAGGAATTCCCATTATGGAACCATCCTTACACTTATCAAAGAAAGTCTTCTTTTTTAAAAAGATACAAAAAAATGCAGGGACTAAGTGAGATTTTAATACTTATTTAGTCCCTTTAATTGACATAAACATCGACCTTTTAGTAAGATAATACGGGAAAAATGTTCGAGTCGGGATAGCTTTGTTGGTAGAGCAGAGGATTGAAAATCCTCATGTCACCAGTTCAAATTTGATTCCTGACAGTCAATTTATGTATAAATATTCATAGAAATTCATAAAAAAGTTGGTTGAGGATACATTGAATAGTCTAGAGCATGCTACATACTTATTCATATAGATGTATGTATATATACCTCCATTTTTATTTTTATTTTTGTAAAAATATGTTAATTCCTCATAATATTCTCTCTCCTTTTCCTTCCTCTATCTCGATGACTGGAACAAAGGCTTTCATTTTTGTTGAATATAGTTCAAGTAAGCCTAGATTGAGCCCCTAATCAAACTAATTTATCTCTGGTGGTAAATTTTCGACAGGCAGTAAAACTATCGTCACGAATAATAATAGTGGATTTTTACATGCATAACCTTGAATATTTTATAATTACAATCATAGCCCTACATAATTGTGAATTACACAAGAAATCCCGGATAGTCACTCAGTCTCACACCCATAACCCTCCGTTAGTTTTCCTGTTAACCCAACCATATCATTGGGTTAATTAACCCATGATCTATCCAATTGTTTTTTTAAAAAAAAACTAATGCTATGTCGTCGCTTGGAAGCGGAGGTCCAGGGGGCTGCTGGAGGAGGTGGTCCACGCGAGGGCTTGGGGGCGGAGGTCAAGGTGGAGGGGGCTGGAGGAAGAAGGGGGAGGTGGTCGACGCGGGGGGGGGGGGGGGGGTTGGGAGGCTGAGGGAGACAGGCTGGAGGAGGAAGGGGAGGGGTGGTAGTCTTCGAGGGGGGGAGGGGAGGGGGAGATGTTGTAGGGAGATGCAGAGCTTGCAGGAGGACGGCCTTGTCGAGGCCACGATGCATGGAGGGGCTTCTAGACCGGGGCGGCGGGGGGAAGAATGGGAGGAGGAGGTGGGTGCCAGAGGATGTAGGAGGGAGGAGGAGCGCAATGAGGGGTGGGACGCAGGGAGCTTCTAGGAGCTCAGTAGGGGGATGAAGGGGAGGAGGAGGTGGGTGCTAGAGGATGTAGGGGTGGGGGTTGGCTGGCTGGAGGAGGAGTTCGACGGGTGCGGGGGTTGGCTAGCTGGAGGAGGTGAGTGCTGGAGAGTTCGACAAGAGGAGGGGGGATGGAGAGGGGGGGGATCTCCTTCGTAAATAATGAGAACTTAAAGGGTATGTCCTGCATGTAATTTACAATCATACAAGGTTATGATTGTAATTATAAAATTACTCAGAGTTATAGGTGTAAAAATCCCTAATAATAATCAATAACTTGGAATTCACTTGAAAAGGAATGAGTCCCAAACACATCTAAAGCTATAATTTATAACCATCCTTATCTTGGTAACGTGATCTTTCCACTAACCTTCCTCGATCTATCCATCCGAATAGTCACAATCTCTACCTTCTAAGCTGTTCATTAACATATATATATATATATATATTAATAAAAACTATAATTGGTAATAAAACTAATCAAGGAGGGTGAGTGAAGGTGATCGGCAAGGAGATCATTGAGCTTAATCTTCCCGCAGTTCCCCACGTCCATCTTCCTGAACTGTCTGCAGATTTCAGATACGTCCTTCTCCGATATCTTTCCCATCTCTTTCAACTTGTATATCACGAATTCAGATTTGCTGCAAAGCATTATATGACATAAACATAGTTGGTTGGTAAGCGAAATCTATCGTTGTTCTTCCTGTTTGTTGTTAGAAATCAACAAAAAAAAACTCTAACCAGAGGAAGGCATTGTCATTGATGTCAGCAGCAAGGAACTCCGCAACGGTCATCCCCTTCCGAAGAACGTGCTCAGCGATCCTCCGGTGTCTCCTGTTGACCCTCGCCTCCGCGAGGTACATGAAGGCTCTGGCCACGGCCAACGTCGACAGGAGCAGCCACGCGCACGCGAACAACCCTTCCTCCCAAGGTCTTGAAGGTGTGATCTCCATATCCAACAGTGGTAACGGACATAACGGCCAGGTAGAAGGAGTCCAGCCACCCGAGGCTCCTCCACGCGGTGGAGCACGCACGTGCCGGCGCCCACGCACAACACCACCGCCATCATGGCCGTGGCCACCTTCAACCGTATCCTCACTCTCCCCTTCTCCGCATAGAAGACGACGTGATTGGCGCCCAGCAGGAGCTGCTCTTGGAGGTGGAGGAGGTGGGAGAGAGTGGCACCGAGGAGGATGTAGATGAAGCCGAATCCGAGGAAGGCGAAGACGATTGAGAAAAGCTTGGAGAGCGGAGAGGTAGGTGTGATGTCGCCGTAGCCGATGGTGCACATGGTGACGAGGAGAAGTAGAGGGCGTCGACGATGGGATGGGTGTCGAGGGAGGAGAAGTGGTCGCGTGCAAAGACGTAGGCGGCTATGCCGGAGGCCAGGTAGAGGAGGAGCAGGAGGAGGGCGAAGTTGTGGACGGGTGGGAAGGTGGGAATTTGATGGGTACCAGAGGGAGGAGAGGTTGGGGAGCGTGGGGGCGGTGCGGGAGCGGCGGAGGGGGGAGAGATGTGGGCGGGAGGAGGAGGAGGAGGCTGCGTGTGGTTTGTGATGAGTAGTGGGAGCTGGTGATCCATCAAGTCCTCCTCCTCCTCCTCCTCTTCCATGTACACTCCAGCCAGCCAATCCCCGCCCCTGTCGAGCTCCTCCTCCTCCGCTGCATCCTCTAGCATCCACCTCCTCCTCCCCTTCATCCTCCAGCTGAGCTCTTGGAAGCTCCCCCGGTGGAAGCCCCCTGCGTCCCACCGTGGAAGACGATGGATACATGGAAAATTGCAAAGTGACTTTCTTTTGACTCTTGGGGAAATTGCACACTGCCCCTGAACTATTACGCAATTCCAATGCACTGCATAAACTTTAATAAGTAATAATTTGACACTGAATCTGTAAGTTCGTTTTGACGAAATTTTGAGTTAATATGTGATTTACAGCTTGAAAGATAACATCATCAACTTAATTCCTTTAATTTGGGAAAACAAACCGTAAAGATCTGCCACATTATTGCAGGAGTGATAATGAAATTGGATGTACATCTCAGGGACTTTCACGTAATCTAATAGTTTTATGGGATAATTACACCCATAACCCTGAGTAATTCTGCAATCTCAATCATAACTCTGCATAATCGCGAATTACACGAGAAACCCCCGATATTCATTCCGTCTTACACTCATAACCCTCCGTTAATTTAATATGTTAACTCAACCATATCTATGAGTTAATCGAACTCATCCTCAATCCAACGGTTAATAAATAAACAAAAAAAAATACACATCTCTCTTCAACCTCCAACCACCTTCCCTTCAACTTCCGTCCACCTGAACCTCTTCCCTCCGACCTCCCTTCACCTACCGTCGACCGACCACCTCCCATCATCCGTACCGCACCTTAACCTGCAGGGACGGTGCGAGTATGAGCGAGCCGAGGAGCAATGAACTAAAGAAGGAAGGGGGGTCGGAGGATGCCGGGCTGCAGACTTTGAGCAGGGGAGGATCGGGCTTCGAGCAGGCGGAGGTCGAGCAGTAGCGCGGGGCTCACTTGGCGCCGGGGAGGGGGGTTCGGGGGATTCCGACCGCTGGGCGGTGGGGTGGGTTGGGGGACGCTTCAAGCCCGCTGGGCGATGGGGTGGGTCAGTGACTGTGGAAGGACCTGGGTGGTGGGGTGTTGTGGGGGGGGGGGGGATTGGGGATCGGGCCGCCGGTCGAGCGGGGGGAGGAGTAGGTGTTGGGTGGCGGCGGGTCGTGGGGGTCGGGTCGAGCAGGGGAGGAGGGGCGAGCGGGGGGGGGGGGGGGGGGTCCAGCAGGCGGCGGGTCGAGGGGGGGGCGGTGATGGGTCGAGCAGGTGAGGGTACCTGGGTGGGGGGTCGACCAGGGGAGGATAAGTCTCGGGGGGGGGGAGCGATGGGGGGCGACGGGTCAGTGGGGGTGGGAGGACCTGTGAGGTGCGCCGGGGGGAGGGAGTGGTTGGGGTTGTCGGGGGGAGGGAGGGAAGGGGATGAGGACATGGGCGGTTGGTTGGGAGGGAGGGGGCTGGGACGTCGCGGCGGCGGAGGCGGAGCTTCGAGGAGAGCTTGCTCGGCGTCGGGATGGGGGTTCAAGGAGGAGCTCGACACCTTGGGTGGTGGGGGACTTCGAGTTCAACCGAGGGGTGTGAGGATGGCATGCTATTGCAAATAAAAATGAGCTTTGAGGGCAGTTTCGTCCTTTTCAACGAAAACCGTTAAATATAACGTGTGTGGCAAATGGAATTTAACACAGGGTTATGCCATGTAAGAGTTAACCATTACTCAGGGTTTCTCGTGTAATTCGCGATTATGCAGGGTTATGATTGAGATTGCAAAATTACTCAGGGTTATGGGTGTAATTATCCCTTTAGTTTTATATGTCATGGTCACCTTTTCCACAAATACAAAAAGACAGAAAACACACGCACGCCTAAGTTAAAAATGGCATCTGATTTTATTAGAAAAAAAGAGAGGCATCTTTCGAGCTGAAAGGCTTAAAAGGCCACTTGGAGAAAAATGGGCAAAACGTTGCCTCAAGTTGCTGCCTGCACTGCCGCTAAGGTCAATAAACAAGTAGCTCTCATGACATATGAATCGTATCAGAACAAGTTTTCTGTGATATCATTTGAGAAGTCATCGTAGTCTCACATCGGAAACTCACGAACAACAAGATGATATCGAGAGATTTGATTGTCCATTTTGAGAAGGGAAGAAATGGGATATACCCTTGAAAAGTCGACAATGGCGACATGATACCCTTGAAATTGCAATAAGATGTAAGAGGATGGGGGAGAGGGGGAAGAAGACAGGGCGGCATGATTCGAAAATAGGATACCCTTGAAAGGGCAATTTCGTCGATATGTAATGGTTTCCGCTAATGTCTATAGTTAGTCACTAGTTAGAGATCTGGTGTAAAACATTATTACATTTACAATAACAAGTCTCATGTCTTCTTTGGCATTAATTAAGGGGGAGCGCAAACTTGAAGTTGGCGATTCATATGTCTAGGAGGGGAAGAGTGGCAGGGAAAATATGGAAGGCAAAGAGGGAGCTACTCGACTCGGAAAAGGAGAGCTAAGGGCGCGGTCCTCGTGGCATGACGAGGAAAAGAGTTGGTGGCGCATGTTAAGTGTTGGAATTACCATAGTCTGCTACGGGCGTGGGAGCTGCTCGATCTTGATTGAGCGGTTCGCGCGATTTTGTACTTTTTGTGGGCCCGTATCATGCATGGAAAATCATGTGAACTGCTCGATCAAGATCGAACAGCTCCTACGCCTACAACATGGACAACACCACTGCAGAGGATCCGTGTCCTGGAATTGCTTACAGACCTGGTGAGAATTATTCAGACATTGAAGTATAATTCTTAGCGATAGGAGAATGTATACTCCTGCAAATAGCAACAATTAATTGCATGGCTATACTTGTATAATACTTGTTAAATCTAGGCATACATAATTTCTGAATGTAAGTACAATAGTTATATAAATTTACGGAAAGAGAGTTGCATATATGAGAGATGATAAGATAAATAACAAAAGATTCAAATGACAAAAATCATAAGATATTCAGCATATATATATATATATATATATATAGGAAAACATTTTTCGGCGTTTTTTTTATTTTTTTTGAAAAATAAAACCATGTATATTCATCCATATATCCCTCCTATATGCCGTTCGAATTTCGTCAGAAACAGAGACTCCTACGGCCTCCACCTCGATGGTATCGATTTAAAAAAATCCTGTTACCGTTAAAAAATTACTGTCCGGATGGAGGCCGTTAGGAGTCTCTGTTTCTGACGAAATTCGAATGGTATATAGGAGGGATATAGGGATGAATGTACATGGTGTTATTTTTCAAAAAAAATAAAAAAATTTGCACAAATAAGGCGGGGGCAACCACATATGACCCATATATATATATATATATATATATATATATATATATATATATCTAAAATGTTTGAGAGAGTAACTGAAATTAGTTGAACTAAGAATAAACATGGAAATCTGGTTGAAATGGCAGAGGAAAATCATTCATACAATAATTGATTGTTTCAAAGGGGAGACAATATCAAACATCTAGAAAAAGAAATTTGTCCATGACAGAGGTTCGCTGCCATGCAAACATAGGTTGTGGTTCAAGGCTGCAAGGTTTGAAACTATAATAACAACAACAAAATAAAGTATTTTTTTAAAAATCTAATTTAGTTTTTAAGTAACAACATTTTGTTTGTAAGCTAAACTTACCTCTGCCAATTGTTATTCACTTATGGAATATTTAAGTTAACATAAAATCTTGATGTGGAGCACAATATATGATAACCTTCAATAGAACCAAAACAAACAAATATCAGATTGCAATTACAAAGATAAGTTGTAGATGAATAAACAATAAGAACAATATATCCTTGTAGTATTTCACTGTTAAACCCATGAAGATGATTATTTTTTTCCTTTTCTCAAAAAACATGATGATAGGAAAGGATGTAGTCACCTTACCCCCACAATGTGATAGATAGACTCTCATCGATATACATATTTAATTATTGAAAAAATATTGAAATATTATGTTAGGTATTTTAAAGCAAGAAACAAAATTTAGGACATATTTTAGCATTTTTAGTATGCAACAAAACCGGATATTTTGAATCTTTATGTTTCTTTTTGCTGGAAAACGTCTTTTCGGAATTGCACAACCAACAATATCTAGAAAATTGTGCAATAATTACAATTGCAAAGAAACTTTTTTATATGATTCTTAAATGAAATATGACGCATACCGATGATATTGGGGATGCAACATTTTAAAATCAACCAAGAAAAATTTATATCGTAGAATGGTGACGTTGACTTCCAAATGATGAACAATATATGTTTCTTCAACAAACATTTTAATCAATTCATTGGGAACAACTTATAAAGATAACTTGTTTGGACAAACTATACAATCTATGATAGTATATATCTCTCCTTCAGATAAGCCATGACCAAAAACAACGCTATCATTTAGTTTTATTAGACCCTCAATTGTAGTTCGCTAAAGAAGGCAAACCAATATATAAGTTGTTAAATGATGGATATTATTAATTATAACTTATAGTTTAATTTGATTTAAAAAGTAAAAGTATATCTTCTCATCAACAACAATAAAACCAACACTTGTTGATTTCTTCTGAGAATATAGACTCGAGGAATTCCATATTCGTACAATCTCGACCTTGATCGTGCATAGATCATCCTATAGCACTAAATCAGAATGATAATAATTATCCATAGTAGAAAATCATCTAGAGAAAAAAATAATGATTACAATAAGCATACTTTATGTTTTTTTAAAAGTACAACATTTAAAGTAAATCAACAATAACAACTGTAACATTTTCAAATTCGGCATTTGTCCTATGGAGTAATAGATCCATAAATAGAAGGAAATAAATATAAAATTTAGATAGAAATCATTTAATTAATAGAAATAAAGAAAATGAGTAAACATACAATAAGTAATATTTGAACATACCATCATCTTATTTAAAAAAAATATTTTTGGTTGACCAAGTGGTGATGTTATATAAGCATACCTAGAATTAAATGACATCACTTTATGTCTAATAAATTAGAAGTTGGAGCCAGATGAAGACATATAGTCCAATGTTATATATTCTAGTTGAATCTTAAATATAAAAAGAATAAATAGATATTTTCGTTTCTATTTTTCCTAAATAAAATTTACCTGCGATGAAGAATATGGACTTGGGGAATTCAAGATCAATGAAAAATTATGATGTAATTGTTGAACATATGCAAACAATATCTATAAGATCGGCATTTTTAAACAAACTTCAATCAATAATAAAAATTGTAATCTAAAATGCAAAAAAGCCTTTGAATTTCACATTGTCAAAGCTGTGAAAATACTTTGAATAGGAGACAAGCGGGCAACAAGCTGCGTCGCTAGTCCTTTTTGAATTGCGAAACCAATCCTTTTAAACACTACATCCGTAAATCTAGGAACCATCACATTACTACTCACGACTTTGTTTCTACAAGAAAAACAAGTTGTGGCTATAAAACTATACCTATGGATATGGGGTTTGTGGCCACAGAATTGGGCTTTGGCCACGACACGCCGTGGCCAGTAGCCGTGGCTACAAGTCTCGTCACGGGAGTTTCTAATCACGAATATGTCGTGGCCACCACAAGTGACCACAGAACTTATCGTGACCACAACTCTTATATTAAGACGTTGGCCATGGATTCTAGCTACGAGAAACTAGTGGCCACGGAATTATCGTGGCCACAAGTTTCCGTAGCCACATTCCGTAGCCATAACTCATTTTTCTTATAGTATTTGTGCTTTCGTGGGATTATGTTGTTTGGACATTCATAAGTTATTTCTCCCCATAATGTTATTATAATTTTCTTCTCATTATTAAGACAATCAAAGAAATATATTAATGGTTATTTATTCTATTTTTTAACCATGTTCATATATAATATAATTTCTTATAATATAAGAAAATCCGACCTGCTTCCTTCAATAATTATGCTTGTTTTTTCAATGATTCCTCTTTCATATAATCAACCGTTAGTTTAATTATGTACGATTCCACCATATATATCTTAAAAAAATGTATGACATAAAATCAAATATAAGTTAAATTTATATCCAAGAAGTTTAATTTAAATTTCATACCTACTAAATAAACGCCTTTGAAAATAGGACAGTCGACATCATCAAAGTTCACAAAGAAGAATTTAAATCAAGGAATCATATCGATAAATTCAGGATGATACTCAACTGATGTGAACTTCGAGAACTCCAAGATTAAGTCATTTGCCACCATATTAAAATTAGGTTTGTTGGGACGAATAATGAAATTATATATAAGTAGATATGACCCTCTCCTCTTGCAAATGGTACACTATAATAATTAGATAAAGGGGAATGATAACTAATTTAGTGATTATATAAAACCATGTCAAAGTCGGAATATATTAAAAGAATTAAAAGCAATAATATGCATACCTTCTCATCAATATATTCCGACTTTAACATTAGCAATTTCAACAATCTAGTGGAAAAAACAAAATTGAAGCTGACTGACTCAACCTTTGGATTTAGTTGTGGTTTTGATTAGCCCATCCTTAACTCAAGCAAATCAACTCAAAAAGAATTACACTGATGGAAAGGGTCGTGGTGCTAAAGAAAAAAAGTTTACAAGGTCTGTTATATTTACGATGAACATAGGAGCGAGTAATTGACAAACATTATAGAGTTCGTGTCGTAAAAATCGCATGTAAAGATACATGAGAACCCATACTCATTACTCATATGACACCTACTAAAAATATTACAATAATATAAAAAGAGATAGTGGAGTAAGAAATATCTGGTGGATCAGATGAAAGTTGGGGTTGCTTGGAAGGTGTACTTTCCAAGGCATACATCTGTCTAGATTGACGCTTCATTTGGACATCTTTGTCTCGTCGTAGTTTCCGCAAAATGTGGTTGGGTGTACTGTACACCGAAGATGTCCTCTTGCCTTGTTGTTGTTAGTCATTGTGGTTGCTGTTCTTTCTAAGACGGTTCATTGTGCGGTTGATGGTCAATTTTGTGAGGGGTTAAAGATCGAGGATTGCCGCTTCGAAAATATGATGACAACACCATATTCTTTATTAGATGGGATGCTAGGGCAATGAAAGGTGCCGCTGACATGGCCCAGATTTTGGGGTTGTTTAGGAATGTTTTGGGACTTCTAATCAACAACAATAAGTCCTTTTCAATTCTGTTTGAGTTGTAGGAAGAGATAATGGCTTGTGCCAATGCTTTTGGGGCACAGAAGGGGTCCCCTACTGATCACATACCCAAGGCTTCCTTTGGTTGTGGAAATTTGAGACTGGATGACTAGGTGGCGATGATTGAGGCGATAGAATGAAAGTTTGCTACATGGTAGACATCCTACCTCATTGTCTTGTCCTTCTTAAGGTGGTGTTACCCACTATTTTAATTTTCTTTCTGTCTATTATTACTACTTGTTGGTGTTCTAGGGAGGCTGGAGAGTTTGATGCAGAGATTTTGCTGGGATGAAATCAATGCAGGTCAGGGGAAACCGCTGGTAAAGTGGAAGATTGTGGCGATGGAGAAGAACTATGGTCATCTTAGAGTGAGGAGCTTTGAAGAGACGAACAAGGCCTTGCTGATGAAGTGGATTGCTCGGATTTGGAGAGGAAGTTGTGACTTGCTAATCCAAGTGCTAGGTAAAGTCTACGATGTTTTAGAAGATGTAACCTAGCGGGAGGGGTTAGTCTGTGTCGCCTTGAATATGGAAGTGCATGTTTAGTAAATCATGTGTACCCATCGCGGCCCATACAAGCTAACCTTAAACACATTGATATCCAACAAAGTATTTTGAATTGGGTATCCAATACTATCTGACCAGTAGCATGTGGGGCTCCAACCTTGTCATTAAAGACGGAGCTAGAACATTTTTGAGGAGGAGCCACAAGGTTTAAAATAATATGTCTATCAATTATGATACGATCATATTCGTTGTATAAAAATCTTTTATGAACGATGAACTATATCATCTATAGTTTTCATGTAAATTATCTATTTCAAACTTATTATTAAATTAATTATATATTTTTAATTCAGTTTTACATAAGTTGATATCATATATGTTCCATGCTCTCGGGATTTTAATGTTATCCATATCATTTTTTAAAGTAGACATACTCTAATATATTTATTTTTTAATCCAGTTGGATTTTTATTAATTACAATATAAACAATATTTTTCCAAATACATATCAAATTGAAACTATAAAATGCATAAATTTATATTTTTTTTACTATCAACAACCAAAAATATTGATATGTCAATGAAGAAGATACTCCAATCAAGAATATCTATGCATCTGACCACCTTTTTTGATAACAAAATAGGACCAATGATTAGTCTATGAGACTTGACAATAAAAGATTTTTTTTAGAAAAAGTAGTTTTTTGAGGTCGAGATTAAACCTTGTATCTGTATATGTGATAATGAAATTGGACGAAAAATCGATCTATTCTATAGTTTGATCCTTAAAAAATGATATATATATATATATAATAAGAAAATTGTGGTTGAGATCCATTACAAGCTGATCAAGTTAATAATTTATCAAAATAAGTTGATCCAAGCTAACTCAGACATGATCGGTCTTAAGCCTGAGTAAATTGAGGATGGTTACATTAGGGAACGAAATAGAGAGATCATTTTGAAAGATCTAGGTAGCAGTGGAGGTTACTTGAATCGTGCAAGCTATAGATGAATACAAAGGAAGGAAGTAGACGATTCTTTAAAGGTTATGAGACGTGGGAAAGGTGTAGGACCTGATGACATTCCTAGAGAAGTATGAAGAATTTTAGGTGAGCGTGGTTTGACTTGACTTACAAGTTTATTCAATGTTATTTGGCGAAGCAAGAAAATACCAAAGATTGGAGGAGAAGCTTTGTGGTGCCTCTTTATAAGAACAAATGAGACATTTAAAATTGTTCAAATTACTGAGGTATCAAGCTGATGAGTCACACTATGAAATTTTGGGAATGTGTGGTCGAAAGAAGATTGAGAGACGTTACCAAAGTAAAAGAAAATCAATTTAGATTCATGCTTGGTCGCTCAACTATTGAAGCCACTCATTTGTTGAGGATAACAATGGTGATTTATAGAGTTAAAAGAGAGAACATCCATATGATTTTTATTGATTTGGAGAAGTCTTATGATTCTATACAAGAGATCGTGGAGAGTTTAAGAGAAGAAATAAGTATATATCCTTTACATTAACCTCATAAAGGATATGTATGATAGGGCTTCATCGTGTGTTAGGATCCAATTTAGGAAGATTGACTATTTTGACATCAACCCACCTTATGATCCTGGTGGTAGAAGCAATGGGCTCCCACTCTAACTATCAGTGTTCAAACCCACCCTCCACCCATAACCATTAAAAAAATCTGAAAACACATGGAGGGATTCAGTCAACTAGATGAGAACATGTTGTCATTCAAATTTCATGTGAAACAAACATTCCTAACCCGTCTATTTAGAATAGGACTCTGTCAATTCTGAGACTGTTAAAATTTGACAGGCTTGGGATGGAATAGAAGTCTCGATTTGATTTGAAATTAATGAGAACATGACACCATATAGTGATCTAAATACCTTGGGTGTTTTCAGAAAGTACCCCTAGAAAAAAGGAAAATAACAGTGAGGCTAGCCAAGTTGGCTCCTCCTTGAGGTAGCCATTTAAATAACCAAGGTACTTATGATCTACTCGAACAATTTGGATACTCATGGATACATGCAATCCATTCAAATAATCTAGGTACCCGTTACAATCTAGTATCTATTAGAACTAGGTATGCAAACGATCAGATGTAGATATCGATATAGGTGTTATCCGATCCTTATCCGTTTTTAAATGAGAATATGGATGCAGATACATATACTAATAGATACGACAACTATGTTGTACTATCTTTTAAAAAATGAACACGAACGTAAAATAGATATTAATCACATACGAATACTATTTTCGTAAGTATACATGTATTATATGATATATATATATGATATAATTATAATAAATGTAGTTATATCATAATAGTTATACCAAATACGGTGAAAGAAAGCATAGATTATGTTATATATGATTAAATAAATCTATAAATATATTTACATATGAAACAAATATATGTGTACAGATATGGATATTGATGTTGTTATTTATGTATATCAAAGTGATATCCATACCCATTTCAAAACGGATACATATATGGATGTCAAAATATGTATAAAATAAACAAGGTGATAGGTCAGATACATATATTCATATATGTTTGCTTCTCTATAGAAGGAGTTAGATCAATCGGGAATTGAAATACGCTTATGTTGAACAAATAAATTACATGATTTGTCGGGTTGAACATAATAAATGGGATTACACCATACATTACATTCCATGGACATCCACGGATACCTGTCACCCATTCAAATGATCGGGGTACCACTGGAATGAGATACACATTGGAACTATGCTAATTGACCATTGAGCTTGTAATGATGGGTCCAAGCGACCGGTTTAGCGTAGATCTTTCCGTTTCTGGCTGGATGACTAGATTGAGCATGATGTCTTGCTAACGATGAATGAGGAGGCTTCTATGACTGATTTGGGATAAGGCTGATTGATGCTGAATTACTAACGCTTATGGAGCCTGACTACGCTATTGGGCGGTCCTTGGAGGCCAGATCGATGAAATGGGCTAGTGGCGAGTTTTCAATCCAGGAGGTATAGAGAGCCCTCTATGCACTTAGTTTCTGACCCCAAGCATTGTTTGTACCTAGTACATACAGATATGGAAATGGAGGATCCATCTACATGTCAAAGTGTTCTTGTGGTTGGCATGGCGTGAGCGACTAATGGCACGGGCTCGTAGGGCCAAGATCTTTCGAGGGGTGGAGAGGACTAATAGATGTAGACACAAACTCCTTGTTCTTCTTGTACAACACATCTACAAACATGTGGAAGGCTATGGGTCTGGTCACTATTTCTTCGAGTTACATCGCTACCTTTTGCGACTCAATGAACCAGCAAAGGGATGAACACTCAAAGTCGAACTAGTACTACAATTTTATGGGCCATTTGGATGTCTGGGAATGAGGTCATCTTTAGTGGTGAAAGATCGCATGCTGAGAATGTTATAGAACACGATAAGATCCCTGCAAAACTCCCAATCTTTGTAATCAGTATATTATATTATAAATATAAAGTTTTCGGATGGGCACTTTCTAGATGTTTTACAATTTTTCCTTGAAAAAAATTGCTTAGACGCAGCTGATATAGATCTGTTACTCTTTTCTTTTGCATAAGAAAAACAAACATCAAAACCCTGGTAGATAAGATGCATCCTTTAATCACGAAAAGCAGAGAGCGAATGCAGCTTGCATTGATACAGCCACAGGAGTATGAAGGGAAAATTCATAACCATCAAAAAGGGAAAGCTTGATTGGAGAAAAACACAGCCGAAACTTTCTACAAGGAGACCAGCATTTAGAATCTTAGATACAGTACCTCCACGGCCTAGGTTAAATCGAGAGAAACTTGGCCGTTAGGAGAAACGACAAGCAAATACATAGGTACTCATTCCAAATACGATTACTCCCTCCTGCAACAGTAATTCAGGCTGCTGCCTGTAATTCACAATCGATCATGCTCTGACCACAATATTGTGATTTAATCGTCATCTTCAAGCACACTGCGTCGCCTTTGGATCTGCCATTCAACAATGCATTAGTTGGCAATGAGTTTGAATAAGTACAAAGAAGTTCTATCTGCCTCAATGTCTACGGTCATTTTGATGTTGATAGTGCATCGAAGCATAAATTATAGCCGATGACCGGGAATGCTGTTTTTTTATATTCACCCATGATGCAGCCTTCAGATATATGGATCATGTAAAACTGCGGTGAGACCCATGATGCTTAATGCTATAAAGCAGTGCTTTTGTATGCTGAGGATCAAGGGGGTTGTCTAGATAATGGGAGACAGATTGGACGCAGTGCAATGCTACTGCGCAACGACACAAGGACGTTTTGTAAAACCAGAAACCAGCAGTTATCTGCAGGGTGCTGCAGTTGATTGTCCCTAACCAACATTGTAATCTGCAACAGGAACACCCAAAATTTTGTTTAAGAAACAATCAGTGATTCACAGCTTTCAAGATGCTCGAATACAGGCACTACCCAAATAACCATCATATCTAATAACATCTCTACTTACACCATGTTTGCATCTGCCTCTAATTTTATAAAAGATTCTGCAAACACTTTTTTTTAGGAAAAAGAGGGAATGACGTCATGCAGCGGCCCACCCGTAAGCAAGGTTTGAAAAAATGGAAGGCGGAACGAGGCGTTTTCATTGGAATCGAGGCGAGGCATAGCCTCGAGGCGGTCGAGGCGTAAGCCTCGGTTTATAGAGAAAAATATGCATAAAACTATAATTATATATATGTCAATGTAATTATATGTTCTCTGCCCAACATATAACACTTCAGACTATAATATATGATGAAATAATAGAGATTAGAACCCTAAAATATAAGATAGAACAACACCATATCCCTTTCTTCACATTTTTCATCCAATCAAAAAGGAATTCATTGTCAATAAATGTTGTGAAATAATTAAACAATACATATTTATCTTTGAAATATTGTTATAATTAAAAGTACGATTAAATATACGTCAACGAAATTTATGTTATGTCTAACATATAATATATAGCCACATGACAAACCGTGAATCATATCCATTTCGAGCAAATCTTTGAAATGTTGTTGTAATTAAAAATACGATTAAATATACATTGAAGAAATTTATGTTGTGTCTAACATATAATATATAGCCGCATGAGAAACTGTGAATCCTATCCATTTCAAGCAAATCTTTGAAATATTGTTCTAATTAAAAGTATAATTAAATATAGTCGAAGGAATTTATGTTATGTATCTAGTATGTAATATATGACAGTAGGAGAAATTGTGAAGCCTATCCATTTCGTTTTGCTTGATATTTTGCAATGCTTGCTGATTTTACAAGTATTATTGGATTTGATATTTATGAATTCTATTAAGAGTGAAATAGTAAGAGTTTGTCGAAATAGTTGGACACAACTAATAGTAAATATGAAGTTATGGACATGAAAGAAACATTAGATTTAGTCATTTATCTTGTATAATCGATCCTAAACAACAAGACATTTATAAGCTTCTCAAAGTATCAAGAAAACAATTAAAAAATGCTTCAAAAAGCCAAAATGCCTCAGAAAATGCCTCAACTGCCTCGGTCACTTGAGGCGCACGCCTCACTGGGTTGGACCGAGGTGCACGCCTCGAGGCTAAATTGGACCGCCTTGCCTCGAGGAGTACGCCTCGACCATCTCGAGGCTAGTTTTTTTGAACCATGCCCGTGAGCTCTATATACTCACCATAAGTATCAAAAATGAGTTACAAAGATCAAAAGGACTTTAAATTTTCTGCATGCTCTAACATTTTCCATTTACATTCTCTATCTATGAGAAATATTCCCGTTCCGTGCAAGCCACATGGATAAAAAAATAGTCACCGCCCACACCTTAGTATGATCACTCGTGTTTCCCAAATCATCCATTGACTCCCAAAAGCCAACCCAATCAGTTGTTGACCCCAGCTCCCACATGTGATAACGCCCACACCTCCTTTGCAATCGAGCAAAGAAAGAAGATGTGCTCAACATCCTCACTCACTACAAGAGATCGTTGACATGTGTCGTCGGTACCAAGGAAAAACCTGGCACAACGCTCTGCGGTCAACATGCAATTCCTGCATAGCAACCAAATAAAAATCCGCACCCTTAAATGGACCTTCCATCTCAAATGTCGATAAACCCGCCCGAAGTGCTCGCTGGATCAAAGACCATAGTCCGATATAAGGCCATGTAGGCCTTCCGAACAGAAAAATACCCATCAGCCCACGCCTAGTGGTCCCGAATAACATGAACCCCTCGCATACCAGCAAAGCGTCTAGAAAACATAAAACTCTGCAAAGCGCTGGTCAGAAAGCTCAGAACGAAGTAGAAGGAGCTAGCTCTCAGCCTCCCAACAATATCCCTCATGGAGGCCCCAACATATGATGCCATAGCAAATAGTCGGGGAAAATGAAAGCATAACGACCCATGGCTAGTCCAATCATCAATATAGAATCGAAAGCCACGATCATCAACAAGAGTCGGACGCAAGAGCGGGATCACCTGTGGATGGACTACACAAATCCCCTTCCAAAAGTTGGAAGGAAAGAGACACCATAAATCGACCGCAACGTCCTATAGAACAGATCAGAGCCTCCTCCCCAAACTCTAGTCACCCACTTCGCTAAAAGGGAGTTGTTCATCACCTACAAGCTTCGGACCCCAACCCACCATTCTCCTCTCTAAGGGCTAGGGTCTTCCACCCCACCAAAGATGCCCTCTGAGACTCCCTAGAGGTGGATCAAAAACATCTCCGCATTATCGCCTCCAACTTCACTTTCACCCCCAACAGGTAAGAAGTATGTAAACAAGAACACATGAATAGTCGAGAGAACTGCCTTCAACAGGATCAGATGTCCACCTCTAGACAACCAAACTGCGCGCCAACCCACCAGCTTCTTGTCCATCCTCTCAATAACAAAATCCCAGCCCGCTTGTCGTAGCTTACCACCCACCGGCGGCATCCCAAGTACAGGTTCGGAAGAGCCCCCATTGGCGTCTGCAAAGCCGTCTCACAAAAAGCCACTTCCTACTAATTTATACTCATAAATCGACCACAACGTCCTATAGAGCAGATCAGAGCCTTCTCTCCAAACTCTAGTCACCCACTTCGCCAAAAGGGAGTTGTTCATCATCTACAAGCTTCAGATCCCCAACCCACCATTCTCCTCTCTAAGGGCTAGGGTCTTCCACCCCACCAATGGTGCCCTCCGAGACTCCCCAGAGGTGGATCAAAAACATCTCCGCATTATCACCTCCAACTTCACCTTCAAACCAATAGGTAAGAGGTACGTAAACAAGAACACATGAATACCGAGAGAACTGCCTTCAACAGGACTAGACGTCCATTTCTAGACAACTAAACTGCACGCCAACCCACCAGCTTCTTCTCCATCCTCTCAATAACAGAAGCCCAGTCCGCTTGTCGCAACTTACCACCCACCAGCAGCATCCCAAGGTACAGATTCAGAAGAGCCCCCATCGGTGTCTGCAAAGCCGTTTCACAAAAAGGCACTTCCTACTCATTTATCTCGAAAGGAACAAAAGTAGAGTTCGCAAAATTGATTCGAAGGTCAAAGACCAACCCAAATAGTTCAAGGACAATGCTCATCCCTTCTACAAATGTCGATTACCCCTCCATAAAAAATGGTATCATCTGCACATTGGAGAACGGGGATGGAAACCTTTCTCGAATTGAAGCCTACCAAAAAATCCTCCTCTGCAGCCTTCGACGGCATCCTCGTCAACGCATCTGCAACCACAACAAAAAAAAAATGGAGCCAGTGGGCACCCCCCCACTTCGCCTTGAGGTGGGAAAAATTCACCCTCATGCTTCACATTCTGAGCACATTACAGAAGACATACAAAGCAACCTTAACAAATAATGTCATATGACTATCAAATTTCCTTCCAAACAGATACCTGATCTGTTAATTTCCTAAGTAATTTTTGTGAAGCACTATCATCAGCGGTCCTTAAAAAACAATCAAATCCACAATCGTTGACTTGCCAAGTACTTCTAAAATAAATGCAAAATAGCAAAATAACCTTCTAAGAAAAAGATAATAAAAACAAATAAATCAGAAATACAAGCTGAGTCTATCAAACTTACTGTAACTTTAGTCTGTTTGACTGTTTGAGTGTTAATTTGCTCAAGAAGAGATATGAGTCGTTCTTCAGATAGCTGCATTAGCAATTTAACAAGTATTAATACTGCATGTAAAATATAACTAAGTCCGGACCTCCAATCGACATGTAAAAAATATTTTTTGAGCAGGTTTTTTTGTGCAGGTTTTTTCTGGTAACAATCATTGATACTGCATGTAAAATATAACTAAGCCAGACCTGCTCTTTTAGAGAAACTGCAAGGACTTACTTTCTCAGTAATCTGACCCATTTGCGCAGCTCGAAGAACAACATCCTCCACACCTCTTGCCTTTTCAGGTTTTACCAAAGCAATCCGAGCAACTGATTCAAATATTCATCATTTTGTAAAAAAATCAACGTTGTGTAGTGACCTCATCAACTTATGCAACAAGATATACCTTGACAAAAAATCAACAAATGTTATATAAAGCCTATTTTCTGAACCATTCATTTTCTACATTCTGTCACAGGTCATGGTCCGTCGGCATTCACTGCTACTATCTTTCCAACTTTATTCAACATTGTGGTTATTTTTTTCGTTGGCATCCTAAACAAAGATCGTGGTATATTTTTTCCTTGATATTTCTTGCTGAATATTATTGTGGTATATCAAGATATCAAAATAATTCCATTTTTCTTAAGTTTCATTTATGTCGGAGAATAAAACGAATTTTATACAATGTTTCATTAACAAACTCAAAGAATTATTTGATGTATCGGGTGAAGTAGGCCAACATTTATTTTTTTGAGTCGAAAGAGGGGGAGACACTCATAGGTGTTCGCCCCAAATTTTATTAAAAAGAGAGAACAAAAATAAGAAGGTACAAGAAGACAAACTACAGGACCCACTCCGCAACTAATCTTGTGGAGTGTACCCAAACATTTTCCTTATAGAACCTTTGCCCTGAAAAGAGAAGCGCGTTCCTGGCCAGCCAAATAGCCCAAACTATAGCAAGAGGTCGCAATAGGACCCTCCGAGGCTGCCGTCTGTTCAACACCAAGGAGCCGCAAAAGGAGGCCATGTCCGTCGCACATGCCCAATCGAGATCCGCCCCACCCCAGATCGGAGTCGTCTTTGGACATTGGAAGAACAGATGATCAAGAGTCTCAATCTCCACATCACACAGGAGGCACCGATCCGAGACGGTGCCCAGAAGCCTAGCACAATGGTCCCTCGTCATCAATCTTTGCCGCCTGAACAGCCACAAGAAGAAGCCAATACACTCGGAGAGGCCCAAACCCCACAAGAAACTGCACTCCCTAGGACAACATTTATATTGATGAGAAGAGGGAAGATCCCTTCTATGAGCCCGCTCGGGGATTGTGCTAGAATCCGGGGATGGCAGATCCCTTCTTGGGACCGCGTCTTCCTTTGGCTAATGAGAAGGAAGATCCTGAGAAGGGTTTCGTGTACCAGAATTTTCCCGGAAGAAAAGCGACTTGCAGAATGCGTGAAGCAGCGGAGAATATTGATCATTTATTTTTTCAATGCCCTAGCTTGAAGGAGGCCTGGAGGACTGCTAGTTTTGCTGGTGTCCAGTGGAGTGATGTCGATTCTTTTTTTAAAAGCAAAAAGGGTCTCCGGCGTATAAGTGTGCCCAAAACCTTCACCATTTATCACATTAGAAAATTACAAGCCTGAAATAGGCCTAAAGAAAGCGAGAAATTACATGATCGAACTCTCAACACGTGCCTTAGCATGCGTCACCACATTTTCACCATACGCACGCTCATGACAAACACCACATCGTTTCTGGCAATCCATATTGCACGAGATCAACGCTATGTATTCGGATCTCTCTTTTTCCATGCCACGCCATCCATCCCCGATGGACTCCCGGAAGTCCGACGATCCGTTAAAACGCACCGCAAGACTCCTAAAAGTTGTCTAGGCCTCCATCAAACATTTACATTTGAAGAACAAGTGATATGCATCTATTACCCCTTCCCGACACCGCAAATAGGTTGGATTAGCGATCGGGACAATTGTGCAAATCGGTCCCTAGTCAAGAGCATGCCTCTCATAAAAATCGATATAAAGATCTTCATGCGTATTCGAGTTTTCCATTTCCAAAATTTCCTATAATTTGCCCCATATCCTCCCGGATCATAGATCGCAGGCCCTTTAGGTCTCTCTACACTTCCCAACTAAGAAACATCCATCCCGCCATCACCAACAATCCCGCCCATCCGTGCGCCCGGGTACATTTTCGAGCTCTTCAAGCAACACCAGCAGTTCCCCAACCATTGATCCGACAACTCAATTCTTAAATGGGGGAAAATTTTATGACCATCCCACACCTCCGCAATAGACGCACCCTGTGTGTAGCCAACACCATCAATCTTGGGAAATGCATTCCCAAAGCCCCGTCCTCAGTCCAGTCATTGATCCAAAACTTGAAACCGTTGCTGTAAAAGTGGGTTGACTAGTCTAGTCGAGGGGATAATCGACTTGACTAGGCCTAATTGGCCATTAGTCGGGCAACCCAACTAATCAGGCCAACTACTCGATCGACTCTTACATAGAGTTTTTTTAACTTTTTTAAAAAGAAAATTTATTCTAATATTCTTAATGTTACATTTAAAGTCAACTACTTAACTACTTTTTTGTTTCATTATGATAGTATAAAAAATGTATAAATCTATGCAAATATATAAGAATATATGTATAAAAAATGATTTATATATTTAAAATGAATAAAACATTCAAAACCGACTAATGACTGACTAAATCCAATTAGTCGCCCGATTAGCGATTAATCCTAAGTCAGTGACCCTGCCAACCGAGTACCAACTACTGATTTCTGCAATCTTGCTTAAACCACATCCACCCCCCACAATTGCTTTAAGAAAAGGACGAATCTCTTGTGTTACACCATATGTGCCTCTCCAGAAATGTGAAGGCATTGCCTGAGCTCCACAACCCTCGAAAAAGAGCACATAGACCCCTAGATTTTACGAATAACCTTGTAAATTAGATTGCCGCAATCCACCTAGATACCCACAATCCGCTTGCCAAGTAGGGCCTTGTTTATCTCTTCCAGGCTGCGCACTCCAAGACCACAATCCTCCTTACCTCTTGTGATCGTCTTCTAGTCTACCAAGGAGAAACCCTTGGTCCAACTAGATGAAGTCCAAAAAACCTCCTCATGATGATCTCAAGTCTCTTTCTTACCCAAACAGGTACCTTGACAATAAGAAAATTGGAAGTGTTGATAACACTGACCTAAACAATACCAATATGTCCCCTTTGAATAGGAAAACAGACTTCCAACCTGCTAGCTTATGTTTCATCTTCTTGATCACCAAAAGCCAATCCGCAACAGTCATCTTCCCTACCGCTAAAGGAACGTCGAGGTACCGCATCGGCAGTTGGTACCTCGGAGATCGCAGCCAAGCCTCACAACTAATAGACTCCTCATGCAAGCCAAAAGACAAACTCTGACTTCATCATGTTGATTCTCAACCATGTTACTGTCTTGAACATGTCAAGGACCACAAACAAACCCCTACAGCTCATGGGACCTCCTTCCCCAAACATGATTATATCATCAACATACTGAAGAATAGGAATTAGGATCTCCTCCTTTGACTACTTGCTGCATAATCCCCCCATGATCGCATGGACGAGCATAACCGTCAGAGCATCGGTAGCCAAAATAAAGAGAAAGGGGGCCAAAGGGCATCCCTGGCGGACATCACGATGGGGCTGGAAATACCATCCCCTTAGCTGACCATTCACAAGCACCACTCATGATGCGGTTGCAATACACCTCTTCATTCAAGCAATCCACCTATCAGAAAAACTGCGCATGTGTAGAGCAATCCAGATGAATCACCAATCCACATAGTCAAAACCTCAAAGAAGTCCACCTTTCACATCACTTCCTTCGCTTTGTGACTACGCCAATCAGCTACCACCTTTGAAGCCAGAATCACATTGTCCATAAATAGCATGCCTGGGAGGAAAGCACTTTAGGTCGGTGACAATCTTATTCAACACCCCCTCAATCTATTTGGCAAAACCTTTGCTAGGATTAAACAGATCGCATTTGATCAAGCGATGGGCATGTAATCCTCCACCTTAGTACCATCTTTCTTGGGAAGAAAGAAAATAAAAGATCGGTTCAGTCTATCAAAACTAAAGTTTCCTTCCGCAAACTCTGTCACCACCGTGTCAGCTCCTTTGCACTGAGCTCCCAGAACTCCATGTAGAAGTAGACCATGAACCCGTCCGGACTGGGCACCCATCTGGGTTAAGTGCGAACAAAGCCTCATGAACCTCATGCACCCCCAATGGTCTCTTTAACACCACACTATCACTATCTGATATACAATTTACTCCCAAGCCAAGTCGCCTCCAACTTTCTTTGATATGTCAGCATGCTCGTACCTTTCGAATATTGCATCACTGCTCTTGCAATCTTTGTCTCCCTTGCATTTCCACACCCCCGACCTCTACTGAATGAATCATGTCATTTGCCACGTTATGAAAAAACCTAGTGTTCACATCGCCCTCCTTCAACCACTTCTGCCTTGATCTTTGCCTTCACTCAAACTCCTTTCGATCCTCCTCCTCCATGATCTTTTGAACTATCCCTCTGCTCAGAATCTCCTCCTCATCCAGCTCTCTACCATCTTCAAGTAGATATAGTCTCACTAACTCTTCTTGGACCTAATTCTGTCTCAAGCCACACTCCACACTAGTGACCCTCATGTACTCTAGTAACATGCGGTGTAATACAGCCGATTTCATCACTAACTTCACGGTGGAAGATCTCTCCACTTCCAAGCTCATCCAAGAAGAAACAACCAAGTCTCGGAATCCTTCCTCTAGCATCCAGTATCGCTCGAATCTGAAATAAGACAAAGAACCATTACCACTACAGGTATCCAAGCACATCTATGTGTGATCAGATCTCGATCTAGGCAGCGAAGTAACCACTACCAAACTTAATCTCTTTAAAGCCTCAACCGATAAAAGGAGCATGTCAATCCATGATCTGAAAGACGAGCTCCTCCACCTGTACTTGTAGTTAAATACGTCGAAAGCCTCCAAATTAAGCTCCTCCACCAACTTCGCGAAGAGCCCAGAGCCTGGATCATACACGCCTCTCCCACCAAGCCTATTCTCCATGTGTATAAAGCGCGATGTTAAAATCAACATCCCCAATCTAAATTGTCTCCGAAAATCTCTCCCTGGTAAGCCGCAACTCTTCCCACAGAACACCATTCAAAGAAACTTTCGAGATGCCATACTCTGAAGAGACAAGTAAGCGGGATTGATCCCACCTTGTCAACTAGGAGTATCAAGATCGAGGGGGTCAATTTCACCTTGTCAATGGACTCAAAAATACTCCCATTCCATGCCACCACGATTCCCTTGAAACTCCCATTTGTTAATATTGCATTAAACTTCGTGAGAAAAGGGCCCGAAGTAGAAAACGGATGTAAGTAGCCTTTTGCCCTTCTCCTGCTTGCAGTCCAACACCATAAAGACAGTTCTACTCACCACGTTATCGGTAACAAAGTCAACGAGGTCAATATCCCATGTCAGAATCAGGCCCCCAGAACTTCCCCTTGTGGGGACAACTCTAAAATCGGACAACTTAGAGCCACCTAACGAGTTCCAAAGCATAGCGCTCCAAGATTTAATCTTCAACTCCTGTAGAAGTACAACATCTGTTTGCCAAGAGCCAAGCAGTCTCCCCACTGTCCTTCTCTCTTCTCTCTCTCTCCCCCAGCCCTCGCACGTTCCAAGAAACGAGCTTCATTTGGAACCCCTCGGAGGGTTTGAAGCGAGGATGATCACCCCAAGACATTCCGTAACCCGCACATGAATGCCCGCCACACCATCAGTTGATAGACCACCCTAAACGTCCATGAGAAGTTGAGTACCTCCTACTACCTTCGTAACGCTCACGCTCCCTCCCACACCTTTCTCCTTGTCCTCCAGCTCCCGCTCCAACCACGACCACGCCTCCGGCTTCCTTCGCTTACGGGAGAAGGAGAGGATCCATCTTCGACCTCCAATCCCCCTCACCCATTGCCAATCTGCGATCCCTCCTTGCTCTTTCAGCAACCTAAATCCGCAAGGCCATTTTCCGACTTCGGGCCAATGATGCAGCCCCCCAGGACCAAGCTGTCCTCAGCGACTCCAAGCTGAGTTGGAGCCACCAGCAGACTCCCGCCCTCCACATCTTCCTTGCGCACCACCTCCGGCTCCCTAGCAGTCGTAACCTCTTGCACACCGCCCTTGTTTGTAGATTCAACCAAAATCGGTGCAACACCTCCACATACAAGGGTTTCCCCCCTGACCAACAGGGATGAACTCGACATCCCCCCGAAGATGTCAATCCTCCATCCCCATGCGAAGAGGGTTTGCTGCCCATCAATGACCCCACGTGATCATCGAGACTGGTTGCACCGCAAATCGCCGCAGACTGATCGCAAGGTATCTCCGCAGACTCCATCGAGACCTGATGGTCAGCATTACCCAGTTCTGCACCAAAAAAACGTGACCGAAACGTCCTGCGACAGCCTAGGAACCGGCAAAGATCCAATCGGGTCCATAACATTCCCCCCCCCCACCCCACCCAGCGGATGTGAACCCAAAGACACCAATTGGGTCGAATCCTGGGTTGTGACTGTCAGAACCAACACCGCCAGACCCAGCACGTCAATTTTGTGTGGAAGCCTTAGGTGCAACAGTTGCACCTACTGAGCCTGCGAGCACTAATTTCCCACAACAGCTTCAGCGACGTCCCAAAAAGGCAGGGGACCGTTTATCTCCCTCCGCAAATCACGCCCGACGTTTCGACTACCACCGAAGATCACAGGACTCATCGATGCCATTGACCGATTCCCATGGTTCGGACTCCCGGCTGTCGGAGACGAAGCTCGAGGACAGGGAGGCACCTTCCCCAGAACCACCGGCGGAAATCCGCCAGGAGCTAAGCCGCAAGTCGAAAGAGGGATCTCCAAGGTTTCCACACTCCTCAAGCACAAGCGAAAAGCAGCCCTTCCGATCGTGAACCAAATCTCCGGAGGAATCAACCTACATTCCCTCGTCACGGAAACGACGACATTCCAATATTCACCGGGGCAAAGGCCGGATCGCACCACACTATCTACTTCTCCCATGCTACGTAGCACCTCCTTCATTGTCGACGGCTTCCGACATCGAATTGGCAGGCCCACGATCTTCAGCAATCGCTGCGACAGGACCCGAGCTACACCATCTCACAGTCGAGGTCTCCGCGAGCAAATCGAAGTCGGGAACATGTCACAGCCATTGAGAGGAAGGCCTCAGCCTCTGCAGCTTCAATACCTCGAACACACAACTTCGCTTCCGACAGCCAAACCTCGTCTTTCACACAGCCGGCTAGTTGACCCAATGCCAGAACCTCCGCCACCTTCTTCAAATCTTCAAAGGGACCCCCCGCAATGAGAACTCCAACAACAAGGTCAACATCAACCCCGCTCTCCTCCAAGAGCCCATGACCAGCCCCTGAGTCAACGTCCAACCTGGCGGAGAGGCCATGACAATCCTTCCACACATGACCCTCCGTTCGACAGCGATAACACACCTCGTCTTTCGCCCTACACCAACGCGTGATGTGAGCCAAAACTCCACATCTGAAACACCGCCTTTGGGTCGAACGCGTCTCAACGCGAGAGTGGATCCCTGTGCTAGTCGGGAAACTGTGGGCGAGATGCGCACCCCCCGACACGACCACCTTCTCTGCAGACAACCCATATGACGCATCGATAAAAACTGGACGTAAAGGACCTTTCCCCTGATCTTTCATTTGCGCCCCATGCTTCGCCATCTTTTTGATTACCGCTTCCATTCCATTATACTTTTCTTGTCTTCATCTAGGATTGTTTTTTGTGTTGTTGATCTCTTCAAAAGCTCCTCTCGGGTATAATCTCTGACATCTTCAAGTCTATCAAGACTGGCAAGATTTGCCTCTACCTCTGTATGACAGGCTCTACGCATCACCCTAACCTCCTTGAACGTACATAGTGTTGCAGAAGACGGTATTCGGTATTCAATCGGAGGGGTCACTGAATAGAGAATAATCGGTATTCGGGCGACTATTCGGAATTATTCGATTTTTTTGTATTTTTTAATATAAAAATTATTTATAATACATATATTCTTATATTTTTATACATATATGGTCACTAGTTAACATGAATCCAAGATAAAAGTACCAATCAATATAATAGATATATAGAATATGACATTTGTTGAGATGCCGTGGTAAAATGTAACCCATAAAAACTGAAAATTAAAAATAAAAAAATAAAAATATCAAAAGTCAAAGTCCAGTCGACCTAATAGTCGGGCCAGTTAGCCGAATAGTCGGGCGACTATTCGGTCGGGCTGACTATTGACCGATTGGAGGTCTATTCAGTTGGAGACCCCCCCCCCCCGCCGCACCGCATAGTCGGACCGACTATTCGGGATAGTCGGCCGACTATTGCAACACTGAACATAAACAATCGATTGCGAAGTGATATCAATTTTTGAGACAGTTTTGAAGCTGCGGACCCCAATACCACCGAGGAGGACCAATGGTTGAAAATCAAATCCCGAAAACCTCAAGGGTGATAACGGTGGCATAAACGTCTCCTAGCCCTTCACCCTCAAGGGTGACAACAATGCGTGCCACTTCACCGATGATAACACTACCATCGTTAGAATCTTCATCCTTGTCCGCACCCACACCTTCGTTCCTCAAAGCTCTTTATCCGCGGTGTCACCATCACATGTTTCAACAACAAACTTTACAACAGAAATTACGCAAAATTCAACATTTTCAAAGAGTGGTCCCACTGCAACGAGATTGATGTCACCAACATCGACATCTCATCATGACACCTCTAGGTCCTCCCATTGGCTTACGACTGCCACGACGGATTCGAAAACTATTCCACTCCACAAGCGCCAGCATCAAGGTAACCCTCATGAATCCCTTTACGTTCTCACCCACCAAGAACGTCTTCAAGGAGGTGGGTAGCACCATCGTCATCACATTCTCAACGAGGTAAACAACTCAAGCAACTACATGCCCAAATGCATAGCTCGAAAACTGCCATGGAAGGCGAGTGCTCAGGGTTAGCCTCCTGGCTACTCCCAAGCTCGTGTCCTGCTACTTGAAGGCTAAGGCATCAATACCCTAGTGCTAATCAATTTTTATGGAAGGATAGAGGAGGTGGAAGATCCACCATCCGATTTTTTTATGGCTAGATTAACCCAAGTTTAAACCAAGCTATTGACTCAAATAAAGTGAAATTTGATGGCAGAGGTGGTAATGTAAGAATGGGAGCAAGTTTATAGGGTTAGGTGATAAATTGATAATTATGAGAAATCATGATCGAGAAGGTAACTTACAAAGTTTTTAGGGTCCGTGGTGTAAAAAATCCTTTATTACATGCATCTCTTCTTGAGGTTTAGAATCTAGAAAAAGGAAACCATATTTCCTAGTATAGGACAAGAAAGGTGAGGTGTTTACAGTGGCGTAATTGGCAATTTGATTTTCTCTGCGTGTTATTACCCAAATCCTGCACTGGAAAAAACTATTTCGGGTTTCCTCTTGCCTGAAAGGAACTAAGCTAGGGTACCAAATATTTAATAGTTAAATAATAAGTGTGCCTCCTATTTAAACTTAATTACAGCCATCCCCGTCTTACACTAATATAAACTGATGCTATTAACGCATTTAAAATTGTTACCATATTTTCACAGAATCACATTAGCATGTCTAGCAAAAACACAGTTCTTGTCACGAGAAAATGTTTTGATGTAGATCTTAAAATTTTGATTAAAAAATATTTTATTTTAAAAAAATAAAAATCAAAATGTGACAGAAAGAGCAATCAAAACCCAGAAATTCAACTAAAATAAATGGCAACCCAGTAATTTTAAGAACGGTCAAAGTATAATTTAATATGCAAATAGAGACTCCTCACATTCCATATTGAAGGGAAGTCATTGGACATATTACGGATGACAAGCTCCAAAATATTTACTTACGCCTTTCCCTTGCCTGAGATGACAGAATCTGAGTAAGCATTAGTTGCCTCCGCTCTTCCGCTTCCCTGGACACTTCAAATCATTAGCATCCCACAAAATGCCTCAGAAAAACCATTTGGATGACTACCCAACTCGGGTAGCATCCATTCATTTCTTTCCAAAATCCTTGGAGGAAAAGGTGGTCATCTTAAAACTAGGATGCTTTAAAAACCCATGATATGTCATGGAAAAATAGATCAAAGAAGGTTAAGATCATATCAAGCAATCATGGTGTTAAACAGTGAAGGCAATCTAATAGCCTACAGGTAACTTTCAAGAAAAAATACAAAGTAAAATCTCTAAAAAGTGACTTGACAGAAGTTGCTTTCAAGGTTAAACAAATTGGTTTTGACATGCTTTTATTTTTTTTTATTTCTCATGATCCAGTTTTTTACTACGGATTGCTTATTAAGCATGATCAGGATTATTGGGAACCACACTCAACTGAAGTATGGGCAGTATGACTATGGAGGAAAAGAATCCTTGTAGCCTACTTAATATGTGAGAAAATGCCTACTTCCGGTGTGGGTATTAGTTTCATAAGGCAAGATACCATTGTTTGCATAATTTTTATTTTTTATTATTTTGTTGAAGAATATAGCGTCAAATTTGGCAGAAACTAGTATGTTAAATATCCTACTGAAAGAGAGATTAAGCTAATGTCATATTTAGAAGGTAAGAAATATCGTGATATATCGACGATATATAGCCGATATATCGCAGTGAGAATGGGGTATCGATATTACCTCCCCTTTTGATTTCCTGGATTTCGACGATACGGTATCGATATTTCAGCGACATATCGGGGGGTCGCCGATATATCGTCAACATATGGAATTTGGCAATAGTGCTTTCCACCCATATCGCTGATATGACCGAAATTGGGGCAATTTCTCCCGCGTTTCATCAAAACTCTACCATTGACTCCTCTCCAAGGTTCTCCAACGTATTACATAAAGAAGACAGATGAACAGAAAAATATATAAAAAGGTACAGAAATATGAAATATATCTCTACAATCCCCCTCAAGATGGAGCATAGATATCTATCATGCTCAGCTTGGATGAACACTTCTGGAAGGGCCCTCTAAGTAGGGTCTTAGTGAGAATGTCTGCAATTTGGTCCCCTGAGCTAACATGAGATGTAGCAATGAAGCCCTTCTGGATCATGTCGCGTATATAGTGACAGTCAACCTCAATGTGCTTTGTCCTCTCATAGAATGCAGGATTATTAGCAATAAACAAAGCATCCTGATTCCAGTGGACATGGGAAGAGGTACATCTATATGTAAATTAGATAGGACTGCTTGCATTAGGTGTCATCTTTAGGCCAAAAAATAAGGGATACACTCAGCGGTGTTCGCCCCAAAATTTATTTATAAGAAAGAAAATGGAGAAGGACAAAGAGAAACAGTAGCTAAAGCATACAATTAAAGGTCTCAATCATCCACCAATCTCGCAGAGTGTACCCCAACATTTTCCTTATAGAACCTTTGCCCAGAAAAAAGGAGCGTATTTCTGCCCAGCCAGAGGGCCCAGATAATAGCAATAGGTCTAAAAAGCTCCCGCCGTGGTCTATTCCTGTTTCCCACCAATGAGCCGCAAAAGGAGGGCAAGTCCGTCGTGCACGTCCAAGCCAAATCCGCCTCGACCCAAATCGGATACGTTTTTGAACATTTGAAGAACAGGTGTTCAATCACACATGAGGCATCTATCAGAGATGGACCCCAGAAGCCTAGCACAATGGTCTCTCGTCATCAGTCTTTGCCTTCTGAACGACCATAAGAAAAATCCAACACGCTCAGGGAGGCCCAAACTCCAAAAGAAGGCGCAATCCCGAAACAACTCATCCGAGCGCGAAGGGGGCAGTCTGCAAATCGTCTCGAAAGCCATCTTGACTGAAAAGCTGCCCTTATGCCACACCCAATGGTCCAGTCCCGCAGATGGTCTACCCACCTCTTTCAAAGAATCCAACAACGTTAGAAATTCCTCGAGGCGTTGGTCTGAGAAGTTTGTGGAGAAAGTGGGGAACCAATTACCATCCGACCAGCAAGACGCAACAAACACATTCTTATCAGCCGCCAAAGCGTAAAGGCGAGGGAAACACGTGCTCAAGCCCCCCCTCCAATCATCAGTTCAGAAAGCGAAGGATTCCCCGCTGCCGAGCACCGGCCAGAACAACGAGAGATGACGGGTAAAGACCTCTATCATCCCCTTCCAGAACGACGTGGGAGACCCCATAGGAGCTTCAGGTAGCGTCGGTGCACCACCTACATCATAAATTTTGCGCAGAAGGCTGCAGCACAAATCCTCCTCAAGGCCCCAAACTCTACTCGCCCATTTCAAAAGCAAGACCTCATTCATTTCATCTAGCCTCCGGACTCCCAGACCCCCCGTTTTTTTAGGGAGCGTGATCACATCCCACTCAACGAGGTGCATCCCCCCCCCTCGATTCACCACCATGCCTGCCCCATAAGAACCTGCGCATTAGCTTCTCAAGACGATTACGGATTCCCTTCGACAAGCGGCGAGTGGACAAGAAAAACACGGGGATCGAGGATAGTACCGCTTTTAAGAGAACCAGCCGCACCCCTTGGAGAGGATAGCCGACTTCCAGCCCGCAAGCCTGGTTTCGAGCTTCTCAACAACCTGCAACCAATCCCGCAACTTCGTTCTTCCCAGCGTCAAAGGTGTCCCAAGGCAGTCAATCGGAAGGGAGCTGCACTCCGAACCTAAAACCTGGCCACAAGCAATTGCCTCTTCCTCCGATAATCCGAAGGGGACAACCTTTGATTTATCCACATTCTTGAAAAGTCCAGAGAGTTCGCTGAAGAGATCTAGGGCCACGGAAATTCCGGAGGCCTCCTCAGCACACCCCTCAATGAAAAAAATAATATTGTCCACGTATTGCAGCAGCAGGATCTTCGAATCATCCCGCGAATAACCCGTCGAGAATCCACAATCAACCACACGGCACACAACATGCGCCAGAACATCCGCGACAATGACAAACAGCAGGGTTGCCAGAGGGCAACCTTCTGACACACCCATACGCGGTTGGAAGAAGCCATCCTCCGGGCAACCGTTCACCAAGGCTGAAAAGGATGACGTCGTAACACAGCGTTTCATCCAAGAAATCTAAAGATCCGGGAAACCTCTCCTCCGCAAAACCGACCAAAGAAACTTCTAATCCAAACTATCATAGGCTTTTGCAAAGTCCACTTTCCACAAAACACCTGGCTTACCCCTCCCCCCCCCTCCAGTCTGCAATGATTTCCGAGGCAAGTATCATGCAATCCGAAATGTGCCTGCCCTGGACAAAGGTCGACTGGAGCGAAGATATAATAGTCTCCAGAACACAGCTGAGCCTCACAGCGAGCACCTTCGCCATAATCAGGTAGAGGGCGTTAGATAGAGCAATGGGCCGGAAATCCTCAATGCGATCCGCCGCCGTGAACTTTGGAAGGAGAACGATGAGGGATTTATTTATTCTCTCGAAATCAGCATTGCCCACACAAAATTCCGAGACGACCTCCAAAACCTCTTTGCCAACGAGGTCCCAAAAATCCCTGTAGAAACCAACAGGGAAGCCATCTGGGCCCGGAGCCCCATCCGCATTCAAGCTCCAAACCGCACACTTCAACTCCTCCAAGGAGACATCCTGCGTCAGATCCGCACACATAGAGGTCGGCAAAGAAGGAGCCCCAAGCCTTGTCCACCTCCAGAGCCGTGGTAGCATCCTCACCGAGAAGTCTCTAAAGTGATCCATAATCGCCTTCCCCATTTGTCCGTCACCATCCACGTACGTACCATTCACCGTAACCGATCTCAAAGCATTTGACCGACGCCTTCCACTAGCTATGCAATGGAAAAAAAGCCGTGTTTGCGTCCCCCTCCCTGAGCCAGGTATTTCTTGACCTTTGTCTCCATTCAGTGATGCGCTTTTGATCCTCAGCCGCAATTATTTTGTGAACCAACGAGCGAGTGGCCAGCTCATCCCCCAAGAGCTCCCTAAGATCCTCTTGTGCATCAAGTCTACTAACCACTGCCTCTGCCTCCACCCTGGCAGCGTACCTGGCAGCTCTGGACTCCTTCTTGAAAGAACATAACCACGTGCGCAAGGACACCAGCTTCTGCACAAACCTAGGTGCAGCCGAACCAGAAACCTCCACGTTGGACCAGTGCGATACCACCATCCCTCCAAAATTTTTCCTCCAACAACCAGCTCTTCTCATATCTAAAGAGACCCCTCTGCGAATGGGACTCCCGGGAGTCCCAGAGTATCGGTGGATGGTCGGACAAGGTTCTCGAGCACGTCATCACAGAGGACAGCGCGAACAATTCAAGAAACTCTGCCGAAGCCAAAAATCTGTCAATTCGAGAGCGAGAGTTGGAGCTCCTCCAAGTGTAAGCCGAGCCCCCCGCGTCCATAACCTCCAGGGCCATTGAATCAATAGCATCAGCAAAATCATCCGAACCCGGGTCCTGGCCACCCTTGAAACACGGTCTATCCGTTGTACGAAGAGTAACATTAAAATCCCCCCCCAACGAGCCAGGGGATACCCTCGAAGGCTCTACTCGCCTCTCGCAAGTCCTCCCATAACTCCCTCCGCCGAACATGATTACAAGGGCCGTATACACACGAAACCGCCAAGGGTGTAGAGGATCCGATGCACATCAGGAGAACAGAGAGAATGTGTCTCCCACGAAGCACTGAACTGAAAGTCAAGGCAGAAGATCTCCACGCCACAAGAAGCCCACCCAAGGCACCGACAGCATCCAGCACTCTGAATTCATCTATGCCCCCAGCGCCGAAGGATCTCCAAACGACATCAGAGATGGCTTGAAGCTTAGTCTCCTGCAGCATGACCACATCACAACTCCATTCAATGAAACTCGAACCAAGGATTTTCCTCTTGTCCAGCTCCCCGAGACCCCGAACATTCCAAGAGAGAACCTTCATTTAGAACATGGGTATGGTCCCTGAATGCGGATCACACCGGAGACCTCTGCAATGCTCGTCTTTAGGGCCGAGCACGGTTGAGGCTCGAAGAGTCGGGGCCGAGACATCTGCCTACGCCTGTATCTCTTACCGAACCTTTTTGTCGCCAGCCCCCTCATCGGGACGATAACCACCCTCCGCAGGGTAAGTCACGAGCGAGGCAGTTGAACGGTGAGCGTCTCGATACTGATCATCCAAAACGTCGGCCAAAATCGGTCGAGCATCAGCGGAAGACGAGACGGATTGGCGCAGGGAGCCCCCAAAAGATAACAGAGAGGCATTGACATAGAGCGGCGACTCCGGAGGGATATCGACAGTCGTGCCCCAGGTCATGCCAGGAATATGCACCTGCCCACTCGATGCCGTACGGAGCGAGCACGGCTTTGGATCAGAGAAGCTCACTCGGGCCGAGAACAATGAACTTGCCAAGGGTTCCGAGAAGCCCATACGGTCCGACAAGAAAGAGCTAATCGGGTTTGGATCCCCCAAGGAAGGGGACGCAGATGGATCCGCACGATCAAGCAGGAGCCCAGGACCAGAAGCCAGAGAGACAGGTGCTGACGGGAGAGAGGGCACCAAACCTGCCACCTCATCAGGCAAAGAGAAGTTTTGGGCGACAAGGCACACGACGCGAGTAGAGACCCCTAAAGGTCGCACTGAATCGTCCTCGTGCCTCGAACCATGCAACAAGATCCTCGGAAGCCCCACCGCCGGTACGGAAGGCGAAGCGGCGTCGGACATCATCGAAGTCTTCGGCGCAGGTGGGGGCTCCACGACCTGCATCTCCACCCTGAAACAGAAACGCCCAACATCCAAGGACGCGAAGAAGAAGGAATCACCGGGAACAACCATAATCGCCTTGTTGCACTCCATCAGCACAAGCGTGACATCCGGATCCAAACTCGGTGTCAACTCATCCTCAAGCACCGCGAGAACCAAGCCCCACCACCGGAGGGCTTGTCCCAAACAAAAAACCGAACGGAACAAGAAAGGAACACCACACACCTTCACCACGCAAACCTCCAAGTCAGAAACCGCTCCATCCACAAAACGGAGAGGACGCCATATAACATCGTCCACCCCGCCACTCAAGAGCAGACGTTCTCTCTATACCGAAGAGAGGCCACGAACACAACACCAACGATCATCGAGAGATACCACGTCTCCCGAAAACCACGAACCAAGGAACCCAGAGAAATGGACCTTCAGAGCTTCCAAAGAGGAGCAATTTCCCAAAGCGTAGCCGATCACTGCAAGGTTGCCAACATCTTGCAAACCATCCGCAACCACCGTCGCATAACTACGCTGCCCCCGGCGATTACCGAACGCAACGGTTACCCGTTGCATGGGCTGCCTATCGGAACTACGCTCGACAACACGTCCACAACCACGTTCGGAAACAAACCTGCATGTGGCTCGACGATGGCCCACTCCCCCGCAGGAAAAACATCTCGGCGGGATAGGGCAAAACGACGCAACGTGGCCTCGAACACCACAGTGGAAGTATCTTTTCCCTGACTTCTTGTGGGAAACATGCACCCACCCATCGTCACCCCCAGCAACCTGCATCACGCCACCCGTGCCATCCCCCCTTCCTCCCTACGTTCGACCCCTTTCCTGCTTCCATCTTCAACACGCCAACCCTCCGCAAGCAACCCACCGCCAACCCCTTCCGAGCCCCCTCGCTCCATGACGGCACGATGCCCCCTACATCAAAGGACCCATCTCCCCCTTGCACCGAACGACCCGACTCAGAGCAACCCCGTTGTGGAGAAACTCCCCGCTGCGACGAGCTTCCCAACTGCGACGAACTCCCCATCTCCCCCTTGCTCCGAACTCTCCACCACATCGTGCCGTGGCGACATGGACCAAGATCCTTGGTACTAGTAGGTGTCATGATATCTCGAATACGAGAGATAATATCATCCAGGCGAGGATCATCCTAGGGAGCTGAAGCCTCTGCAGACACAATCTGCTCAGCTACTCGACCAAAAATAAGATATTCATGCTTCTGATAGCATGTATCATCTACATGTATAGGCTTGCAGCAATAGGTTCATGGACCACGTTGGCATCCTCCGCCTCTTTCTCGAGGTGTGCATCCTCTGGACTAGATCGCCCCACCTCGACCACGAGAAGCAGCCATCGCTGAGGAGTGCGAGGACGTGGTTGTCGAAGGGATGATGATTTGGCTGGGACGGCTATAGGCCCTTCTATTGGGGGAATGGTAGCTCCAGTAAGAAGATAAGTATGTAAAGCATCATACTCGTTATAAAGTCCAACCATGAAAACTCCAACCATCGTGGAGTTCCTATACGTCTTCTTCTGCTCAGTAGACGTCATGATGGGCATGTAGCTATGAAGCTTTTCAAACATGCCACGTAGCGAAGAATAGTAAACATGCAGGGGGCGACCATTCTGCTTGGTATTCTAGATATCAAACTGTAGTTGAAGGATCTTGACCTCATTCTTTGCATGTGCATAGGTGGATGCCAAAGTGTCCCACATTGCCTTGGCAGTGGACTGAGTTAGGATATCATTGGCTATCTCTGTAGTAAGAGTTCCGCAAAGCCAAACACGTATGTACGCATCATCTTGCTTCCAAGAAGCATTTACCCCCGTCTTATCTGTTGGCTCTGGATCTGTCAGGATGTGCTCCTTGTTATTACATTGAATGAGGGTGAGAAACTACATGGACCACAACTCATAGTTGGTCCCATACATCTTAGCGATGGGAGTCGGGCCCTTGAAGGCTCTGAATGAGAAGATGTCACCCTTGTTATCTGACATTCTAATAAAATAGCCAAATAACAGAATCCAACTGAGGAGTAGACCGATATAAACGAGTCTACATAATCATACAAAGGATTGGTTGTACATGTAGACTCATACAACCATCCTTACTAATTCTCGTCGCTTGCCGGAAAACGTGACTTAGAGGTGCAAAATCACATTCTCCGGTAGAAATCCGATCGCAAAACTATCCATGGATGGCTCAGACCGTGGATGGCTCAGGGGGCCAGGGCACAAGGGGCGCAAGAGCCTTGACAAGGGCACTTGGGCGCAAGGGACCTGGTCATGGGGGTGCATGGGCTTGGTTGCAAGCTTGGGTGCACGGGAGGAGACTGGATGCGCAGGGACCTCAGCGCAGGGCCTGGTCACGTAGGGTATGGTCGCGTGGGAGAAGCTTGGGCGCCAGGTTCTACGCGTGGAGAGACCTGGGCGCCTGGACGTGCATGGACCTCAGCGCGGGGGTGCATGCCCTAGGCGCGGAGACGCGGGGGCGCGGAGGATCTGAGATCGAGATCGGTGGTGCGGACTGCGGAGGACCTAGAGCGCGGGCAGGCGATGGGGCCGAGCGTACGCGGCTAGGGGGGTGGCGGGGGGAGTGGGGGTAGGGTTAGGGTTTGATAGGGAAACTCCAGTCTAGGACTGTGGCTCCGATACCATGTTGAGGGGAGAAAATAGGATGACTTATTAGAAGCCCACGGGTTCTCTTATATAGGAGAAGCACCTATTGGGTAAATTACAAAAAGGTGACAGAGAAATAAAAATACAACAATACTAGTTAATATCTCAACAGTTGCTATTGCCACTTTCAGCTCAGACTTCCTCATTCCGCATCTCCATCAGTCTTTGAACATCAAACAACCCACATAGATAACCTCATAACTCTTGCAACTTGTCTCTTTTCCAGCTCCTTTTCCGGTCCACAATTTCTCTCCATCTTCTTCATGCTGCACACCATCCTCATCCGCCTCCCATCACCATCTCCTTTGTGTAGTTACGGGCTTGATCCCCATCAATCTACGTTGCCAGTTTGAACTATTTTCTTTGATCACAGATAGAATCTTTGACCTTGAGCACTTCTAGATACTATTTATATATGTCTTTGTATGCAACATATTTGTTGGTTCACATCATTTAAAGAAAGAATCATTTATCCACAGCATTACAAGAACAAACCTTTTAGCATCTTCCTGTGCTTTCTGCTGAGCAGAATTTTGTTGGTTCCCCTGAGAAGGACAAAGAAAAAAAGACATCAGCGTCATCGGCAAGTAAAAAGGGCGATGCAGAAACTTGCAGCAACCGCTCACCCCGCCTTGTTGTGCCATCAACTCCTGCATCCTCCTCTGCCTGATGGCTTCCAGCTCGGGATCATCCTTCACCACACAAATCCAAACCCATAAACAAATATATCAACTCAAATCACTCGAAACAACTTAAGAGGACAACAGCACCGAACCAAGACACGTCTAATTATCCAGAATTTCACATCGAACTAAACCCTAATGCTGCGATATCATAGGTTGCACCAATGTCTAACTACACACGCATATCATATCCATGAAGAGATTGAAACAGGGGAGAGAGAACGATACCATGATGGATCGGGGAGTTGAGGGGTGAAATCGAGCAGTTCTCGCGATCCTCTCTCTCTTCCAAAATCCCCAAACCGCGAAGGGCGCAAGATGTGGGCGTAATGACTACGCGCTTCGCTCCGGCGATATTTTTCGAGTAAATTACCGGAGAACCCTTGAACTATAGGGTATATTTTCCAGGAATGTTTTTGAGAGGGAAAATGTCCTAAAAAAAGGATTTTATCACAGTGTCCCTCTTCCCTATTTTGAAATATTGGTTGTGCCACTCACTAATTGCGACATTATCAGTTGTGCCCCTCTGTCAAGTCGTTATAATTGGGAATGAGTTTATTGTGGCTAGATGTATGAAGTGAGGTTAGATCCTCGAATCATGATGCAATCACGTGGAGGGAGATACGTGATTCCTGAGACATTGATGTGGCGAGAGATCAAGTGTCAAATAGCATATTCCCCACCCCGCACCCCCGTAAAAAAATCGCGACAAGTCCTAGTGAGAAGCCTCATCAGCATCGACTTAACTCCTTTTTCTCCATCGTCTCCCTCATTTCCTCTACATCGTCGCTCCATTTCTTCTTACAATTGCATGGGTCCTCCCATTGTGAAGAATATCTTCATCATCGCCATTGAAGAAGGTATGTGATTTCATTCTCACGGGGATTTTTGGTTTTACTAGATTGATAGAGATTTTTGGATGGTTGAAGGCTTTCTCATTCCATATCTGCGTCGGCCCCATAATTCTTCTAGGATTTATGGTTACGAATATTAATGGATTTTAGGGTTAGGGTTCACAAGTTTATTGGGTTCTATCTGGGGTTTTACATGCCACGATTATGATTCGTTCGTATGCTCGTATATCATTTTTATGGGTTTAACATTATTTTCTTCTACGTGCACCTCCTTCTTTGTGCTTTAATGTAGGATGGGTTGGTTAAAGGAGAGCAAGATGTTCTCACAATCTGTGTGAGACATAGATTTTTCGAAGACATAAAGGAATGTCTCGGTGATAAATACATGAGTTTCGTGGAGGAGGTGGGTGGAATGGATCTGAACTTCACATGTTGGTTCGACATGATGGAGAGTTTATCAAAGATCACTCCTTGGGACACCTCATGTGACCTAAGAATGCAATACATGGATCCCAAGGCAAGAGAGAGCTTTTTTATCAATGTTGCCAACGAAGGAGACATGATGCAGATGTTAATGTATAACATGTCTACATGCGCTAAGCTTGTCATAGGTTTCATTGGCATCATTACTCTCTCACATTTTCCCGCCGAGGAGGCGGAAAGGACATCGAAGATGAATCCTTAAGGGTGGGGAAGATCACACGGTAAGAGCAGAAAAAAACTCTGAATTCGTGTGAACCGCTTGATCGTGATCGAACGGTTCATGCCACACCTTCTTTACAGACGGCTCTGCAGTGCTACAGAGTAACCGGTCCCCATGCAGGGACCATGTGAGAGGCTTGTAACCCTAGATCAAGGAGATATATCATTGGATTCATTTCCCCGATATCAAGGAATCCTTCCTGATAAGTTGGGAGCATGGAAGGACATATCGATATCGGTACCATGACGATACCGATATATCGTCAATATTTCGACGATATATCGATCCATATCGCCAAGATCGGACCGAGATTGTGCATTTTTGGCCCGTCAATACCCGATATCGACCATATCGGCGATATATCGGTGACTTGTTGATACCGATATATCGCCGATATATCGGGATACGGCCTTCCATGGTTGGGAGTATATCGGGCTATGAGCCTTCCCCTTCACTTTGGTTGATAAGCTTACATAGTTTGTCGTCTAACCTATGTTAGTTATCATAGGTAGCTAGGGTTTTGTGTTGGTAAAGCAAGTCTAGGTCCTGGGAATGACAAGTTGAACTTGGGTTTGACTTGAGTTAGATTCTGACCATACTAGTATTTTAGGAGAATCATGATTTTTTAATAAGAACTCGGATTTTAGTTTTGAACTAGGGGTAAGTTTACCATTGGTTTTAAAGTCTTGGTCTGTGATTTAAAGGCATGGTCGAATGACACACATTCTAGATGGGAAATCATGCATTGATTAATTTTAAATTTTATCCGATAATAAAAAGATCAATATTTCAAATAACAGCTAGCATATTGAGCATGAACATGAACCAAATCTAATCATGATATGCTGCATAGCTTTTAGTTGCCTCCTTTGATAGGGTTGCTAATTGAATCAAAGCATTTGATTTTGATTATGATTCGTTTGTTAACAATTAAAACATCGATGAAGTAAAAATGAATAGAATATAAATTTCAGTATTCAATCTCAAACAAATTGAACCTTAATTAATATGAATTCATTCAATAAGAATTCAATTTGATCATTCATTCATATATAGACCATAAATACTGTGCATACACACAAAACTACCCCCTCTGTAACATCCCGGGCTTAGGTCCCCGGTCCGTTATCGAGGAAAATTTGCCCTGACAACTTGTTGGGTACGGGCCCAAATGGACCCATTGACAACCACCCAAAATGCTTAAGCCCAAGTTTTCAAGTAGTAATCCCCACCACTCATATACTACACCCACACTTTGTGAGTTTTCCATGTGGTACTATATTTGGGGTTAGGTTGTTACAACCTCCCCCACTTATATTCGCAACATCCTCGTTGCGATATGGCTCATCACTTATTCACAGTGATAGTGGCGGCTGCACGCTCCCGGTTTAGTTCTCTTCGGGTAGCCCTTTCCACTATCAGAGAGAATTTGGCTCTGATACCATTTGTAACGCCCCGGGCTTAGGCCCCCGGTCCGTTATCGAGGAAAACTAGCCCTGACAACTTGTTGGGTTCAGGCCCAAATGGACCCGTTGGCAACCACCCAAAATGCTTAAGCCCAAGTTTTCAAGTAGTAATCCCCACCACTCATATACTACACCCACACTTTGTGAGTTTTTCATGTGATACTATGTTTGGGGTTAGGGTGTTACACCCTCCTCCCGAAAGCTTTATGGATCCACTTTGACAGCACCGGATGACCGTCATAGGGAGATTACTGACCAAGGTCCCTACAAAGAAAAAGCTTGGTACCAACGAATATAAGATGCTCAGTTCCGCACAACCTAGGGCTGATTAGCATGCTTTCGAAAAACATGGAATAATAGAAGATCTACCACGCAAAACACAACGACCATTAAATGTTCAAAAAATTAGAAACGTGTCTGTATATATGCATATGTGCATATATATTGGCTGATCATTTGTACTATAAAAAAGATTGTATTAAAATTTCATGTCATTTGGAATTCTATAACTCATCCATCGAGTGATACTGGATTCATTTCATTAGAGTAGTTGATTATTTATTAGTGCATAACTGTGTTCACACTATGACTTAGATATTCAAAACATAGTGTGCACCCAATGTTGATTGTGCCGTAAGCCATAAGACATACTCCTCGCCCTTATATATTGGGTAAAATGTGTATGCCCCCATTGGGAGCTTACTTGGTTTCCCCATCTCTTTTTTAAAACCTTTTTGGTTTTTTTCAAAATACACGAGGAGTTTTAAATCACATAATATCAACATGTTCTCATTAAAAATTCAACTCATTTCGAGATTCTTATCCGATCCATGAAGCATATCAAAGTTTAACGATATAAGAATCGTTGAAATTGATTCCTTCTAGATGGCCCGGTTAGGATTATCTATTTTTATGAATTTTGAATCTTGTATTCCTCTTATTAACATAAGTCAATCCGCCTCAAATGTTTTGAAAAAAAACCACACAAAGTTTAAAAAAGAGACGAGGGAAGCTAACTTGGCTCCACCATGCTGCCCCTTGGGGGCAGCCAATGGGCTGCCCCCACCCTTTATTACGATGCTTTTTTCATTTTTTGAATAACACCATTTATTTTCATCACTATATCCCACTAATATGCCAATCAAATTTCATCATAAACACGAACTCATATATCCTCCATGCAAAACAGGTCGATAACATCAATTCTAAGACAGTTAAATCACATGTTCTAAATGGATGACATATGAGTATTTGTTTCTGATGAAATTGGATTAACATATTAGGGTATATAGTGACGAAAATGCATTGTGGTATTTCCCAAAAAAATATGAAAAACACCAAAATAAGGGGTGGGAGCAGCCCGTTGTTGCCCCCTCGGGGGAGTCCCATTAAATCCATAATGAGAAAAATGGGGCTGCCACGAAGGGAGCTAACTTGGTTTCCCCTGCCCCATTTTTCCCATTTTTTTATTTTTTTGGAAATTTCTTATGTGAAAGTTCATCACTATATCCCTATATTATGTCGTTCAAAATTCGTGAGAAACAGAGACTCCTACAGCCTTCATCTAGACAAATATTTTTTAATGGTCGCTAACGTGTTGAAATCGCCCCCGACTGGATGGAGGCCGTAGGAGTCTTTGTTTCGCGCGAAATTTGAATGACCTAATGTGGGGATATAAATATAAAAATTTATGAAAGAAATTTTCAAAAAAATAAAAAAATATAAGGAAAATGGGGAGCTAAATTAGCACCCCCTAGGGGACAACCCCCATTTAACCCTATATATATATATATATATATATATATGGTAAAATGGGGTTACCCCTCGAGGGAGCTAACTTGGCTCCCCCATCCTATTTCCCTCATTTTTATTTTTTTTAATTCTCTCATGGATTATTATTATTATATTCCTATATTATGTACTCAAATTTTATGAGAAACACATAATCATGCAGCCCCCATTCAGATGGGGTCAATTTCAATAATTCTGCAACCGTTAAAAATGATTGTCTAGATTGAGGTTGGAGCCTCTCTTTCTCACGAAATTTGAATGGTATAACATGGAGAAATAGTAATGAATTTCCACGGATCCATTTTTCTTAAAAAAATAAAATATGAAAATGGGACGGGGAGCCAAGTTAGCTCCCTAAGGGTCAACCTCAACACCACGACATGCAAGTTTACATGCACTGATGCCAAAACATCAACTTTTTTGATTTTTTAAATGGAACATCGGGGGATTTAGATTACCACACATCACCATGGTGTCATTCCAAATTCAACTGAACTCAACACTTATATCTCCTTCATTAAGACCATCAAATTTTAATGGCCTTAAAATTGATGAAATTAACCCCTTCTAGATGGGCATATTAGGAATACTTGTTTTATATGAAATTTGAAACATGTTTTTTACTAATCGGTATAAATAGATTCTCCAAGGTTTTATTTAAAAAAAAATAAAAAATGGATGTTTGTGGTATCGATGCATGTAAACTTGCATGCACCTTGATACATACTCCATGTTCCATATATATATATATATATATATGGGAATAGGGAGTATGCACCAAGGTGTATCTAGCTTGCATGCACCAAAAGCTACAGCCGTTGGATCTACATCCATCCAAGGGTTGCCACTTAATCCACTTTCCAGCAAAAAGGCCTCCTCTCCTTTTCCCCAAAATCCTGACAGGCCTTGGAAGGATCGCTCGAGAGTTCCCTCCCGTCCAGTTGCTGCGGAACCTCCGCATCGAGATCTTCCCTTCCGTCCATTACTGTGAAACCTCTACCTCCCTTCCGTCCAGCTGCTGCAAAACCTCAGCCTCCCTCGCAGGTCCAGCTGCTACGAAACCTCTGCCCAAAAGCTTTCCTCTCGTCCAGCTGCTGCGAAACCTCTGCTCGAGAGCTTATCTCCCATCCAGTTGTTGCGAAACCTCCGCCTCGCTCATCCTCTTCATAAAATTTCCACCTCCGCACTGCCATTTCCCTCCCGATTCTGATGCTCACCGTAATCGTGTCGTCCAACTTTCTTTGTTTCCATTGCACCCTCTGTCCCATAGCTTGCTCACACCTCCCGATGGCGCGCCCTCCCCACGGACCTGCTAGCTCCTTCCATTGAGGAGCACTGCGCACCATCCCTCATGCCCGACGTTCGGCACTGACAGTATGGACTCCTGATACCCAAGAGTCCAGGGAATTGTCGGCGAGAACTCCCGATACCCTTGTAAGTTGTCGTTCTTGAGATATTGAAATAATTTTGTTATTTTACTCTAAGATATTAACGTTTTGTCTACATAGTTCGACACAGTTTATGTTTTTATAGATTTGTACTTTGGGATTTTCCTATTCTTAAGTATTGTGGAGTTTAATTGTATCATATATTCACTTATATATAACTGAATGAAATGATTTACTTCAATGTTTAATGGCACACCATTGCTACTGCAAGATGCATGGCATTGCATGCTTGAACTCGCGATACTTTGGATATTCTATGCATGTTGGTGGGGGGAAGCCACAACCCTTGGATTAACATCCATCTAAGGGCATTACCAGACTATTTGTAAAGTAAAGGTAACTATTTTTTATTTTTTTTCAACAGTGACCTATGTACAAGTAATTATTATGAAATGTTTAATTCTATTCTTCTTTGGTAACATAAGCCAACATCATGATTATTACGTTACTTAGAGGATCATAATATCGGGCAGGGGGTCGAACTGGAACATACACATGGACCATGTGTGTGGTTCTATCAGTACATGAACATATAGATAGTTTTGTGCGAGCACAGTTCTTAATTGGCTGATTACAGTCTTGGGTGTATGGACAATTTTGATTGAAGATGAAGGAGGCTTTAGTTAATTACTTGGTGTGTGGACAATTCTGATTGAAGATGAAGGAGGCTTTAGTTAGTTACTGATGAATTCTAAATCTCATGTACCTAGATATTTTAACTTCTTATTATTTCTTTTTATTTAGGCTTAAACTGATTGCCACGTTGTGGCAGATTCCATAATTTCAAGCATTAAGAATGCTATGATTTTCTTTCAAAGAAAGAATGCTCTGGTTACATGGATGAAAATGTTTGGCTTATCAGTTCTAGATGATTCTTTTGCGAAAAATATTTTATGTGGAAATATTGCAAAGATTGCAGTTGGAGAATAATGCATGTTGGAAATCTCAAGATCTGGAATTTTAGATAAACATGAAACCATTTTATCCAAATATCAACAAAAATATCATTAACGTATGGAGGTGTCAACACCATTACAGAGAAGATAAATCTACTTGGAGTAGACAATAAAGACGACCAGAATGACATTATAATACTACAACAATCATCTACGACGACTTTCATTAACTTCATCACTACGACTTGATTGTTTCTCATCTCCCCTCCTGCCAGCACTGCTTGAGCCATGATCTCAATCTAAACAAAAGAATTTTATTATTAAGTTGACAGTATATCACGTAACTATGCATGAGGATTGCCAATTCAACTTTAATCTTGGTCAATAATTATATGAGTAGATTCAGCATTGTGATAAACAAGGCATAATATATCCTAATTCCTCCAAGTACCCACCCTACACATCTTCACTTACAAGGATATCAGGAGTTCCCGCTGGCAAATTCCATGCATCGTGCAGTAGGGATGGTGCAAGGGGCTCTTCGGTATCAGGAGTCCATACTGTCAGTGTCGGACGTCGGGCACGGGGGATGGTGCGCAGTGCTCCTCGATGGAAGGAGGTAGTTGGTTCGTACGGAGGGTGTGTCATCGGGAGGTGTGAGCAAGCGACGAGACAGAGGGTGCAATGGAAAGGGAGAAAGTTGGACAACACGATTACGTTCTGCATCAGAATCGGGAGGGAAATGGCAATGCGGAGGTGAAAATTTTGTGAAGAGGATGAGCGAGGCGGAGGTTTCGCAGAAGCTGGACGAGAGATAAGCTCTCGGGCGGAGATTTTGCAGTAGCTGGACAGGAGGAAAGCTCTCGAGCAGAGGTTTCGCAACAGTTGGACCCGCAAGGGAGGCCGAGGTTTCGCAGTTGCTGGATGGAAGGACGGCAGAGGTTTCACAGCAACTAGACGGGAGGGAAGCTCTCGATGCGGAGGTTTCGCAGCAGCTGGACGGGAGGGAACTCTCTAGCGGTCGTTCCAAGGCATGTCAGGATTTTGGAGGAAAAGGAGAGGGGGTCTTTTTGCTGGAAAGCGGATTAAGTGGTAACCCTTGGATGGATGTAGATCCAAAGGCTGTGGCTTTTGGTGCATGCAAGCTAGATACAGCTTGGTGCATACTCCCTATTCCCTATATATATATATATATATATATATATATATATATATATATATATATATATATATATATATGGGCTTGGGGAGCTTGCACCATGGTATATATAAGATACATGCACCAGGATGCACAGCCGTAGGATGCATTTGTCATCAATGGCAGATATGCTTCCCTTCCCTCGAAAATATCTTCTGTTCCCAAGGCAGGCAGAGAGCCCCCTTTTCTCTTTCTACCCTCCCCCACGCAAACCTACCGTCCGTGCTCCCTCCCTTCCGCCTCTCATCCCCCGCCCCTCGTCCCCTCCATCTCAATCGCACCCGAGCCAATGGGCGATGAAGCTACAGCCACAACGAGATACCCCACCGCGCCGTGCTACCTGCGGCGAGGACTCCCGTCACGTTCCTCTGACTGGCGACGAGGACAAGACTGCCCCCTGCAAGCTTCCACCTATGGCGACAACAGACTTCACCCCCTATCGATTTTCCCCATTTTCCCTTTAGGCTTTGGGGGAATTTTTATGGTGGTTGTAACAGTTGCTATGTGAATGTGCGAGGGTTTAGCAACACTTTAGTGTCCTCAGGTCAATTGCTCGTGAAAAGAGGCTTGGCTTCATCAATTCGTCTGTATAATTCAAGGATCAAATTAACACGCGCTCTATCAACTACCAAGTTCCCAATTTTTTGTGTTCTTATGAAAACCATTGACATGTATATTTTTCAAGTCCTAGATCTTTGCTTTGAAGTGGAATGAGCAACTGGGAATGATTTTTTTGTAACTGGAGAGATCTTTGATATGTATAATGTCCTAACATTTTAATTATATTTGTTGCTTTAATTATTAGTTGTTGGGTTGGTTTTACTTATAAGTTATCTTAGTTATTGTGCTCTATTCTTGGATGAATGTAAAAGATCGATGGTAAGGCGTAGGTCCATGTTTCTATTGTAAGAATACGTGATGGTTGAGGGATGTTAATGTGCAGTTTTATATTGCTATTCTTTTTTTAATCTTCTTTTTATCCAAGCTTTAAATCACGTAAATTTGTGGTGATTGTTAGTGATGGTTGGAACATGGTTGAGATAATAGAAGACACTGTTGGGGATTGTGGCTTTTTATGATTTAACAATCATTCGCTGATTTTATGATTGAAACACGGCTGTAATCTTGCGTTGACATGTTCATTGGAATCATCAAACACATACACTTGATCCGGTGTGTGGAGACGACGAGAAGAAATCCACCATTGCAACAACACAGCGGCTTCTATCTAGTAGTGTAATAGACATTGTGTTCCATAAATATATTAGACAAGAGTGCGCAGTTCCTTTCCACTACAGAATCATTGCAACAGAATTACGTCCCTTGTTATAAAATCCAGCTCATTAAATTTTTTGCCTCTGGTTTTCATCCCCTAGTGTCGTCATTCATGTCATCCGAATGTGCCTTCTTTTTAAAACTGTAATTAGATCTCATGTCCTTAGAGTAACATGCCTTGATGAATCAACATGGAGTGCATAGAACAAAGGATCAAGTATCTTGTACATTCAAGTCATCAAACACAACATGGGTTCCAACTTGATTGTTTCTAGCATAAACGCCAATTCCAACTGGATTGATTCCAGCAAAAACATACAAGAATAGTAACTGTCTGACGATATTGACAAGACACTATGATACAAATATTTGTTGACATACCCGATAAAATTAAAATTTCAAAACTCAGTACTACTATAGATAAATTAAATAGTTTTCCATAGTCAGATAATTATTGAAGACAATTCTTAGACCCAAACGGATGCAATTCTACAGGCATTGATATTATAGATAGATCGCTATATATCAATCCATGGATACAGGCATCGATATTATAGATAGATCATTATATATCAATCCATGGAGTCATATTTAATTAATTCAATAATTTGAAGAGGAAAAAGTTAGAGTAAACAAGGTTGAAGAGGTAAGCGGAGGAGAGTCTAAGGCATGAAGGTAGCAGTAGGATCGGAGGCAAGCAATGCGGGCAGGAGCTGGAGGCAGCCAGGCAGGACGGTAGTGAAGTAATGGATCTGGACAGCGTGGAGGGAACTGAAAAAAAGCGTGGTGGTAGAGTCCAGTCTCCAGAACACTAAAGGGTTGTTAAATGATATGATGATTGACGACTTCCCCGATCCACAAAGATTTCAATGCACAAAGCAAATAAGCATGACATTTAGCCACCACGTACATGATCCTTGCGAGAAATCCGAATCAAACACTCGCACATTCACTTAACAGCCAACAGAAAAATCAAATAACAAGTTCTATAAGATTAGGTACACCAATATTGTTGTTTCTAATAACAAAAGTGCTTGGGAACACAAAACAGGGGATGTTCTTCTGGCATGCGGGAGGAGTACACGAGGCTCCTCGTCGCGGTGTGTCTTGTTCTCGTCGTCGGTCTGAGGGACACAACGGGATCTTGCTGCAGGTAGCAATGGCGTGGTATGGTTTCTCACCGTAAGTGGGAGAGGAAGCCTTCTACTTGCCTCCGGTGGTACGGTTGCAGCGTCATCCTCCATTGGCTCGGGTGCGATTGAATTAGACAGACGAATTGATGAAGCCAAGCCTCTTTTCACGAGCAATTGACTCGAGGACGCTAAAGTGTTGCTAAACCCTCGCACATTCACATAGCAACTATTACAGCCACCATAAAAATCCCCCCAAAGCCTAAAGGGAAAATGGGGAAAATCGATAGGGGGTGAAGTCTGTTGTCGCCATAGGTGGAAGCTTGCAGGGGGCAGTCTTGTCCTCGTCGCCAGTCAGAGGAACGTGACGGGAGTCCTCGCCGCAGGTAGCACGGCGCGGTGGGGTATCTCGTTGTGGCTGTAGCTTCATCGCCCATTGGCTCGGGTGCGATTGAGATGGAGGGGACGAGGGGCGGGGGATGAGAGGCGGAAGGGAGGGAGCACGGACGGTAGGTTTGCGTGGGGGAGGGTAGAAAGAGAAAAGGGGGCTCTCTGCCTGCCTTGGGAACAGAAGATATTTTCGAGGGAAGGGAAGCATATCTGCCATTGATGACAAATGCATCCTACGGCTGTGCATCCTGGTGCATGTATCTTATATACACCATGGTGCAAGCTCCCCAAGCCCTATATATATATATATATATATATATATAGAGGTAAATGGGGCTGCCCCTAGGGAGTAGCCAACTTGGCTACTCCCACCCCTATTTTCCCTCATTTTTTTTATTTTTTTTGAAAATAAAAATTTGTATATTCATCATTATATCCCTCTCACATTCTATTAAAATTTCGTCAGAAACAGAGATTCCTACGGCCTCCATCCAAACATGGTCGATTTAAAAAATCCTGCGACCGTTAAAAAAATGACGTCTGGATGGAGGGCTTAGGAGTCTCTGTTTATGACGAAATTTTAATAGAATGTGAGAGGGATATAATGATGAATATACAAATTTTTATTTTTCAAAAAAATAAAAAAATGAGGGACAAATAGGGGTGGGAGTAGCCAAGTTGGCTACTCCATGGGGGCAGCCCCATTTTACCCATATATATATATATATATATATATATAGAGAGGATGGGGAGCTTGCACCAAGGTGCATGTAACTTTACATGCACCGGCGCTTATATCTTCCACATTTTTTTACTTTTTTGAAAAATACCACCATGTATATTCATCCATATATCCCTCCAACATGTCATTCAGATTTCGTCAGAAACAGAAACTCCTATGACCTCCATCCAGAACAGGTCGATTACAACAATTCTAAGACCGTTAAAATTACCTGTTCTGGATGGAGGTCATAGGAGTCTCTGTTTCTGACAAAATCCGAATGACATGTTGGAGGGATATATGGATGAATATACATCATGGTATTTTTCAAAAAAGTAAAAAAATATGGAAGATATAAGCGTCGGTGCATATAAAGTTACATGCACCTTGGTGCAAGCTCCCCATCCTCATATATATATATATATATATATATATATATGGAAAAAATGGGGCTGCCCCCACCCCATTTTTCGGCATTTTTTTTATTTTTTTTTGAAAAATAAAACCACGTATATTCATCCATATATCCCTCCTATATGCCATTCGAATTTCGTCAGAAACAGAGACTCCTACGGCCTCCATCTCGATGGTATCGATTTAAAAAAATCTTGTTACCGTTAAAAAATTACTGTCCGGATCGAGGCCGTAGGAGTCTCTGTTTCTGACGAAATTCGAATGGTATATAGGAGGGATATAGGGATGAATGTACATGGTGTTATTTTTCAAATAAAAAATAAAAAAATTTGCCCAAATAAGGCGGGGGCAGCCATGTTGGCTGCCCCTAGGGGGCAGCCACATATGACCCTATATATATATATATATGATTTTTATCCAATGCGCACAGGGCCCATTAGCTTTTCGGTGAGCACCATTTGTAGGCCACACATGTGTATTACCAATTGACTGGTTACCTATTTCGAAGGATGTCATTTTTGGAAGGGTCATATGTGGCTGCCCCCTAGGGGCAGCCAACATGGCTGCCCCCGCCTTATTTGGGCAAATTTTTTTATTTTTTTTGAAAAATAACACCATGTACATTCATCCCTATATCCCTCCTATATACCATTCGAATTTCATCAGAAACAGAGACTCCTACGGCCTCCATCCGGACAGTAATTTTTTAACGGTAACAGGATTTTTTTAAATCGATATCATCGAGATGGAGGCCGTAGGAGTCTCTGTTTCTGACGAAATTCGAATGGCATATAGGAGGGATATATAGATGAATATACATGGTTTTATTTTTCAAAAAATAAAATAAAAAAGAGGCCGAAAAATGGGGCGGGGGCCATGTTGGCTGCCCCCAGGGGGCAACCCCATTTTTTCCTTTTTGGAAGGAGATTAATATGCAAAGCGATTTAATAATAAGTGGTATTTCAATTATATCGCATCCTAAAAAAGGAAGAACGCTTTGGAAAGAAAACATTAGATGATTTCGTGCAAAAAATCGAGATCCAAATACTCAGGTCAGTAATATATATACAATAATAAAGTAAATGTTTATTGCAAGATCAGTTATATCCAAACAACGGTCGGTAATTTACATTCATTTTATTATATGGTGCAGAATTCAGTAATATAGACACACTGGTCAAGTAAGTGTTTGTTGTGAAGTCAGTAAAACCATAACAAATAGTCAGTAATTTCTATATGTATTGTTACTTTGAATAGAATTCAGTAGTTTAGAGACAATACTCACGTAAATGGTTGTTGCGAGATCAGTAATATCCAAACAATGGTTAGTAATTTACATTCATTTTATTATATGGTGCAGAATTCAGTAATATATATACAATGGACAAGAAATGCTTGTTGTGAAGTCAGTAAAACCATAACAAATGGTCAGTAATTTCCATATGTTTTATCACTTTGAACAGAATTACGTAATTTAGAGATGATACTCAAGTAATATATATCAGTTATCAAATAAATTATTGTTTGTGTTCAGTAATGTACATATCTATGTCTTATATCACATGTTCAGTAATATGTGTACGATTCTCAAGTAATAGCTGATGTAGCCGAAATCGAGTGCGGTCGTATTGACTCACAAGGCGAGTCAACAGTCGGTGTATTGACCACACTAAACAATGACTAAATCAACAATTAACCCACACTAAAAATCAATAATTAGAAGTAATGTGGAGTTAAAATTTATTTTTAACTCTGCACAAAAGATGTAAAGGGCAAGTATGCAGAGAGTTCGAACACAGGGAGCAAACAGTGAAGTCCTAGCAAAAATGCTAAAATGTGTGAGTGTGTGAAGTGTCTACACTAAGCAAGCAAGTCAATCAAATTTTTGTGGGTTTTTAATTTTTTTAATTTTTTTTATAATTTTTAATTTTGTATTTTGATTTTTGATTTTCTGATTTTTATATATTTTTTTATATTTTTATTTTCTTTTTCAATATTGGGAAGTAAAGGCAATATAAAACAAGGCAAAGTAAAAGATTTATAAAAATGCACAAAAATGCTCAAAAATTCAGGAATAAAATGTTTTTAGTCTTTTTAGGGTTTTTCACTGTTTTTGTGATTTTTGGGGATTTTTCTAGGTGTTTTTGGTATTTTTAAGGGCTGAAATAAAGGAAAACAGTGAGAATAGGGCTGGCTGTGAGTAAAATGTACTTTTAAAAATATCAACCAGTACTCAAAATAATTCACACTATTTTTCTAATAAAGAGAATAAAATAAGTGACAAACAGAAGCTGAGTTTGTATTTTTTGGATTTTTCTACTATTTTATATATTTCTTTGAAGTTTTTGAGTATTTTTTAATTTTTAGTGTTTTTCTTTTGAAATTTTTAATGATTTTTGGACTGACTCTAAAATAGGGTAAAATAGATACTATGTGAATTTTTGGGAATTTTTGGAGGTGTTTTGATATTTTTTTGATATTTTCTAAGGTAGACAGTGCACAAAAAGGGGTTTTTGATTTTTAATAAATATGAAAATAAAATAAAATCAAAAACTAAAAATAGGCGTTAAAGTACACTTATCCAGAAGCTTAACTCTATTTTTGTGGAATTTTTGGGGTTAAAATGATATTTTAAACAATTAGAACAAACATCCAATTACTAAAGTCCTGGCAAGGGCATAAGTGCAAATATTGAAACATCCAGGGGCACGTACGCAATTTTCCACAAAATTTTGAACTTAATATTTAACTTCTGGAACCAAAATGTAAATACAAGACCCGCCTGGGCACGCCTACAAATTACCCACCAGGGCGCGTGACTTGCATGCGCCTGGGAGGGACTGAAGTGCAATTTCACAAAAGTCTGGGGGTTAACATGCAAAATACCCAGAAGTATTACACGTGCTTTGAAAATTCAAGGACCGAAACGAAATACATAACAACCCAAGGGTGCCTCTGCAAAATGCCCACACCTCACGTGAACTGGTCACGTGAGGTGACGTGGCGAGGGACCTAAACGTGAATAAATAAAGTACGGTGGGTTTCTTTGCAAATATTACAAAATATCTACGCTACAGACAAAAGTTTAAAGACTAAATATTAAATACAAAAAGGCGCGAGGGGTGAGTTGCAAAATACCCTCGACGCGACGCTCCGATGTTGACATGTGGCTCGAATCCAACGGCTGGGGCGACGAGGCGTGATCCAGCGGCTGGAGGTGTTTCACTTAAACACGTGGCAGCACAAGAACGGCCGATGACGCTTGGGCGATGCACGGCCCTGATTAAATCCTCCTTGGCTGATCGGACGGTGGAGACTGGTGGAGATCCGACGAAGGCTGTGCGATCTGGGAGCTCCTCCTCGATCCAACGGCTGGGAAGAGGGTTACAAGAACGGGGAAGAACGCCGGCGAAGGCGAGCTTCTCCGACCTCGATCTCCCTCCTCCGGCGATGATAGTGCTTCAAAATGGCCGTGGAGGCTCCTGGGGTCGTCTTCTACCTCCTGGGGGCTTCAAAATGCCTCGGCGACGGCCGAGGTGCTCAGGCGAAGGTGGCGGAGCTGGGGGGCTCGGCTGAGCTCCGGTGAGCCTCAAAATTGCTCCCAGGCGCGATTCAACGCGCGTTGACCCTGCAAGAAGAGTTAGAAGGTCCAGGGCAAAGTGCCTGGACCCTCGGTGGACCTAAACTAAGCGCGGGGTGGAGTGGTCGATGGTGGCCGGAGTTGCGCTCCGGCGATGATGCGTGAACGGGCGAAATGAGCGATTAAACTTATAGATTTTTTAGGGTTTTCGAAGATTAAGCTAACAGGAACCTAATGGGATAAACAAGAAGGTGGGGCGAGCCCTCAATGGCCGGGGCCAGAGGAAAAAGGGGTACCTCGACGCCGTCACTTGGCGGAGGTGGTGGAGCTTCCCTCGACTTCGCGCGCCTCGGCTGAAGGGTTGGCGATGGAGCTGTCACCTCCACGGACCTCAGGAGCACAACGGTGGCGCTGAAGGGTGGAACAAGGGGACTCGAAATCGATTTGAAAATGGGATGTTGGTTTTATTGGTTTGACTCAGTGGCTGAGGAGCTCCAAAGATCAAGGTGCCCTGATCGCCTCAGTGATCCAAAGTCCAAGGTTTCACTTGGACTTGATTCACCGCATAACGAGGAAGAAAAGATGCGAAGAAATCATCTCAAAAAGATGCAAGGCACGGCTGGAAAATCTCGTCAAAGATGGGTGAAAACCCAGGTCTGACAGGCGGTAGGTGGGGGAAGGCAGGCAGTTGACCTAGGGTCAATGCTGACCGCCTCCTGGTTGGTCCACGTGGACCAACCAGGAAAAACCCCGCGAAAAAGTTTTGAAAATTCAAATTAAAATAATAAATGCCCGAATTAAATAAAAGTTATAAAATAAAATATGTTCAAAATTTTATGTAGTATTTTATTCTGATTTTTATTTATTTTTATGACTTAAACTTTTACAAGTTGCCTTTTTAACCCTACATAGGTATAATACCTATGTATTTTGATATTTTATTTTATTTTATGTATTTTTAATCTTATTATTTTTTTTGTTTATGATTTTGTAAAATTATAACATACTTTTATATACATAAATATATTTTTATTTTATTTTTCTGATATGTTTTGTATATTTAATAAAATACAAGTGTATTTTATACAGGTATAAGTATATATAGTATACCTATGTATTGAATATATACAAGTATTTTATTTTCTATTTTTCTTTACATTTTAATTCAATTTTAATGCATATATATGTTATAAGTAATATTTACAAAATTATAAAAAATAAAAAAAAATGAATAAATAATGAATAAAGAATATATTGAATATTTTATTCAGTACCAGTGTACAATGTGGGTCCAAAAGCCAACTTTCAAACCGTAGCTCCGCCAAATGCGAAACCACCACCATTGGGTAGATTATTTTATTCTATATACAATTAAAGGTGAGTACACTGCATTTGGATTTGTCGTTTGTGAGATACGGGTCTGGGAAGTTGGGATTTTGGATTCTTATTCAGAACATATCTTTTTGTCTGTACATTCTTTTTCTGTGAAATCAATTTTGTCTTTTTCTTTATGAAATTATCTACAACTTTCATGTACAAGGTTTCTTCATTTGATGTACAAAAAGTGGAACCAAAGATAGGTCCTAAAATGAATAAAGAATGAATAGAATGTATAGGTATTTTCTCTGTGATTCTGACCTTATTTCCCCCTACTTTATTCCTTGTCGACCTTTTCATCAAGATGCCTAGGTCTCGGGGGTTTTGGGTCATAAAATATTTACAATATTTTATTCTTTTCTTTTCTTTATTTATTCTATAATTTTGGCCTTAATTACAGTGTTTTATACACTATTGAAATGCACATGCATGAATGCTAAGATGGTGGTTTTAATGCTATTTACAGGCATTTGCTAGGGTTTTTGGTGCCAAAATGATAGAATAAAGATGATGAAATGTGGATTCATCAATAGCTACTATGAGATCGGTAATAACAAAGTAATGGTCAGTAAGCCATGGGCATTACTCAAGTAAGAAAGTAACTATTTGTCAATGCAATGCACATTACATACACAATGGTATTACTAATCATTTGTCATGTTATTACTGATCTCACAACACATATTTACTTGACCATTTTATACATATTACTAAATTCTGTACAATGTAACTATTTGGATGTAAATTACTGATCATTATCTTGATATTACCGATCTCACAACAAGCATTTACTTGACAGAATTATATTTATTATTATCATAGCGTTTGGATCTTAATCATTCGCGTGGAATCATTTATTTGAATCGTTTCTTTCCAAAACCATCTTCCAATTTTCAAGGACGTTTTATAATAGGAAATATAGGATTTTTTTAAATACGTGGTAGCCTATAATTAGAAATATAGTTATTGCTAATACACGTGTATGACCCGGAATGGGTGCTCACCAAAACGTTAATGGGCATAGGGCCATCTAGATAAGTCCTCTGTATACATACATACATACATACATACATACATACATACATACATACATACATACATACATACATACATATATAGAGAGAGAGACCCTTTCAATTGAGGTGGAATCTCACCAATATTGTGTTGAACCATCAATCAGGTTAGTCAGATCTCAATCTGATGATTACATCAAAAAGCTTCATTTTACTAATATATAAGGCATTTCCGTTATCTCAATTTTATTAAATTCGAGTTTCATTTAATAATTTCTAATTATCATTTTAAGCTTTTCTTGATTTGGTAATTTTTACTAATACCTTTATTGATCAATTTTCAAAATTATCCTGAACGATTTGAATTCAACCATATATTATTAAACTCCAACGAGTTTTGTAAAAGTTATTTTCTCTTTGTAATTTCATTAATAATTTCATTTTTTCACTATATTTTTGTTTTGTAAATGGGTATTTCCATTTTGTAAATGTCTATGTTCGTTTAGTAAATTCTAGTGAATTTTTGCAAGAGTAATTTTCCTTTTTGTAAACTTCAGCCTTTTGTAAATGTATATTTTCATTTTGTAAAAATTGTGTAAATCTTTGTAACTGTATCGCTCTCCTTTGTAAAATTCTCATAGATCTCTATAAAATAAGAAACAAACATTGTGATTTTTGTAAAAAAGTGGATCGATATGTAAATATGAATGTCATATATATATATATATAATAATTATACCACAATGTAAATTCATGCATCGCCTCCCACGCACAGTCCTCTGCCTTGGCCATCCACGATATGCTCTCCATCTTCACTTCCAACTACAACCGCCCTCCCTATCCATTCGCAAGCACCACCGTCGCCGCATTCAGCCACCATCACCACGCGTTACGACCTCCATGCTCGACCACTACCACATGCACGCGATTTCTCCTCTACACGACACCTCGTCCTTCGCATATTCCTCCTCTAGACTGTCTCCTCCGTGGCTTCTTCATTTATGGCCAAGAAGATTTGCATTGAGAGGTTGTTGGTGCCTCAGTCGACGAATCTCCAGAGAGAGAGAGAGAGAGAGAGGGAGGGAGAGGAGGTGCGCCGTCAACGACGAATCACGGGAGAGAGGGGGGCGCCGTCAGGGAGACAAAGAGAGTAGGTCAAATAGTTGTCTCATTCTATATTTAGAATGTGATGATATGACCAAATTGATTTTAATTATTAATTAATTTAATTAATGCATCATTAAATCTAGTTGTGAGATTAAAAGTAAAAGGATGAGATGGGTCCACCTCATTTGAAGTTTCTCATAGATGGGGTTGAGGAGTATGCATCGATGGCATACATGTCCATTTTTTTTCAAATTTTTTGAAATAAATGCTTGGGAGATTTGCCTAGAATAGTAAGTAAATCTCCTATATATAGAGTAAAATGTATATGCTATCAAGCATTAGCGAACTTGGCTATTTCCACCTTTTTTTATTTTTTTGTGGTATTTCTTAAAAACTCCTAGGTGGATTTATATCACTTATTATCATGATGTTGTCATTCAAATTCATAAAATAGATACTCTGAACTAGACCAGGCCAACGGGCTGGGGGCCCGCCCGCCCAGCTCGCCCAACCCATTCATGGGTCGGGCTTGGGCTAAGAGATTTGGGAATGGGCCGGTCCGGCCCGACCCGTAAAAATTAAAAATATATAAATATAAGCGGGATAATACATGTATTAATATGACGCACTTCAAAATTTTCATATGTGGTACCAGTTTAAAATAAAAACTAATAGTTTACATCAAGTAACATGTAGACTACTTATATTAGTTATATAAAATATAAATGATATTAGTAAGATCATTAATACTTATTGAATAGATAAAGATTGAAATGGGCCATGGGTCGACCATGAGTGGGCTTTGGACATAGGATTTTAAATGCATTTTGGCAAGTCCTGCTCCGAACATGTTTATCTAAGAGGATCAATTTTAGCAATTCCGAGACCATCAATTTGTGATAGGCTTGATAAATGGGATATGAATCTCGGACTAAATTGAAATTTGGGTGACAACAATATGACAATAAGTGATCTAAATTCCAGCACGAGTTTCTAAGAAATATCATGATTTTTTTAAAAAGTTTGTGAGTATCCAAGGTAGCTACTCCTAGATAGCATATACATTTTACCGATATGTAGGGTCAATGGGCTGCTTCTGCCTCATTTTACGATGAATTTTTTATTTATATTTTTAGAAAACACTGTCATGTATCTTCATCATATCCTCCAATATGTCATTCTAATTTTACCAGAAAAAGAGTCATATGCCCTCGATCTAGAACAAGTCGATTACGCCAATTCTAAGACCGTTAAAATTACATGCTCTAGATGTAATGCATATGAGTTTTTGTTTCTGACGAGATTCTAATGGCATATTAGATGGATATAGTGATAAAAATACATGACAATATTTTCGAAAAAAACAAAAATTACCAGAAAATGAGGCAAAGCAACCCTATCTCCCCTGTTATCATCATGTTTGGCTATTAAGATGTGTGTCTATGTCGACTGGGACTGGTATCTGACGCGTTATCATACCCGACCGCTAATTCAAAATTTGACATTCGTATCCAGGCCCATTTCATTTTGGATGCTATATGGAAGTTGATACCATCATGTATGAATCATATAATACATGTAAATTTAATTTAATATATACAATATTGATTATTATTATTAGTATCCGATCTGCATCCCTTTCGTATCCGTAAGGGCTTGGTAACACATTTTCTATATTCATCAATATTGTAACCGTCTCAATATCGATATCGGTATCTAACCATTTGCATCAATTTGAATCAATGAATTTAGTGGAAGTTTTCAACTGGGTACATTGGATACCTGCTTTTCCACATGGGGATTTTAGATGGGGCACGAATCGTGATATAACTTGTACCCGACCTATCACTTCCAAACAGGTACCCCTTAATATAGAGTCAAAATGTACATGGGCCAATCGAGTACCCGTTGACCCTAAGGCCCCGTTCGGTACATGGATTACCGGCGGGTTTGGAAAGTTTACTCCCTTTAACCCACCCTCCCTCTCTCTCATGTGAGCCCCACTTTATTCCTTTTTTAAAAAAATAAATAAATCAATTTTACATCATCAATCTCATCAACAAATAATATTATACTATCATATCATATAAAAACTATAAATTACTCTACTTCTACTCACTTTTTCAAACTTCAATACAATCACATCACAATAACTACTCACTTTTTCAAATTACAATACAATCATATCACAACAAACCCACTTCTAACCCACCACCAGTTTAACCCTCTATCCAAACACCAAAACTCAAAAACGGGTTAACCTCTACCAGTTTAACCCGCCTTAACCCGCGTACCAAACGCACCCTAATAGCTTCAACACCCCTACCCGTGATTAATGCTCCAATGTTCTTAATCCAACATCCCATGTCAAAAAGAGTCAGCGGCCCCTCAACGCCAAACACTCTTATCCTCCAAATTTGCAAGATATATATCCCACCCTCCCAATATACCATCCCTAAGCGACTTTAAGTAGGGTATGCTGCCCTTAAAGTTGTCTCAACAAAAGTGGTGAAGCACGAGAAAGCGTGCATTTAGAATCAACCCGTCTTCATCCCTTTTGATTTTGATAATTTTGGATTCTTAGCACCCGAAGCTTTTGAACACTACAACAAATAGTAGCTATGGTGACGATTATATAACAACAATTAATGAAATCTGTCGTTATATTTACAAACTTCAATAATAACGACGTTTATATTTATTCGTCACTATTTATATTAGAAATAGCAACGATTTTTTGAATTCGTTGCCAATATATTATAGCAACGAAAAAATCGTTGGGAATATTTTAGTTCACAATTTGTCAACTAGGAGTTTGCATGCATTTTATTATTTTCTTCATAAACATACAAATGGTATGATAAAATAATTAAATTATATATATAATAATAAATATTTTTTTATACCAACTACTTATTTTATAAACATACCTAATAATAAATGTTTCGTTCTCAAGAGGGAAAGACTCTCCATTCCGTCCTCCATTCCGCTCGAGGGAAAGACTCAATAATATATAATAATAAATATTTCATCCTAAAAGGTACAGACGACCCATTCCACCCTCCATTCCGCCCGCCGTCTCATTCTGTGATACAGACGTTCCCATTTCATTTCGCCCGCCGTCTGCTGCCCTCTCCACCGTTTCTCCAGGTACTACCTCCCTCTCATCTTCTCTCCAATAAACCTCACACGGATTTATATGAAGAGATTGGAGGTCCTCCCAAGCAAATTGTTCAAATCCTCGAGGAAGAGGTTAGAGGTCCTCACAATATCGTGGGAATCGAGAGAACGAGGTACATTTTAGGGTTTACGATTTAGGTTTATGATTAATATCTCAATCCTTGTGGTCGTGATAATGCTCGAATCCGTGAAGAAGTGAGAGAATGAGGTATGATTTAGGGTTTTTATTGACCTTACTTTTTCTTATATCTCTATTTTTGTAGGCGATCTGATCATGTTTGGTGGATTACCTTGAGTTTTTTTAGTATGAGATAGAGTTTATGATGTAGGATTGGGATCGATGTGGTTAGGCTTTCTTATATGATGGTGTTAGGTGTTTATCTAAGGAAACAGACATGCTAAGGCATTGCATCTGCAATGCAGTAGATGCTTGTGTTGGGAAACATGTGGGGTTTTTGATCAGTTGAATTGCTGTACATATGTTCATCCGGTATTGATCTCTTATATCATTGATTTATTCACGAGTCTAAGAAAAGAGGAAATAAAAAATCTCTGTACAACGTAAATAGTATATGCAGCTTGTGATTGTATAACACAATTGAATCGGTTAAGGGAATTTCGTATTCTAACAGTATTAAATCTATAGTTTATCTCCCAGAATAATGTATAACAGAAGCATCTTGCCATTTCTTGTTCATAGTGGATGCCCCATGTTTTGCAATACAACACCATGACATATGACTCGTTTCTTATTAAGATGTATAATCTGCATTCCTTGTACTTCATTACATGTTTTTTTTGGGGTTTTCGTGTTATGCTCCTCTTGGTATCATAGAATGCTGTAATATCCTCCATGATTAAAGACATGCCCCTCAATTTTCTGGTTAGGACTATGTAATCAAGCCCCGTATGTATCCTCATCTCGCTATTGCGTTCAGCTCAGATGCACCTGCAATCTTAACAGAGCTTTTCCTCTAAGGATTTAGGGTTTGGGCTTTACTTATCTCCGATGCCTGACCTATCGATTATGTATACGGGGTTATAGGGCTGTAATAACATTCCTGCATAAACCATTGTGGATAACAAATAATATCCTGCGTAGTTTTATACTCACCTATGGTGGATAAGAGAGTCCTTCCGCCAATAGTTCCCCCTTCACCCTGTTCATGCAGATTAAGAAATTCAATATGAAACTAAATTGGAAGTTTTTGAAGGAGGATGCATACATGCAATATTAAGGAAAGCTTAAAGTTTATTTGCATGTACTACTAGTACCCTCTCTGCAAGACAGTGAACTGCAAGGACCGCGAACAGTATTTCTAATCTCCATGAATTATAAGTCTAAATTGTTCTTTTCTGCTATGCTTTTAGACAACAGTATTTCTTTTGCTTCATATTTGTCAGTTCTTATATCCGCACATGTTCTAATCTCCATGACTTATATGAAAAATGAAATTTCTCGATCAGATGATTATTAGTATAAGCTGGGGCCTTCCATATAAGATGATTTTGTCTTAGATGTTCCTGGCCCCCAATTGTATTTTTGGGGGTTGTTTTCAGTTAGTGTCTTTGTAGCAAAGATCAAAAGAATTGGGCAAACTTTTCTTTTTTTATATTGTTTATTATTTTGTTCCCCTTTTAAACATGACAGTAGCAGGAAATGTTATGTAATTTCCAGACATGGCCTGAAGTAATTTTACATGATTTTTGAATGGCAAGAATGCATGATTTTTATATCTATATTTATCATCCATAGGTAATTGTGAATACAATTATATTTGTGAACTCTAAAATATTACAATTTTATTGATCGTAGGTATCAAACTCAAGGCATTGTATTAGAAAATGGATAAAAGTTGGATGAAAAAACCAATTGGAAGTGATGAATTCAAATTGGGAGTTCATGAGTTTATTTTGTATGCTTGTGAAAAAGGTCTTAAGGGAGATAAAATTTATTGTCCTTGTACGAGATGCTTTAATATGAAGTTGTTGAAACCGGAAGATGCTCATTTCCATTTACTTCGTTTTGGAATATTGTCAAACTATTCACAATGGACTTTTCATGGAGAACATGATCCATTTGTTGAGGAGAGTTCGCCTACATGGCCACATGGAGATCACAATCATCCATTCGATGGAAGTTCATTTCATAACTTTGAATCTCCAAGTAGTCCTTCCCTTGGACATGTAGGACAAATTGACATGCGAGAATTGCTTCATGATGCTGCAGCTTTTGAACAAAGAGATATGCATAGTAAAGTTGATAAGACACTGAATGAGTTGAATGATGATGATGGTGGGGATGATGTTGAAAATACTTTTGAATTTGAAAATGGGCAGCAACCTGATAAAAACCATGGTGAGCCTTCTGTTTTGGGTGACACGATATCTTCTGGACTTCATACTGTATTGAAAGATGGTGGTGTGGAACTATATCCAGGGTGCAAGAACTTCTCAAAGATTTCATTCGTATTGAGATTATATCATATTAAGTGTTTGAGTGGTTGGTCGGCTAAGAGCCTCAACATGTTGTTTGAATTGTTAAAAGAGGCTTTTCCTGAAGGAGCTTCAATTCCATCTACTTATTATGAAGCAAAGAAACTTATTGGAGAACTAGGTCTTGGTTATGAAAAAATTCACGCTTGTCCAAATGATTGTATATTATTTCATGGAGACAAGCTTGAAAAGCTTGACAAATGTAATGTTTGTAATGCATCTCGCTGGATAGAATCAGAGGATGAAATTGCTAATGCTCACAAAGAAGATGTGAAAATCAAGCAAAGACCATCTAAAGTATTACGATACTTTCCTTTGAAACCACGTCTTCATAGGCTTTTCTGTTCTTCGAAAACTGCTTTTTCTATGAGATGGCATGTTGAGGGGCGTATAAAGGATGGGAAAATTAGATATGCAGCTGATGGATTGGCGTGGAGAAGCTTTGATGCTCGATATCCAGATTTTGCTTCTGAAGGTCGTAATTTGAGATTCGCATTATCTAATGATGGATTCAACCCATACAGATCAATGAGTACAACATATAGCACTTGGCCAGTCATATTGGTTATATATAACATGGAACCATGGGTTTGCATGAAACAATCATCCATACTTCTTTCTATGATTATTCCAGGAAAAAAGGGCCCCGGAAATGATATTGATGTCTACTTACAACCGTTAATTAATGAATTAAAAGAGTTGTGGGAAGGCATTGATGCCTTTGATGCTCATGCAAAACAATATTTCAAATTAAGGGGAGCTCTTCTTTGGACGATTAATGATTTTCCTGCTCTTGGAAACTTAAGTGGTTGGAGCACAAAGGGTCAATATGCTTGTCCCTGTTGTATGGGAGATACTCATTCCCAATGGTTAGCTCATGGTGGAAAGTTTTGTTACATGGGTGCTCGTCGATGGTTAGAACCACACCATCCTTTTCGATTCCAAAAGGAGCAATTTGATGGTAAACAAGAATTGAATTCACCTCCGCTAATAATATCTGGGGTTGAGATTGAAAGGCAATTACGCAACTTTAAATTCAGTTACGGAAAAACATCCACTACATGTAAGAAGCGCCAAAGAGATGTGATCATGCAAGTAGATGCTCAAGTAACATCTCATGATTGCTTATTCGAGAATGCAACTGACGTGGTTGGTGATGGTGATGATGTAATGAATTCATCAAATAACTCCTACAAACATCTTTGGAAAAAAAGAAGCATCTTTTTTGATCTTCCTTATTGGAAGTATAATCTCCTTCGTCATAGTTTAGATGTGATGCATATAGAGAAAAATGTGTTTGATAATGTGATTGAGACAATGATGGATATTGTTGGAAAAACTAAGGATAATTTGAAAGCACGCCTCGACTTACAAAATATGGGGATAAGGAAGGATCTCCATCCAGTGGTAGCAAATGATAAATTATATCTTCCTGCAGCTTGCTTCACAATGAATGCAAAGGAAAAAAATCAATTCTTGACAGTTTTGAAAAATCTCAAGGTTCCTGATGGTTATTCTTCAAATATTTCAAGATGTGTAAATATGAAAGAAAGAAAACTCGTCAACCTTAAGAGTCATGATTGTCATATTCTCATACAAGATATTCTTCCTATTGCACTACGAGCTTCCATGTCAAAGCCAATTATAACAATCATTTCTGAATTGTCCAACTTTTTTAAGTCATTGTGTGCGAGGACAGTGGACCCTACTGAGCTTGATCATCTCCAGTCTTGTATTGTTCTCACATTATGCAAAATGGAGAAGATATTTCCACCAAGTTTTTTTACAATAATGGTCCATTTGATGATTCATTTAGTTGACGAGGTTAAGCTAGGAGGTCCAGTGGTTTATAGATGGATGTATCCAATAGAAAGGTACACATTATATTTATATCTTTTTCACAATTACATAAGTTTGTGTATATAGTTATATTGTATATGGTCATTCATTCAGGATTTAATGCCCTCCATCTACAGACTATTGTGTCGCCTGAAGTCTCATGTTCGAAATAAAGCCCATCCCGAAGGATCTATTGCAGAGGGGAACATAGCTGATGAATGCTTGACCTTTGTATCGAGGTACTTTGGTGATGTAGAGACAAGATTTAATCGAGAACCCCGTAACAGCGAAAAAGGTGAAAACTTGGTTGGCTATCTATTTGAGAGCAGTGGTCGAGTTCTTGGGAAGAGCACAGCCATGGTTCTTGATGAAAAATCACTTGCTCAAGCACATCGTTATGTACTTCTTCATTATGAAAATATTGATTCATTTCAAAGGTATGCATAATAATTCTTTTAGTTACAAAATGTGTGTATATTCAATTAAATGTCATGATTTTTGTATTTAATACTAATAAGTCTAAATTTCATTTGGTTAAGTGACTTCTTAATTGAGAAACGTGGGGCATATCATCCTAATCAAGTGACAAAATCATTGGAACGACAATGGCTACTTGAATGTTTTGCTTCATGGCTATCTACAAAGGTGACTATTTCTATATTTTAAAATATTATGTTTTACTACTACTTTAATATTTTTGTCTATCAAAATGTAATATTTATCTTTTTAGGTGTCAGAATCAGAAACTGTTCAATATCCCGATGAGCTTGTGACAATAACAAGAGGTCCACACAATGTTGTTAGGAGTTTTAATTCCTTTATTATTAATGGATTTAGATTTCATACATAGTCTATGGAGAGGATGCGGGACTCTCAAAATAGTGGAGTTATGGTTCAAGTTGCTGATAAATCATATTATGGAGTCCTCACTGATATTTTTGAGTTGAATTACTCTGGTAAGCTCAAGGTTATCCTTTTTCGTTGCGATTGGGTAGATGTCTCCTATAGAGGTCTGAAGACAAAAGATGGCTCTATTCTGGTGAATTTTTCTAGATTGATTCACACAGGTCAACATTTATACGATGATCCATTCATATTTTCAACTCAAGCAAGACAAGTGTTCTATGTGCAAGATCCTAAAGAAAAGGAGTGGCATCATGTTGTGCTCACAAAGCCCAGTGACTTGTTTGATATGGGCATTCCATATGACAAGGATGAAGATGCCGTAACATATAATCCTTGCATACCTATTATTGTGCCAATGGAAGATTTAGATCATTGTGTTGCTTGGTCTCGAAGAGATAATGATGATGATTAAAACTTTCAAGTTTGATGTATTAGAGTATTCTCTTAGTTTTTAAAATATTTTGTTAATTTGGTCGTTTAGTCCCGTAGTGTTGCATGATTTATGCTTCCAGCTTCATGAGACTATTTTGCTTATATTATTTTATTTGATGTTTGTATATACTTCTGGAGTTGAAACACATATATGGCATCACAACTTCTCTTGAATTTCATATGGTTTCTTTGTTCTAGAGATGCATAAGTAGGCCTTGACCTTGATTTTTTATAATGTGTGCTAAAATGAAACCATATGAATTTCATATGGCTTCTTTGTTCTAGATATGGCATCACAACTTTTCTTTGTTCTAGATATTGTGTGCTATAAAATGATGTTGGATGTTATTTTAATCAGTACTGTGCAAACAAATTCCAAAGTATATTAAATCCATCCTTCATGTTCGATGTTATTTTAGATCTTGTCACAACTTATCAATAAGGCAACTTCATTCTTATCATAAGGATGAATTACCAACAATATGCATGAAATAAGAGTCACCTCGCAACAACTCGTAGCTCAAGTATGATTTGTTTAAGCACATATATGCTATCTTTCAAGTATACATTCAGATTATAAGAATCTGAAAGGTTTCCTTCTTTGTGAAAGTTAATCTCTTTTTGCAGACTTCGAGGGATAGACCTCACGCTTCTTCCTGTTGTTTGTCCTAATTACTCTCTACTGCAGATATTCTCTTGTCTTCATCGGATGTTTGTGTTGGAACGATTAAATGGCCTCTTCAATTATTCTGATGTAGTGGTTCGATTGAACTGTTTTTGAACAGAAGCTCTTGATAGATCTGAATTAAAGTCTTTGGTCTGGCTACTTAAAGTTTGTATCATGTGAAAGGAGGACGTCTAATTTTTGTTTTGGAGGGGATTAAAATAACTAGTGAGGAAATTCTATAGTTACGATCTATGCCATCTGAACTCTATCAGTATTTACCCGAGTATGTAGTGCCTCTTTAAAAACTTCTTAAATTGAGAGGTGTAGCTGGTTTTGTATTGTGATCTGCCTATTTTTTTATAACTCTATGGACCATTTGGTGATTGGATGCGCTTTAAACTCCTTTGTTTCTTACTCTGAATTCATGGTGAAAGTGGAAAAACATTTACAGGTCATTGTTCATTATATTTGTTATAATCTTGCTCTGTTTTGATTTGAGCGATATATAGGAATTCATATTTGTTATATAGGACTTCATATATAGGAATTTCATATAGTTTCATTTTAATAAACAATTTATAATTGTACTTGTCAGTGTACATAGTTAATAAACAGGTTAACTGTAGATTTCATTTTATAGCACACAATAGTTGCATGTTGAGGAGGAATATAGATTCTCATGATTGACAATGGCATGGGCAAAAACCTTTAGAGGGTGCCAGATATATGAAACTCAAGATGAAGATGTTAGTGAATGCATTCCAAATATTCAGGAGCAAGGAACAACACCCGATCCTGAGGATATTATGCATGAAGATGTTCATGTTACAGGTCCTTTTTTTATTTTTCTTGAGTTTCATGAGGATGTCATTGATTTTTTAAATAAATAGATGGTATTATAATTGTTATATCTTTTTTATTAGATATCCAAGGGAACATAAGAGTGAGAAGAGGTGCTACTTGTGCTAGAGATATATGGTCTCTTCCAGATGGACACAAAGTTATTGTGGACTGTAATGAATTAGCTCAGCCAGTCGAGAAAGCTGCGGGAATTTTGAGTAGTTGGTTAGGCACTGTAGCGCGCAATGGAAGAATGTGCCCACTAGATTTTGTGGACTGGAGACATCTCAAAAAGCGATATGGTAATTATCTTCTTGGACAAGTAAAGGTTAGAATCTCGCAACTTATAATTATATTTATTAATCTTGTTGCTTATATTGATTGCACTCTTATATAGGTTTTCTTTTTGGACATCTATCACAACTTATAATCATATATATATATATATTTCATTCTTAATGTAAATAGGTTTTCAGTACATATTTGAAGGTGGTTAAGATGTTTTATAGTGGTCTCATGAAGGAAAAGTTAATTAGAGAAAGAAGACATGTATAGGGGCAACTTGGAAACAATCATGCATTATTAGGAAAAATTTCATCAGCCACTTATCAAGTGGAGAAATGAAAAACGGATGCTCGCGTTAAAATGACTCTTACAGGTAAATTTGAATATGGAAATAGGGATTAAATGGTACGTTGATGCATTATTTATATCCATCTTAGACTTAAATACGAGATAGAAAAGAACAACCATAAACTACTGGGTTTTTTAAAGCTATATCGTTCCCTTACATCTGAATCCAATTTCAACTGGTAAGTACAGGTCCTTTTCACAACAACGTGAGGAGCATTAAATTAAACCATCTGGTGAAGCTTCTTCTTTCCCCTCGACCACTATTTCCATTCTTTTATCACGTCTGGTTATTTATTGATAAGGTAGTATTACACTTACACCCCTTTCAAATTCTGTAATTACAGTTATTACCATACTTTTTATGCAATAACACGTGTGCCGCTATATTCTCATCGAATTTACGGTTCTGTCCTTATGTTATTTTGTTCATGCCCCTATTTTACCTTAATAGAAGGGTAGATGGTGAATTTTGTAAGAATATAACGAGGCACGAGGGCTATTGCAAAATAAGTAGGGAAATATTGATTTGATTGCTAGAATTTTGATGGAGAACATAAATATTGATTTGATGTTTGAAGCAAAATTGAAGACATATTATGCTACATTTGATTCCTTTCATTATCCATTTTGAATGTAAATGGGGTTTCATTTTTGATATCTTTGGCATCTCATTTTTACTTTAAATTACATATTCCAGTACTTCGATGACAATATCAATCTACAAAATATGTAGTTGATCTCAATTTCCATGTAGGTTGATTTTCCAAACTTTTCCATATATACATCTAACTTTTAATGCAGTTGAAGTTCTCGTTCCCTAAAAATGTCTATGTGGACGGTTGGATTCTTGCTTCTGTTGACCAAAAATGGAGAAATTTCAAACATGCTCTAAAAAGGAAATTTGTTACGAATGATGCACTGGAAGATACACCTGACAGAGAGTTGCGAAAGATTGAAGTATGAATTTATTCTACCTTTTAAATAATTTTAGAAGACTTCTATTATATTAACATCAACTTTTTTTTGCATAAACAGATCACTAATCGTGTTCCAAGATGCGTTGAGGCTTCACAATGGAAAAATTTGGTGGAGTATTGGTTTTCTAAAAAGAGTGCGGTAATAGATAACCATCAAGTTGTGTAAAACAAATAAGATACATATTCATGTTCAAATAATGAAAATAAGTTTTTCTTTTACAGAAACGTTCAAATACTGGAAAATTAGCAAAACATGTTTCTCTTGAACGTGGAATCAATTTGCACACCACCGGCTCCAAGAGTTATGCGAGGAAGAAAAAGGAATTTGTAAGTTCGCATTTCTAGCAGTTGAGTTTAACGAAATTTCTTACATTTCTTGTATGCATGACACATCTCATTGATATGAAGTCTAATAAAAATGGACGAGATCCTGGAAAAATTGAATTTTTTGAGATCACACATATCAAAAAGAGGAAGGATAATGAAAGGGCACCAACATTCGTCAATGAAATCTCTCGAGAAAAAGTGGTAAGCATCTAAAGTCATTTGCAGCCACAATATTTTATGATTATAGTTGACATGTTGTTGTCCTTAATTTAAGCATTTATCTTGATGCAATAATTATTTTTTTACAGGAAGAGGCAAAAAGGTTAGTGGAAGAACACTCTTGTGAATCTGAAGCTTCTTGTGATACCATAGAAACTGAAGTCTGCAATGAAGTTTTTGGATGCCATAAATGGGGAGTACCTAGAGGTTATGGCTTAGGAGTAAGGAATTCTGAATATCATGTAGGATATGCTTTAGGAAGGAGTATCACTGAAAATGAAGAAATAAAAGGGTTGAAGACTGAAATGAATGATATGAAGGAGATAATCAAAGATCTCAAGATTCAAAATCAGGTTTTTATCTCATTGTTATCAAAAAACATGAATGCTTCTGCAATGGTAGCTAATGATCATTTAGGAAAAACTGCTGCAACATTTAACAATCGAGAAACTTACACCAGACGATCTCAAGTAAGCCCTAAATTTTTAGTCTGTGTGAAATATTTGATGAATTTATATTGAAATATTTTCATTACAAAGGATTTTTGAATCATTATTTTTATTTTAGGATGTAGGATTTTCAAACTTACTAGGATCAAATGGTGATTATGCTCATCAAGTTGGTTTTCAAGTAAGTATATTTTATTACTTTTATTTCACGATGTCATCTCTCTTCCAAACACAACTCATTCTCTTCCTTTTTTTTGCCTCTATTTGCTGCACCAGGATCTATTTTAGATGCTTTAACTTTTATGCATGGATCCACCATCTAACACTAGTAGCTCTCCAGCACTCTGTTATCTTTGTTGCATTGTCATGAATAATTGTCAAATGTCAACCGACTTGTGTTACTGTAACATTATGCCTCAAGTAGTACAAGTAGATATTTCGTAATATTCCTTTACAACCATTGGAATTTTAATTCCTTGCATCTAATTTTTATTTTCTTCTGTACCTGTGGACTTTCATTAAGAAAAATATTGTTCACTGGTGCACATCTTCTTGTAAGTTATGGAGGCTCCAGGTCTATCATTTATGCATACAACATGTTGCGCATCAACTATCTGTTGATCCTCTAACTTGTAACTATTTCTATATAAAAGTTTCCAAGTGCCATTTGTTTTAATAATGTCATTTTTTATACATATATTGTTGTCAAATTAGCCTCTCGTTATTCTTTTTACAAGGAAAAATCATATATAAGTTAATAGATCTGAAAATCACATGATGTGTAGTGTAGTATGATCTACCAAAAACCATAAATTTGCACATGCCCATTAGGGCGCAATTAAGCCGGACTTGAGCAATCATGTTGTTGTCAGCGTAGCATTCCTCTGCAGCCATATTATCCAATTTTTAATCCGTAGCAGTATATTTCCATAGTTTCATTTAAGATGTTGTCTACAAAATAACAAGTCATGTAACTGTTTGGGTGAAGGATATGTTCGTACAAATTTTCTTATGTTTAAATTTTGGATTACTGTTTGGGTTATAGTACTATTTGGGTTACTGCTTGGGTTACTATTTGGGCTATTTCTTGGAGGGATATTGCTTGGAGAGATATTGTCCATATAAATTTTCTTTTAGCAAAATTGTGTTACTGCTTGGAGGGTTATTGCTTAAAATTTTCAACTCAGCAAAGTTCTTGTTTGGGTAAATAAGATATCTATATAATAGATATCTATAATTTTGGTGAATGCAATTACTGTAAATTTTAAAATGCCTTTTATCTTTATGCATTATAGTTCAACAACTAACAATTTATATGTTCCTTTTTAAATTTTTAGGATGGGTTGAGTTGTTTTCTGCGATTCATGGGAGATGGTCCTAGTTTGGCTCCTAATTTTCAAGTAAGATTTTTCTTTGATCAAGATGCTGCTTTAATTTATCATATAAAGTTAGTTTTTAGTGCAATCATATCATCATAATAGCACTTAAGAATTTATTCTTTTGAAAATACTCATGATTTATGCTAATTATCCTTTTTTCTCAATGTTATAGGTTCCGGATTTATCCAATGGACCATCTACAAGTTATTCTGGAAAATGAGCATTTTGATTATTTTAAGATACATTAGAATTGAATGCATAATGCTGATGACATTTCATTACTCTTCATTCCGAAACTGTTATATGTTTTTATTTTCATTCTTCCAAAACAAAGTTTAGTTAATATTTGACTGACTATAATCTTAGTGGTTTCATAATTAATGGTCTTTCTTTAGAGATTTATGAGTGATATCAGAAAGAAATCATTTGGTGCTCCATGTATACTAGTAGTAATTTTATGAAGTTCTATTCAACAAATGAAATGATTATATTAATTTACATAATTATAAATAAATCGTTGTTAAATGAATCCTTGATTTTTATGACAAATTATTCGTCGGCATTGACGCAAATAGTGACGAAAAAAGTGTCGATATACATAGAGAAGTCAAATAATAAGCTCCATATAGTGACAGAAAGAAATGTTGGCAAATCTTAATGGTGACAATTTTATTCGTTGTAAAAATTTAAATTTAACGACGATTATTATTTGTTGCTATTTGAAATTTATCAACGATTAGTAATCGTTGCTAAATATTTAACAACGGCTTATATAACAACGATTCTTTCGACGAATTACGAAATCGTCATGAGAGTATTTAGTGACGTTTTATTCGTTGTGCTCTTAACAAAAAAATCGTCACTATAGATGTTTACTGTTGTAGTGGAACTTTTGAAGAAGATCCAAAAAGTCATGAACATTAATATTATGTTTCCTAAGTTTATGAATTTAGTGTTTAGAAGGATTTACTTTACAATTCAATTGCCTGCTTATCTCCTATTTTGATGTTATGATTTACTGTTTGATACATCTTAGTGACGTTTGATGCATTAAATACGGAAATATCTTCCAGTAAATATCAATCAAAGTGTAATTGAAACAGTAGGTGCTTTGCACGAGATTACCAATGATAGTAATTAAATCCATCGTCCTCATGCAAATGCAGTTCTTCCCTTCTATAATATGACAGTACGTACATCAAAGCAATCTAAGACACCAACACCAAGCTCTACTCGATCATACATCGTTTGTTTTTGTTTCTAAACGCATCGAATTAATCAGACCACACGAATCAATTTGTTGAACACCCCGTCGATCAAAGATCACGAATGAATGAGCACATCACCATCGAAGATCAGTCCCTCACGTCAAAAATGGCGAGAATATAAGCAAGCTGTGTTGCAGAAAGTATGATCGAGAAAGCCTCCATTGTTCTCTGCACAGAGTTTTTTTTCTCAAAAAAAGTCGTGGTTCAATTCTCAGACGACATCAACTATAAATTGAGATCTGCATTCAAAATCGATTAAAATTTATGATAATGCGATGTTCATTAGGAAATCTTACCAAACTCGCATTCCTCAGTCCATAATCAATCTCCTTGCAAGCCAAACTGCACAGACATGTAATTCATCAGGCGACTAATCACCTTCTAATATTCTAAAAACGGACGGGAAATCGTATTCCCAGTCAGGGTGCGGATTGTCTGTTGTAATAGGGTTGCAGCAGACTCTGCTGCACCTTTTGGGGCCACTCGATCACAATCGAACGGTTCCCACGAATTCCCACGATCCGGGCTCATAAAAAGTGGGATTTCGTGGAAACCGCTCGATCATGATCGAGCGGCCCCAAAGGGTGCATCAGAATCGATCTGCTGCAACCAGTGTTTTGAAAACCGGACCAGACCGGTCGGTTTGACCGGTGACCCGAGCCTGGACTGGTCCGGTTAACCGGTTTATGATGGTTCGGTTTGATTATTCAAATTTTAATTAACATGTCTGCTTCAACCTATTTTTTTGACCCGTTGAACCACATTTAATTTTTAAATTATTTAAAAATTTTGTTAGTAGTGGGAGTTAAATCCATGACCTTTGATTTCCTATTTCAAACTTCTAACAAGTTATACTAACACAACTTTTTGCATGTATTGAGTTTTAAATATAATTGAACTATTATCATGTTATAGAGCATCTAATCCAAATAATATATATATATATATGTTAGAGAATGTAATAGGTGGGTAATTGGATCTCACCAAGAAAAAAAATAAAAAATAAAAAAATGTTAGAGCATTTGGTTGTGCGTCCATTGAGTTGTAAGAGGGTAAATGGATCTTCTCCAGGATCCATTTACCCTCTTACAACTCAATGGACGCACAACCAAATACTCTAACAATATATATGATATTTGATGGTGTATAAGAAAAATACTTTATCTATAGTGTGAAATATATACATTATCTATGTATTTTATATATATATCAACTATATTTAAGTGTATATTTTTTATATATATTATTTCGTTTCGGTTTGCTTAGTCAGTTAAACCACTTTTTTTCACCGGTCCAGTTTAATTCGATTTTAAATAATGATGATGACATCATCCGATTGAACCAATTTGATTATATGATTCAACCCGATCATGGCTATGCCTCGTTCGGTTTAAAAACCTTGGCTGCAACCCTCGGTACAGCAGCGATCCACGCTATCACCCATCATATAAGTAAACTGCATGCCATAAAATTAGTTAACTAAATAGCACACGTACCCCATGGAAACGATGGTGAGGCCCCATGCAATAATGGCCGAAGAAGCCGCAGAAGGCAAGCTCACAGAGGTCCAGGTCCGAACATGGTGAACTCCAGCGAGAGCCGCCGCAGCGCCTACAACTCCGGCTATCAACGCGAACAGCACGAAGAAGCCGGTGGCTTGATTCCCTATGGGGAAGAAGATGGGATTGAAATGAGCAGGCAGTTGCAGCCCAGGTCCTGCACTCGCATCAACAAACAATATATCCAAAGCATCATATAATATACAGTACCACATTCATCTCTACGGATAGAAATCATCAAAAAAAGCCAGAGATAAATACATACCAATTATGAAGCCACGATCTATAGCAATGTTGAGAGCCCACCCTCCTATGCAGGCAACGATAGTGTACATGCAGAAGTTGAGGAAGAGAAGAAAAGTTGCGAGGGACCTCATGGTGTAAATTATCGAAAATGGGATCTGAAGGTACGTGACATTAATTCGTGTGTATTTATATAGACGCGTGGCCTACGGTTCCTTTCTTGGGAGGGCATTTCGGGCAACTGTGATTTGGTCCTTCGGTGGGGTTGCCGGAAAGGCTAACATAAAGGGAGACGCAGAGCATACCGCAACGTTGAGGTCAAGAAAAGGAGCAGCAATTTTAGCCAAAGAGAAGGAAGAGGAGCCAACTTGAGGACTTTTGAGGACACATCTTTAAGGTATTTTTTTTACCAGATTTTAAACTTTGTAAAGCTAACGTAGCCAATTTTATTTATGTGTTACTTTGAATCAAGGTTTTTAAACCGAATCGGATATAGAATCGGGAATCTTATCGAAATGGTCGGATTGGATTGAACCATGTAATCAAATCGGTTCAACTGTATAATGACGTCATCATTATCTAAAATTAGATTAAACCAGACCAGTGAAAAAAAGGTGCTTGAACCGGCTAATCAAACCAAAATAATATATATATATAATATACACTTAAATATAGTTGAAATATAAATAAAATACATAGATAATGTATATATTTCACACTATACATAAAATATTTTTCTTATACATCATCAAATATCATACATATCATATATATATTATTTGGATTAGATGCTCCATAATATGATAATAGTTTAATTATATTTAAAACCCAATACAAGAAGAGAGTTGTATTAGTGTAGTTGGTTAGAAGTTTGAAATAGTTTATTAAAGGTCATGTGTTCAACTTCCACAACAAACAAAATTTTTAAATAATTTAAAAATTAGTTGAACATGGTTAAATCAGGTCAAAAAATATGTTGAATCGGGCGGGATTAAATTTGAATAATCAAACCGAACCGACATTAAACTGGCACTGGTCCAGGTCCGATTCATCAGTCGGACGGATCGAACCGGTCGATCCGATCCAATTTTCAAAACACTGCTTTGAATGTAAACTAGCAGATATAACCGATGTTGTAAAAGTCGTCCGACTGGCTCGACTAGTAGGTCTGACTGGTCTAGTCCGTGGGGTGACCGACCAAGTACCGACTAATTCCGACTAGGCAGACTAGTCGACCAATTTTTTCTCAGAGATACTATATTTTTATATGTTTATACCGACTGGGTACCGACTATTGACTTTTGCAACCTTACATATAGTCTAACACTAGTATTACAAATGAAAAACTAGAAGTATATTATAATAGTATACATCTAATTAAAGTTAGAGGCCCTAAGAGATTCTTCAATTATAATTACACCCCTATTTTTTTCAATGGCACTTGCGTCCCTATATTCTTGTAAAATTCATAATTCCACCCTTCTGAAATCATATTTATGCACCGATTTTACTTTAACGGAAGCGGAATCGTGAATTTTGCAAGAATACGATAGATTGGCACAAGTGTTATTGCAGAAAAAGGTATGGGCATAACTTTAATTGCATAATTTTATAAGGGAGCAAGTGTAAAAAAACTCTAATCTATATTTTTATATTTTATTGGTCACGTAGGCCGAGTTGCTTGATTCATGTCCATGACTCACACATTTAACATGCAAGGCGGTGAAATCTTAACCTATGAGTAGACTGGGCAGGCTGGTCCCGGACTTGTTAGGTCTTCCCTTACATGAGCATGAGCTGTTAGAACCTCATAAAGACTCCTTCCCCCCTGGCCCGAAAGCCCCCGACGATTTATATAATTATTGAATTCAACTCACTCTCGTATGGCTCGCCTTCGAGCGAAAAGTGGTAGGGTCTTGACATCTGTTCCTGTCATGATAGGAAGAGCCCATCGCGTGGAGGCCAAGTCTAGCCAGATATCAAGAACAAGGGTTTTGATTATACATGTTGGAACTGAAGTTTTGAAGTTTCTAGTTGTTATTTCATTGATCTTTAAATTGTTCTTTCTTGTTCCTTCTACTTTTCGTTTATTATTTTTGGATTTTACTTAATTTAGTTTACACATAATTTTTATCACTTGTATTTGCATCAATAACCATAAGGTATATGCTAACACTTTGAAGACAACGAACAATGGAGAAGGAACTTAGGAGGAATGATGGAACAATTTCTGATATATTAGTTGGGATGGCTTTCTCATCAATTGAACAAGAAGGAATGCATTGACAAGCATTTTGTTCCTTGAATTAAGAATCGCCTTAATCAACTTAGCTTTTTGAACTACCTTAATTTTGACTTAATTTTGAGCCATGTTATCATGTGGATGGATGTTTAAGTAATAGTTAGAGTGGTGAGTTATTTTAATTTTAACTTGCTATACTTATCATCCCATTTGATGGGCTCTTCTATTGTTTGGGGGTATTTAGAAGTATGTATTCCTGAAAAACTCATAGTAATTTCAAGTGTGTTCATGGGTCGGGTACTCGACTTGTTCAATCGCGACCCGTCCCGACCCATCATTATCGTTTCGACAGGTCTGTCCAATCAATTTCAACAGGTACCCAAATAATTTGAATGGGTAACAGGTGCTCGCGAGTCATTACAACAAATATCACATATTACACATCAAACGAATCATAAGAGAGCATAGCAAAAAATGTGAAACCATAAATAAAAAATACTCTCATATATGTTATTATTTCTTCCAAGATCATAACTATCTACAACTTTATAGCCCATTCAAATGAACCATAACAGAGCACAATAAAAAATATACAGAGCATTGATTGTATGTGTGTATCAAAAACTATACAGACCGCAATGTTTGGTAATGCAGGGATGTCTCAAGAAAGCCAGGTAATTAATCTTATATATTAGAACCTTTTAATCCAAATATATATTTGTCCATTTATATATGTCCACACACTATACCCTTTTTGGTATACATGCACATACACATACATACAATACCTTTCAAATGAGATTGGAGCTCACCACTTTTGTGGTGAGCTATCAACAAGATTCACTGGATCTCGAACCAATAGTGGGTTGTCAAAAATGATATTTTGATCAATTTGTTTCCAATTAAATTTGAATTTCATTTAATAATGTCAATGACTATTTTAGACTTATTTTGATTTTAAAATTTTCATTTATTTCTTTATTTGTCCATTTCCAAAAATATTCTCAACAAAAACAGTTTAATGTAGATATTTGTAAAGATGAATAATATTTTTGAATAACTTAAATTTGGTTTTATAAAATTCAAACCATACATTTTCTTACATTCTCATTTATTATTTTTTGTAAATCATTATTTTCATTTGTAAAATTTTGTATTGTCCTATGCAATATGTTACAAGCATTTCTAGTTTCTTTTTGGGTGTGTAACATAATATAGATATTTGTAATTGCTTTAAGTTCCTTTGTGATTTTTCCACATTCCTGTGTAAAAATATGTAGTCGGTTTGTAATATTTGAGTGGAGATCCGCAACAAAAAGTAGACTATTAGAAATTGGTAAAATGTAAAAAAGAGATCCTAAGATTGTAATAATAATCGAGATTTGAAAAAAATAATATGAGATTTGTAAAAGACAATTTGAGATTTATAAAAAATAATATTAGATTCATAATAACCATGCCCCTCCTCTGCCTCCACCATACGCCACCATGATGCGCTCCGCCTTCACCGCACGTTGCCTCGATCTCCCTTTGCACCCCGCATCTGCTGCGTCTCTCCGACTCCTCCTCATCATGTGTCATTGTCAGGAGATAAATGGGGAAGGGAAGGGCCCATGCTCATCCTCATCGCACACCGCCACCGAGAAATTCAAGAAAACCCCCAAATCCATGCATGAGACACAAAACTCAATAGTCCCGATCTGGATTTGAGCAATATAGAGGTCAAACATAAGATTTTAAAGAGACGAATGAAGATCAAGAACCCGATCTTCGATCTGAGTGCATCGTTGTGACCTTCACGGAGATTCAGATCTACTGTCGAATGAGAGAGAGAGAGAGGAGTAAAGCAACAGATTTAGGTCAAACAGGGTTTATACCATTTAGGAATGTTGGGCTACCACATTCTATATTTAGAATGTGACAAAACGAGAAAAATAGATTTTTTTGATATTAAGTTAAAGTAATTAATATGCAATTAATTTGAACCGTGTGATTAAACTTGAGGGATGAAATTGCGTGCTCACCATGAGGGTGGTGAGCCCCAATCTCATGTGAAGTTATTCCCCCACTCTCTCTCTCTCTCTCTCTCTCTATATATATATATATATATATATAAACAAATAATCTGCATGCATGCAAGAACGTTCTCTTGAAGGTCTTGTAGGAAAGACGAAGGCAACATGTGAATGCAAGAGATCAAGTCCACCATAGGCATCCCCAAAGGCTGCAAGGATGGTTTTATCAAGGCCCGCCGCTCCTTTAGGGGGTGAGGGGGTGTAGCAAGCTCTTCCTTCACCCCACCTAGATAGTCCGTCGCATCGTCGTCACGACCCTTGGCCTCCACTTCCTCCAGCACCTCACTGACATTGAGGTCATGGTCCTCTACACACCCCCAATCTTCAAGAATACAAGTATCCAGTCCAAGGACAAGCTCCTCCTCGCCGCCATCACTGTTGGTTCACCAGGACCGTCTTCACCCTCATCATAGTTTCCCTTATCAACTACTTCGACCGAAAGTCCCTCCTAACCTCTATCTCTGGCATAGCCCTCACGGTGATCTGCCACACCGACACTGGCCACAAAGTGGAATGGGCCACAGCTATATGCATAGGCATGGTGTTGTGCTACGTGGCATTCTTCTCCATAGGGTTGGGGTCAATAGCGTGGGTGTATACGTCAGAAGCATTACCATTGGATTTTTCCAACTGGGTACCCGAGAAACCACTGGGTTTTTCCAGCGGACTGAGTGGGTCAACTTCCCATGGGTACCCGACCCCAACATCTTTCTCGGGTATCCATGAACTTAAGGTCGAAATAGCCAGGTCAGTACCCGTTTGAGTTGGATACTTTGAACACAACGAAAGCAATATGTAATTTCACCAGCAATCAGCATATAGGGTTTTTATGCAAGGAGGATCATAACGAAAGCAATATGCATTTCTTACCACTTTATTCAACAAATGGTCCTCTAATAATAAATGTAAACACCAAAAATGAATTAGCAAAAATATCTATCCATGTAGACTTGCTATTGTAGTTAACGTTAAGAACGAATCCCATAAAAGATATAACAAACCATCATGGTACTTTCCTGTAGTATGTGAGTAGCGCTTAGGTATCGACATACATCTTTTCAGGAAAGGGAAGGGGTTTAGTAAGAGGGAGTGAGCAGTATCACTCTAGACCAAGCCAGCCCACAACTAGGCATTAAAATGATGGTGGGGAGTCCTGCAAAAGTAATTCCATTGGCTTTTACATTTCCAATATTCTGCAGATAAAAAGACTGTCAGCACTTCCTCTTAGAAAAAAAAAACAAATTCTTCAATCGCGCATGGCATACTTCTACGAAGGGGAGACGCCTCGTCAAGTCAATCCTAGGATACTCTTAAGGTAGGAGAGAAAAGGGAGTCAACAAGAACTATTGCTGATGGCTCCTAAATAGCCGCGTGAAAGGCATGAAAAAGTGCAAAAGGTAGTAGTTAGCAGGACACCTCGACGTGAGAACAGATAGTGCGAGTCAAGGTTTATCTTTTTCCAGGCCAAATAAGCATAGATGCTCGACTGCCTCGAGAGCCAAACTCTTTCTAGTATGCAGGCTTTTTTTTCCTGCACAGAATTAAACAAACAAGCAACCAAACCATTCCCTCTGATTACTGATCAACAATCAAATCATCTTCCATAAAAATTTATCAAATATTCCCATTAACTGGAGCACGGGTAGTAGACTGACCATTGTCCAGCATCCCCCTTTACAGAAAGGGGGCACGGACAGTTCAACCATCAATTTGACCCACATTCCAGACAAATAAACACTAAACACATATTTTCTCACATTTACTGTTAGAGTAACTTTATTTTGTAGTTTTTGTTTGTCATCTTTATGTAAATTACCCATAGAGCTTTTCTCCTATATAAGAGAGCTCTAGGGTTCATAATAAAGTATCTTTCTTATTCCCTTCAACATGGTATCAGAGCCGCGGTCCTAGACCGGAGTTCTTGAAACCCTAGCCCTAACCCTACCCGCCGGCCTCTCTCTCTTCGTTTATCCTGATCGGCGCCGCCTCTCTTGATCCCCGCCGCCCTACGTACCTGGGCCTGCAGCCCCTGCGTATCGCGCGTCTGCGGCCCTGCGCGAGCCCCTGCAGGCCCTGCGGGTCGCTCGCCTTCTGCGTCGCCAAACTCCTGCAGGCCCTGCGCGAAACTCCTGCAGGCCCTGCGCGAGCCCATGCAGCCCCTGCGGGTCGCTCGCCTTCTGCGCGAGCGTGAAGCCCTTCTGCGGGTCGCTCGCCAAGCCCCTGCGACGTAGCGCGCCTCCATCGCCGAGACCCTGAAGCCCCTGCGCAACCTGCACACGAGAAGTCCGTGCGCGCGTGAAGCGCCTTCTGTCCAAACTCACGTGCGTCCCAGCACGCGCCTCCTGCGCGGAAAACCTGTGCCTCCGTGAAGCGCACGAGAAGTCCCTGCGCGTCAAGAAGTTTGTTTTTTCTTCTTCTTCTCTCATCTGTGCGCGAGAGAATAAGTGAGCGGAATTTCCACAGTATGGAAGGCGTTGTGGCTTGAATTTACGTCCACAACAGTCTTCGTTGATGTTCACATAGACTTTAAGGTCTAGTTGTGTAACCCCAGTCGAACAATATTGTTGTCATCATGTCAGACAACAAGGTAGATCTTCCGTCCCTGGGTGCCTTCAAAGGTCCAACACCGGTTGTGAAAATGGACGGCACGAACTATGAACTGTGGGCCATGCAGTTCATGAGTCTTATGCAATGTAATGGCAAGAAGCACATCCTCACGCAAGAGGAACCTGTTGAGAAGACTGGGGTTAACGCCTCATGGGAGGCTGACGATGCATATGCACGTGTATGGCTATCAGGTACCGTATCTATGGAGATAGCCAACGACATTCTGAGTCAACCCACTGCGAAGGCTATGTGGGACATACTCGCTGCCACATACTCTCCGGCGAAGAACGAGTCCAAGATATTACAACTTCAGCACGACATCTTTACGGTGAAACAGAACGGCCGTCCTCTCCATACCTTGTATACCTCTCTAAGGGTTCGTTTGGTTGCAGGGTTGGACAGGGTTGGGTACTATTCACAAGGCTGGATGAATAGTAAACTGTGAGGAGGGAGTACCTCTGTGAATAGTATCCAACCCAACCCAACCTTGTCCAACCCTGAAACCAAACGAACCCTAAGGGGTATGTTTGAGAAGCTTCACGGGTACATCCCATTGACAGCCACACCGGAGCAGTTAAAGGCCTACAGGGACTCCGTGATGACAGGGGTGTTTCTCGCCGCCCTTGATCAGGAATATGACGCCGCCAGAGCACAGATTCTTACCGATGCTACCATCCCTCCTATGGAAGAGGCCTATCACAGGTTGAGCAGACTTTCCATATCTCAGGGTGAATCTCAGACGTCATCGGCCATGGCAGCATCTCGTGGCAGAGGAGGATCTTCACAGTTTCGAGGAAGAGGTGGTCGTGGAAGAGGAGGAGTGTACAGACATCCTCGCCAGCCGTGCACTTATTGTCGCAGGCCTGGTCACACTGAGGAAACATGCTATTCTAAGCATGGGTTTCCTCCTACTACAGCACGTGTGGCAGAACAGACACAGCAGGATGGGGGTCTTTCCCATCTACCAGACCAGAGATTTGAGGAGTTTGTGGCGAGACTTAGAGCGATCATGCCAGATCAAGGGCAAGCTAGTACATCAGGACCTTCAGAGATAGCAGGTTCCGCATCAGCATCCACATCAGGTACAACATATGCTCTCACTAGTTGTTACAGCTCAGATCTATCAGAATGGATCATGGATTCAGGAGCATCTCATCATTTATGCGGGGATAAAAAGCAATTGGATGTCTTTAATCCTACTCGGACAGGACGATCGGTGGTGATAGCTGATGGGACACACTCTCCCATTACTGGTCAGGGGGAGGTGCAGTTAACCCCTGCAATACGGCTTCAGAATGTTCTTTATGCTCCGGATTTTTCAATGAATTTACTGTCGATTAGTCAAATCACTAAAGATTTACATTGTCGTGCCATATTTGACCCATCTACTCTTGTGTTTCAGGACATCCTTACGGGCAGAGTGATTGGAACTGGCCGTGAGCAAGGGGGTCTCTATAGACTGGTACAGTCTCCTTATGCTGGTGGCTCGTCTGTTCGTGCTGGATCTGTCTTACCTTACACATGGCATCTCCGCTTTGGTCATCTCCCGTTGCAAAAGATGGTCCATATCCTTCCCCAGATTTCTCCCGGGTCTACTTTTCAATGCGAGGCTTGCCAGCTTGGGAAACATCACCGGTCGTCGTTCCAGAGTCGTCTAGGTCCGAGTCGTCATGGTCTGTTTGAGTTACTTCACTTTGATATTTGGGGTCCCAGTCGTGTCCCTGATCTTCAAGGGCACAGGTTTTATCTTGTTGCAGTCGATGATGTCTCTAGACTATCTTGGGTTTTTCTTCTTAAAAATAAATCTGATGCTGGTCATATTATTCAAGATTTCATTATTGAAATAAAAAATATTTTCTCTGCTAAAGTCAAGTATATACGGTCTGACAATGCTCTAGAATTGTGTAGTACCCAACTTTCCAAATTTCTTATGTCTCATGGGATTGTGCATCAGACGTCGTGTGCCTATACCTCCCAACAGAATGGGGTGGCGGAACGGAAGCATCGTCATTTGTTGGATATGACCAGAACCCTTTTGATTCAAAGTCGTGCCCCTCACTCCTATTGGGGGGATGCGGTTCTAACTGCCTGTTATCTTCTTAACCGTATGCCTTCGACAGTGTTAGGGGAGAAGATTCCGTTCTTGACTGCGTTTCCCGAGAAGGATCTTTTCTCCCTAACACCACGTGTTTTTGGGTCTGTTGCATTTGTTCATTGTTTTTCTCCTGGTCTTGACAAGCTCTCTCCCAGAGCGGTCAAATGTGTGTTTGTGGGGTATTCCAAAACCCAGAAGGGATATCGGTGTTTTGATCCTCTTAAACGAAGGTACTATGTCAGTGCAGATGTCACCTTCTTTGAGTCCATTATGTATTTTTCTCCTACAGGTGACAGACTTACTCACTCAGAGGAAGGAGACGACATCTATGTGCCGCCTCCACCTCCATCTGTTCCATGCTCTCATCTACCACCACAGCCTACTCCACCACCACCACAGCCTACACCACCACCACCACCACCGCCACCACCAGCTACTGTTCATTATCCTCAGGTCTATCAGCGACGGCCCTCTGCTCATGTGCCTCCTCCATCATCCAGCACGCCCGAGGTATGTACTGATCATTTGAGTTCTACTGATGGCACAGGAGATTTGAATGTGCAGATGGATGTACAAGGTACTGATGTACAGGCTATTGATGAGACTGTCGTTCCTTCTGTCGATGATCTACATATTCCCATTGCTCATAGACGGCAGAAGCGTGCTCGGACAATGAATCCCAAATATGGGATGGATTTTTGCTCTCAGGCGTCATTGGAGCGTTTGTCCCCGGACTTTCGCAACTTTGTTGTTGGGTTATCGGCGGTACACATTCCACGGTCTTATCAGGAGGCCCTACAGAGCAGCCCGTGGCGTTTAGCTATGGAAGAAGAGATGGCGGCATTGCAGTCACGTGGTACGTGGAGTATTGTGCATCCTCCACCAGGTGCGTCCATTGTTGGTAGCAAATGGGTTTTTACTGTTAAGCAACGGGCAGATGGTACGGTTGATAGATACAAAGCCAGGTTGGTTGCTCGTGGGTTCACCCAAACATATGGGGTGGACTATCAGGAGACGTTTTCTCCAGTTGCCCGTCATTCTACCTTACGGATTCTCATTGCAGTTGCTGTTGTCCGAGACTGGCCCATATTTCAGCTTGATGTCACGAACGCCTTCTTGTATGGTGACTTGCAGGAAGAGGTCTATATGCAGCAGCCGCCAGGGTTCGCTGCTGAGGGGGAGTCTAGTATGGTATGCCGTCTCCATAAGGCCATATATGGCCTGAAGCAGAGTCCACGGGCTTGGTTTCAAAAGCTCTCAGAGTTGATTGAACAGAAGGGCTTCGTCAGATCTACAGCAGATCATACTCTCTTTGTACAGAGAGATAAGCGAGGTATCGTGATCATCTTAGTGTATGTTGATGATATTGTTATTACAGGCAGTAATGAGCAGGGCATTCAAGCTGCCAAGGAGTTTCTTGGCAAGCAGTTCGTTATGAAGGATTTGGGTACACTTCGCTATTTTTTGGGGCTGGAGTTTGCACGGAACAAGCAAGGTATGATAATGACACAAAAGAAGTATGTTACAGATCTCTTATCTGAGACAGGTATGGCAGGGTGTAGACCAGCTGCTACTCCTATGGACTCGAATGTCAAACTTTATGATGATGACTCTGAGGAGGTAGACAAGAGACGATATAGAGAGCTAGTAGGAAAGCTATTGTATGTCACTATTACCCGACCGGATATAGCCTTTGCGGTTAACAGGGCAAGTCAATTCATGGAGCAACCCAGGCAGGCTCACATGAATGCTGTTTTTATGATCTTGAGATATCTGAAGTCGTCCCCAGGTACTGGTCTTCTGTATAGAAGAGATACCTCGATATCCATCACAGGTTATGCTGATGCAGACTATGCGGGTTGTCCTAATGATAGAAAGTCAACTTCAGGCTTTATTATATTTGTTGGCACCTCACCAGTAGCTTGGAAGAGTAAGAAGCAAACTGTGGTGGCTCGATCCAGTGCAGAGTCAGAATATAGGGCAATGGCCCAAGGTAGTGCTGAGATGATGTGGGTTAAATCTGTTTTGACTGATTTAACCATTGATGTTCCTCTTCCCATGCATCTGAAATGTGATAATCAAGCAGCCCTGTTCATAGCAAATAATCCAGCTTTCCATGAGAGGACGAAGCACATTGAAGTGGACTGCCATTATACACGGGACTTAATTAAAAAGGGACTTATTTCAACTTCTCATGTATCATCAGGAGAACAGGTTGCAGACATGTTCACCAAGGCCCTTGCTAGGGGTCCTTTTCATCTTTGTTGCTCCAAGCTGAGCATGTTGGATATATATGCTCCAGCTTGAGGGGGAGTGTTAGAGTAACTTTATTTTGTAGTTTTTGTTTGTCCTCTTTATGTAAATTACCCATAGAGCTTTTCTCCTATATAAGAGAGCTCTAGGGTTCATAATAAAGTATCTTGCTTATTCCCTTCAACATTTACCCTTCAAAGCCTACACCCCCAAGTAAACTAGCTCTAACTATATAATTGTTAATAAAAGCCATCATGCAAAAACTACCAAACTCAACCCAGCATCCAAAGTAAAAAGACCTTCATAGAAGATAATATTAGTGTACAGAGGAAATATACTAAATATATCCCCTCCATATATTAAGTTATAACATGCATATCGGACTAAACTGTCATATTTACATCGTGTTATTTATATAGCATAAATCCAACGTTCAGATTGAGGCTTCAGGTGGCCTCGGCAAAACCAACCTGCAAGTTGCCATAATCAAACACTGTGTGGTAAGTGCCCATGAAGATATCGCCCAAGATCCTGCAAAGATGGAAATTCATATTTGTTAGGAAAAAATTCAAAGCAGATGACCTCTGCAACATCGACGTGAATAGAGATACTTGATCCAAGGAGATGTAAGAACTAGTCGATCAACGCAGGATTATCATCACTCAAAATAGCAAATTGTTTCATAAGAAAAGGCGATGCTGTGGAAAATGATATTTCCTGGACTGAAGACTTGGCCTGTAGGTTTAATTCGATAATTTTCTAGAGCTTAGCATTAACTTACAATTTCTAGTAACAAATATTTATCTGCTTGTAAAAATACAATCAAAAGACCGGACAAATGTTTAGAGGCCACAAACACAGTGACACAACTACATGTTTAGGGCTTCAAGAGTAGCACGTGGGTTATCGATTGCTAAAAAAGTCAATGACTTGGCCATTGTTGTGTATCCTTAGAGAGAGGTAAATGGATCTAGAGTACGGATACATTTACCAATCTGTCGGTTATATGTATCTCACATTTTCTTATCTTCTAAGTTAACTGAAAAAAGAAAGGGATTTTATCACTTGTGCCCCTCCGAGATCTCGCAATATCAGTTATGGCCATATCTTTTTGGTAATATCAGTTGTGCCCCTCACTTCTTTCTCCGTCATCAGTTGTGCCCTTCCGTCAGATTCACCGTCAATGAATTGACTTAACCATGGTTTTTTCAAACCATGGTGTGGTTATGAAGGGTATGATGGTCAGAATAATGGGATAAGCTTCATCCTCACAGGGCGGGATAGAAGCTCCGTCGCACTCTCCTGATTCTTCTGACTACTCCATTGCCATCCGAGTGTCGAGCCGTCACGGCGTCAAGGTCCTGGAGGATGACGTGCTACCAGACGGGGGCAGGGTGAGGAGCAACGGGAGGGGAGGGCGCGGCGGTGGCGGGGGCAGGGGGGTTGAGCAGCAGCAGAAGGGGGCACGTGGGTGGCGGGGGGAGCAACAACGGGAAGGGGGGGCGGCGGGGGCAGGGGTGGTTTGAGCAGCAGTGGGAGGGGGCGCGGGGGGAACGGGGTGAGCAGCAGCGGGAGGGGGCGTGGGGGTGGCGGGGGCGGCGGGCAGGGGCGGGTTGAGCATCAGCAGGAGGGGGCGTAGGGGGGCGCGGGGTGAGCAGCAGCGGGAGGGGGGGGGGCGGGGGTGGCCGGGCCGACGGGGGCAGGGGCGGGGGGAGCAGCAGCGGGAGAGGGCACAGGGGTGGCGCGGGGTGAGCAGCAGCGGGAGGGGGTTGCGGGGGTGGCAGGGCGGCGGGGGCAGGGCGGGGTGAGGAGCAGCGGGATGGGGGGGCGGGGGGGGGAGGAGGGGGAGGAGGCAGGGGCCGGGGGAGGCGGAGGAGGCAGGGCTCAGGGGGCCATGGAGGAGCCGGGTCGAAGGTGCGAGGGCCGGGGGACGGAGGTGCGAGAGCCGAGGAGGAGCTCGGGGCGGAGGGATGGGCTGAGAGCGGTCGAGAGGAGCCGTTGGAGGAGCAGGTGGCTGGGAGAAGAAAGAGAAGGGAGAGGAAGAGGATGGAGGAGGAAGAAGAAGAGTTGGACTTTTCAATTAATTCCACTTGTATCCTTGAAGTTAACGTCCATTTGTATTAGGATTGGACGGAAACTAACCCGAGGGGCACAAGTGATAAAATGGGAAGAAGTGAGGGGCACAACTGATATTATCAAAAAGATAGGGGCATAACTGATATTGCGATATCTCGGAGGGGCACAAGTGATAAAATCCCAAAAAGAAAACGAGTAAACCCTAGCTTTCAACGAGGGATAGGGATTGTTGTCCTATGGTTCTCCTCTTCTCCTCGGAGGGCCACGTTAATACTTTTGTTTTTATGATTATTGTGGACCAAGATGATTGAAAAACATGCAGGACAAAAAATGGTGTGTCCTAATTATGTACACGTCAATCCCGCCTTTTTTTGTAGTGTATGCTGGCAGGTGATGGGCCTCCATCTTATAGAATATAGAAAAGAAACTTCAATGTGGTCTTCATCAATTGTAGTCTTCTCGGCTTCATTGCTGTCACAATAACACCACGTTTTATTTTTGAGAAGCCAAAGCATGACTACTTTAATTAGTTCTAGGAGTTGCGTTAAAGGATTCTACGGTCAGAATTTTAAGGTATCATCAGCAAACTCTCATTGTGCTGTCACCAATGTTCAAATGTTAATCACCATAGCACATAAGGAACGACATTTTATTTCAGAATTCCTTCGTCATAAGCAATAGCTCATAGGCTTCTCTGTAACCTTCTGAGGGAAATATGTGGCTTTTCGCCCTCTTTGGAAATGCCAGGTAGGACTACAAAATCACAACCAAGTTTGCAGAAAGTATTTTAGAAAGTATTTTTTGCTGTTTCGGACACGTCACTCTTATTGCAACCAATACTTGGGGATGGTGCATCCTGATTGTTAATGTGACTTGAATCCTAACTACTTGTTGGGCTGTTGATGTAGCCAATCTGTGTCCTGGATTCTGATTGGCTGAGAGTTGTTGGGTCAGGATTGTTGACATGTCTTATCTATGTCCTGCCTTCTGATTGGTTGAGAGTTGTTGGGCCAGGATTGCTGACATGTCTGATACGTGTCCTGCCTTTTGATTGGCTGAGTTGTTGAGATGGTTTGCTGAATGCAAATGGTATTCTTCTGTTGCAGTATAAAAGGGTCCTAGGGCCACCAGATACAATAATTACTCATTCTGATTTTGTTTTTCACCCCATATATGTACCTTCTCAGTATCCTCTATATTACTTTTTTTCCATATAGTAAAACTGATCGCCGCTGCCCAAGGACGTAGCTCATTTACGGGTGAACCTTGTAAATCCTTGTCTTTGAGTCTTGCTTGTTCAACCGTGTTTGTGCGTGTTTGCTTCCACGATTCTCAACAAACTGGTATCAGAGCTTCGTACCGTCAGGATCATCCAGCAAGATGACGCCTCACAATCTGAAGATCGATAAGTTCACGAGGAAGAACGGAATCAGTCTATGACAGATCAAGATGTGCGCCCTTCTAAAATAGCAGGGCATCGAGGCACCGTTAGATCAGGAGAGGGCGAAGGCACTCGAGCCGTCCGAGTTGATGATGCAGGAAGAGAAGACGCACTCGACGATCATGCTATATTTAGCGGACGAGATTATCGTGGAGGTTGCCGATGAGGATTCCGCGGCTGGCTTGTGGTTGAGACTCGAAAGTCTATACATGACGAAGTCTCTTACCAACAAGTTGCTCTTGAAGCAACGTCTGTTCTCTCTCCGCATGCAATAAGGTACATCTCTTAAAGAACATCTAGATCGCTTAAATACATTACATATGGATTTAAGAAACATAGATGTTAAGATCGAAGACGATGATGCTGTCTTGATTTTATTGGTTTCTCTTCCATTATCGTTTGAGAATTTTGTTCAATCACTTATTGTGGGAAGAGAATCAATAACCTTATAGGAAGTTCACGCTAGTCTGCATGCGTGTAAACTTCATCATATGGCTACCGGGAAGCAAGACTCTAACACTGCAGGTTTGGTTATGACTCATGAGAAGAATCATTCCGGTTTTGGCTACGTAAAGAAGGGAAAGCAGAAGTTCAAGTTGAAGAATCACAATGCTATGGACATATGCAATTACTGCAAGGAGCCTGGACATTGGAAGGACTGCCCGAAGAAGAAAGGGAAAGCCACGGTTGCTATCGGCGCTCATGGAGACGCATTTCGAAGATGATCTGGTTCTCAATGTCACTGATCAGAAGATGACGGATAACACATGGATTCTTGATTTAGGTTATTCCTATCATATGACTCCCAATGAAGATTGGTTCTACACCTATGAGAAGATAGATGGCGGAAAATGATTCAAAATAGATATGATTATGAATGAAGGCAAAGAATCCATGTAGCTAGCCCTACTTAATGTGGGGGAGAGGGAGAGGGCTTTGTTGCTGTTGTTGTTGTGATAAAAGATGAGAATATTAGTTAACTTGAATCACCTCCATCTGACGGATTTATGTTTTTGTAGACATAATAGAAAATAAAAGTAAAAAATGAAAGAATATATATGTGCACTGACTTAATTGAATGCATTCACATACTTTAGATTTATTGGAACGGTTGGCCTAATCAGCAGTTCACATACAATATATTCCTCGACGCGGTTGTCTTAGAAAATTAACATTAAAAAGCCATCAATAAAGCAACGAAAACCCTTTACATTATTTCCATGTGTTTTGTTAGCTTTCTAAAAAAAATTGCATTCAAGTTGCCAAAATAATATCTTAAAGTTAAAATGGGAAAAAATGGCATGAACTGTTAATCTGCAGTAGTCACGAGAAATACCAGAGTGGACCACGCGGAGGTGGCACATCCAAAGCAGCAAATCCACTGATGCACTGAGCTACAGGCCCTTCTCCAACTTTAAGTACATACTAATTATAAAAAATCAAAGAGCCATAAAACAACCAGGACAGAGTTAAAACATGCCAGTAGCATTAAGTAAAGGATATATATATAGAGAGAGAGAAAGATAGAGAGAGAGAAAAGGGATCCTACACCCAGGGGTGTAGGTAACTACCTACACCCGGGTCATTTTTTCATATATATTTTTTTGTTTTTTTTGAAATGAAACATTGGGTAATTAGATCACTATATATCACCATAGTGTCATTCTAATTTCAACTTAATTTGAGACTTCTATCAACTCCATCAAGATCATCAAATTTTAACGGTCTAGAATTGCTGAAAATGACCCATTCTAGATGAACATGTTAGGAATGTTTGTTTTGCATGAAACTTGAAACATATAGGGAAAATGGGGCTTCTCCCACCCCATTTTTCCGTATATTTTATTATTTTTTTGAAAAATTTCACCATGTATATTCATCGCTATATCTCTCTAATATGTCATTCCGATCTCATCGGAGGCAGACTTCTACACCCTCCATCTAGAACAAGTAATTTTAACGATCTCAATATTGTTGTAATTGACACGGTCTAGATGGAGGGTATAAGAGTCTCTGTTTCTTACGAGATCGGAATGACATATTAGAGGGATACAATGATGAATATACATGGTGAAATTTTTCAAAAAATAAAAAAAATATGTGGAAAAATGGGGCGGGAGCAGCCCATTGGCTGCCTTCAGGGAGCAGTCTCATTCCATTTTCCCCATATGTATATAGGGGAGGGTGAGTATGCAACTCATCTGCATATAATTTACATGTTCGTCACCTCCCAACCACTCATTTGTTTCGAAATTTAAAATTGCACAAGTTCCAAAAGCAAAGCCACCTGCACTCAGTCATCTCAAGACAAATCGATGGTTGAGAATGTGATGAACATATAAGTTACATGCATCTCAACGACATAATCTCTTTTTCCTATCTGTGTGTCGTGAACATTTTCCATGTATGAACAACCAATTCATTGCTCATAATATATAACAGCTATTAAAGGCCGTTCAAACTTTGTTGAGGATTCCACGCTATAACCAGAACAAAAAGGAGAAAACAGGTTAACTTTAACTCTGGAATGGACAAACCAGACAAGGGGAATCTTTACAATTAATCAAGATCTCATCTTGTTTAAAATGAGCCCACAATAGCACGTGGACTCAATTTTTAAGCTTTCTCTGCATATTAATTATTCAAGGGGATAAATATCATCTCCATCTAGATTATACAATTCCTCCGTCTTGTGACGGTTTATAAACTCAAGTATTCATTCGTCGGTCATACTCGTAAATCAAGAATGTCCAAGTAAACTTCTGTGATTTTCCTCCAGCTTCTACCAGGTAATTAGTGCTTACTCTACACTTTCAGTGCTAAAGAGTTTCTATGAAGATCAAAGAAAACATTTCCAGCCCGACGCATCATTTTCTCATAGTTCATGAAACTTAACGACAAATATATAGTGATGATAGAAAACTTACCTGCTCTGGTTTAAGGGTAAAGATTTTCCCACCAATGGTGAAAGAAACATTTGGCATTGTGACCAGGCTGCCACAATCAACAGCAGATTCTCCCATTGGACTTGGCAATCGTTCACATAACTAAATTGCAAAGAAAAAGTGAGCTCGAGGCAGAGAAAGCATGAACTTTGAGAGAAAAAATTTAGAAGTGAACAGCTTAACCTCATTGATGTAATTCAGGATGAGTTCATGCGTCTTGTTCTGCCTAAGCTGATTTTGCATCCAAACAACTGTCATCTCACATACAGAGCAAAGAGCATCATTCGCATCAACAGAGGACTTGTCATGGTCATCCACCACACTCTTGATGCCGATACTGTCAACACCAGAAAAGAGTTGCCACCAACACAATCAGATATTTTCTAAAAAAAAGAAATAGCACAACTCATTTTCTAAAAAAATACAAGAAGTTGGCCAAACAGATGTTTCAGTTCTAATAACTAAATCATCTCCAATAGAATAAGTAGGAGAGTAGTTTATATTATAAACCACTGTTGGTGGAAGAGTTGAAGCCTGACCTAACATCTCGAGTTCCATCAAAGGTACACAGGCCAACTTGTGAGCATATTTTCGCTGGTTGTGTCTACAAAGTGAGGTGGACAAGTCATACAAACAGCCGGAATGTGGAGTTCATCCATATTTTTCAAATAGAAACCTATATATGCACCTCTGCTATCAGCAACTGCAATATCATCTCTCCATACTGTTCCACCACAGTCTTACATTCTTGGCTAATAATGCCAGTGGCTCCAATAGCATGATTGATTTCTGCAATAGTTCCCTAAAACAACAAAAACGACCCATCTGAAAATCTGATTGCGATAGAAAAACCCATAAAGGAATCTCACTGGATATGGAGACATGATGTCCGACAATATATTTCCATTCTAGGATTCAAATTAAGTAGTTTGGCATTATAAACCAAGGAATATTGTTGTATTTATAGCGCTCCTGAAAAGAAAGTGTGAAGCTTTTAACTGATTTCACAAGGGTACTATAGACAATAAAGAAGCCATGTTAATTTGTGAATCCAGCAAAAAAAAACGTCATTTAAGACAAGGTTACATGTACATAATTCGCATCCAGTAAGGACAAGAGTTGACCAAGGCACTTCCACATTCTGAATTTCTGAGTTTCTGATAAAAATTAAGTACATAAGCAAGCAGCACGGTCTATGCACAGACGGCATGTAACTTTAGCTACAAAAAACTTACAGCACCATCTAGATCCCAGAATTGACTTGGAACAAAATTAAGCTATTAAGGAGGATGCAACAATACTGAATTCAGATCTTTTCAACAATTACCACGTCTAAGTACTAGAAGCATGCATTATATCTGCGTAAGATATAAATATGCCAGTAGATATTTGCTTAAAAAGGAAAAAATATATAATGACAAAAGGTCCGATGCATACGGTTGGGCCAACAAGTAAGGAAGTTCCAGAATCTGCAATTGCCGAACATCCTCCAGAGCAGAAACCTGACAGGGATGCCAACATCAGCTAGCAAGGGATCAATATCTTGTCAAACATCTACAAATTTGGAACTGAGTATGGTTAGAAATAAGTTACCACTGCTCTGATCACCAATTAAAACATCTCCCATATCAAACTGCAACAGTAGACAAACACATAAGCTATTATTCAATGATAGATTGTGGACAAGGTACTCAATAGTTCACCTGCCAGTATCCTTTCTGGGTCACAGGCACATAAACATGGTCACCCTTGTAGTGTTTAGGATCTACCCCTCCAAATACAATTTCACCACCTTCATCTTCCTCCGCATTCCGATTGAACCAAAACGAGAACACAGGTTCTTTCACAAGGCCTTGGTCAATTATTTCGTACCTTGAAAGGGTCATTGATTCAACTCAGTACATAAGCACATTCTAATATAACCTACACTACTAATGAAAGTAACAACAATAGCATATGTTTACAAGGATTCTCAATGTGGAAATATAAAATAGATAGTGCAACATTGTTGAGATTCTTATATCCCGTGGTCTTTATTTATATTTGTCTATCTTTCAGTTTATCTTATGTAATTTTCCATAGAGCTTTTCTCCTATATAAGAGAGCTCTAGGGCTTCGTGAAATACAATTTTTCATTTCTCCTTTTACATGGTATCAGAACGATGGTCCTAGACCGGAGCATGTGCCCTAGAATCCGTCCCCACCAAAACCTTCACGCGCCGTCGTCGAGGCCAGTAGCGCACCGCTATCGCAGGCAGGTTCCTCACGTGCTGCTCGCCTCTCTCGCGCATCCTCGCGCACGTCTACGTACCTAGCGCCTCCTCGCGCACGCACCTCCGTATGTGCCTGCGTGCCCAACGCCTTCTCGCGCACGCACCTCCGTGTGCGCCTCCTCGCGCACTCATGCCTGCGTGCTCGCGCGTCTGCACGCTTGCGCTAGCACGGATAAGCATCTCCGGGTGATGCTCCAGCGACGTACACACTCCCTCACTCCATCGTTCACAGCCGCAGGTGTCTTCTAGGGCTCTCATTTGGTCTTCTAGAGTGTGATCTGATTGTCTAAAGACACCCTAGCGACCCAACGGAGTCTTCAAGGAATGGAAGTGGTTGTGGTTTGAGTCTACACCCACAACCATCTTCCTATAAGTCTGCGTAGGCAATATTTGTCCAGTTTCCAATCCCGATTTTGAGAGATCGTTGTCATCATGTTAGACAACAAAACAGATATTCCATCCCTAGATGCTTTCAAAGGTTCGACACCAATTGTGAAGATGGATGGAGTGAATTATGAACTGTGGGCCATGTAGTTCATGAGTTTAATGCAATGCAATGGCAAGAAGCACATCCTCACGACAGAGAAGCCACGTGACAAGACTGGGATAAATGCCTCATGGGAGGCAGATGATGCATATGTACACGTGTGGCTGTTTGGGACTATTTCCGCAGAGAGAGCCAATGATATTTTAAGTCAGTCTACTACAAAGGCTATGTGGGATATTCTCGCCGCTACATACTCACCCACGAAGAATGAATCGAAGATACTGCAGCTCCAGCACGATATCTTCACATCGAAGCAGAATGGCGCCCCCTTCATACCCTCTATAATTCTTTGAGGGGTATGTTTGAGAAGCTACATGGATACATTCCCTTGACTGCTACGCCGGAGAAGCTCAAAGCATACAGAGACTCTGTGATGATTGGGGTCTTTCTAGCAGGCCTTAACCCTGAGTATGATGTAGCTCGTGCCTAGATTCTTACTGATGCTACCATACCTCCTATGGAGGGGGCATATCGCAGATTGAGTAAACTGTCTATATCCTCTAGTAGTACTTTACAGTCTTAGACATCTTCAACTATGGTTGTGTCACGTGGTAGAGGAAACCCTACACCATATCGTGGTAGGGGAGGCCCTAACCAGAGCAGGGGAGGGGGTGGCCGACCCTGTTAGCCACGCACTTACTGCAACAGGCCAGGCCACTCTGAGGAAACCTGCTATTCTAAACATGGGTTCATGCTTCAACTCGAGTTGCAGAAGATTTGACGAGCTTGTGGCACGACTAAGGGAGATTATGCATGTTACTTATGGATCTACCAGCTCTCCTTCGGGATCCTCAGATGTAGCTGCCTCAGCATTAGCATCTACGTCAGGTATAGCGTATGCCTTTACTAGTTGTTACAGGGCAGACTTGTCGGAATGGATCATTGATTCTGGAGCATCCCATCATCTCTGCGGTGACAAAGTTCAGTTTAGTGTTTTTCGTCCGACTCAACCTGGACGGTCTGTTGTGATAGCAGATGGGATACATTCTCCCATTACTGGTCAGGGGGAGGTACAATTGACTCCCAGAATGAGACTTCATAATGTTCTTTACGCTCCTGATTTTTCTATAAATTTACTATCAATTAGTCAAATCACCAAAGACCTACATTGTCGTGCCATATTTGATCCATCTGCTCTTGTGTTTCAGAATATACTCATGGGCATGGTGAATGGAGCTGGCTGTGAGCAAGGGGGGTCTCTACAGATTAGTGCAATCTCCATATGCCGGTGTCTCTTCTCTTCACATCGGATCTGTTTCTCCATATATGTGGTATCTTCGATTTGGTCATCTTCCTCTACAAAAGCCGAGTCATGTTCTTCCACAGATTTCTCCTCGCTCTACTTTCTAGTGCGAGGCCTGTCAGCTTGGGAAGCATCATCGGTCCACTTTCCAAAGTCATCAAGGTCGAAGTAGTCATAGTCTGTTCGAGTTAATCCATTTTGATATTTGGGGTCCCAGTCGTGTCCCAAATCATCAGGGATACAAGTTTTATCTTGTTACAATTGATGAGTTTTCGAGATTGTCTTGGGTCTTTCTTCTTAAGAACAAGTCTGAAGCTGGTCCTGTTATTTAGTCTTTTATTAATGAAATAAGGAACATTTTCAGCAAAAATCAAGTTTATACGTTCAGATAATGCACTGGAATTTTGCACTACTCAGCTTTCTCAATTCCTTAGGTCTCATGGTATTGTGCATCAGACGTCTTGTGCATATACTTCCTAACAGAATGGGGTGGCTGAACGAAAACATCGCCATCTTCTGGACGTTACCAGAACCCCTTTGATTAAGAGTCGTGCTCCTCATTCATACTAGGGAGATGCGGTTCTAACTGCTTGTTATCTGGTCAATCGTATGCCCTCTTCGGTGCTGGGGGAGAAGATCCCATTCTTGATTGTGTTTTCCAAGAAGGATCTTTTCTCGCTTACACTTCGTGTTTTTGGTTCAGTAGCTTTTGTTCATCAAATGTCTCCTGGTCTTGACAAGCTCTCTCCCAGAGCTGTCAAATGTGTGTTTGTTGGGTATTCTAAGACCCAAAAGGGATATCGTTGTTTTACCCTTTTCGACGAAGGTACTATGTCATTGCTGATGTCACCCTTTTTGAGTCCATTATGTATTTCTCTCCCACAGGTGACAGAGGTCTATATGCCTCTTCCTCCAATCCCCATTACATCTCCACCACCACCTCTGCCGCCACCTCTACCATCTCCTACTTTCTTTCCGCAGGTTTACCAGCGACGGTCCCATGCTCATGTGCCTCCTCCATTGTCCAGCATGCCCGAGGTATGTATTGAACATTTGAATTCTTCTAATGGCACTGGTAATTTGCATGTACAGACTGAGATACAGGATGTCGTAGATACTATATCTTCTATAAATAATGAGGATATGGACATACATATTGCTCTACGGAGGCAGAAGCGGGCTTGCACTATGCATCCTCTTGCTTCACATGTTTCCTTGGATCGTCTTTCCAAGGATTTTCAAAGGTTTGTAGTGTCTTCTGTAGAAATACCACAGACCTATCAGGAGGCGTTGCAGAGTAACCATTGGTGTCTAGCTATGGAGGAGGAGATGGCAGCTTTACGATCTCGTGGTACATGGAGCGTTGTACAAGCTCCACCAGGTGCATCTGTGGTTGGCAGCAAGTGGGTGTTTACTGTGAAACACCGAGCAGATGGCACTGTAGATAGATATAAGACAAGATTGGTTACTCGAGGGTTCACCCAAACCTATGGGATGGATTACTGGGACACTTTTTCTCCTGTTGCACGTCACTCTACACTACGAATCTCTTGTTGTTTTTGTTGTGGTACGTGACTGCCCGCTTTTTCAATTAGATGTGAAGAATGTGTTCTTGTATGGTGACCTGCAAGAAGAGGTAAACATGCAGCAGCCACCAGGGTTTGCTGCTGAGGGGAAGTCCAGTATGGTGTGTCGTTTTCATAAGGCCATATATGGTCTTAAGCAGAGTATGACGTCTTGGTTTCAGAAGCTCTTAGAGTTGACTGAACAAAAGGGGTTCTTCCGATCTTAACAAAAACAAAGTTTGAGGGCTTTTTTTGTTAAGAGAACTCAAAGAGGTACAATTGTTGTTATGGTTTATGTTGATGACATCATTGTTACTGGTAGTGATGAACATGGCATTCAGGTAGCTAAGAATTTCCTTGGACAACAGTTTGTGACCAAGGACCGTCGTACAATATGTTACTTCCTTGGCTTGGAGTTTGCACGGAATCTATAGGGTATGGTTATGACGCAAAGGAAGTATGTCACTGACCTCCTATCTGAGACGGGTACGACAGGATGCATACCTGCTACTACACCAATGGATCCTAATGCTAGGATCTATGATGATGACTTTGAAGAGGTGGATAAGAGATGGTACAAAAAGCTGGTGGGAAAGTTGTTATATGTTACTATTACTAGGTCTGATATATCATTTGTTGTGAGTAGAGTCAGCCAGTTTATGGAGCAGCCCAGACATGCTCACATGGATGCAGTGTGCATGATTTTGAGATACCTGAAATCTTCTCCAGGGACAGGTCTTCTTTTCAGAAGAGATACATCTCTCACAGTTACTGGATGTACAGATGCGGATTATACTGGATGTCCCACGGATAGGAAATCTACCTCAGGCTTCATTCTGTTTGTTGGTAGTTCACTGGTCTCATGGCAAAGTAAGAAACAAACAGTTGTTGCTCGATCCAATGATGAATCAGAATATAGAGCTATGGCCTAATGGAGTACAGAAATGATATGGGTTAAATCCGTTTTGACTGACCTAACTATTGAGGTGCCCCTTCCTAAGCACCTCAAATGTGATAATCAAGCAAAACTGTTCATTGTTAACAATCCAATCTTTCATGAGAGAACAAAACACATTGAGGTAGATTGTCACTACACTCGTGACTTGATCCAGAAGGGGTTGATCTCTACTACTCACGTTACTTCAGGTGATCGGATTGCAGACATGTTTGCCAAAGCACTAGCGAGGGGTCATTTTCATCGTTGTTGTTCCAAGCTAAGCATGATAGACATATATGCTCCGGCTTGAGGGGGAGTGTTGAGATTCTTATATCACGTGGTCTTTATTTATATTTATCTATCTTTCAGATTATCTTATATAATTTTCCATAAAGCTTTTCTCCTATATAAGAGAGCTCTAGGACTTCGTGAAATACAATTTTTCGTTTCTCCTTTCACAACTTCAATAGTTGAGCGACCTATTTTTCGTTTACTTTGGAAACTTACCTCATCCTTCTTTCAACCATGCATTCCCAAATTTTCATAATATGGCACATCAGTTTAATACTTCCGCCATTTGAACATGTTTAATTAGACAGACAAAAAAATCTAATATAATAAAACCTAAATTTGTTATTAAAAATCCTAAATTTGGACCAAATAGATGGATGACAATTCCTAATTTTGCCTTAATTCTTGATTCCATGTTGCATTAACCCCAACCCCACATGCATAACACTTCTCCGGCCTCAACCCCACCACCACCTCAACCCTCTGCCATTGTTTGCACCAGCGCCAACCCATCCTCCAACAACATCACGACCACCAACCATGTTAAGCACCCTCAGATTACCATCCTCCACATAATATGTCACCATCTTCCAACTCACTAAAGGTAACTCTGACTCTCCCCCCAGATAAACCAAAATAATCTCTTTATCGATGATTGTAGATGACCTCTCACCATTGCTGGAAGTAAATGCAAGAAATGGAAATGATCGAAATAACAAAGAGCTCCATCGCCTTGCGAAGGAATAACCCCCACTTCCCTCGAAAAACATGAGGTTCTCCAGTCCGCGAGATTCTGCTCCAACTTCTCCACCAAATGCACCAAGTTTAAGTGACATAGGCTACACCAAACCAAAGGCAGACCTAAATAGTTGTTCCTACATAACATGTACAAGGTCATATAAGTCGCGATCTCCCCCTCCTCTAGATCCTTATACAAGATAAAGCCTCATCATATATATCTTTTATAAGGTTAATGTTAGATTATGCGTCATTTATCACGTAAGATGGGTAAATGGATCCTTCCAAGATCCATTAACCACATCCAGAGTTTAGTCCAACATCTACCAGTTGTGGGACTTGGAGGGTCTGTGGAGGCTATATAAGAAGCCCCAGACCCCCTGTATCAGTGAGAAAGTGCAATGCAACATATGGCCCTTTGAGAACTTCTCCCATGGTTTCATCTTGCTCCTTAGGAAGTAGAGTCCGCATTAAAATCTCGCGTTCTTCATTTCTTTATTCTATTATCTTTGATACGCTTCCACATTCAAGTTTTCTAACATGGTATCAGAGCATGTTGATTTTCTAACATGGTATGAGAGCAGGTTCGACTCTTGAGGAGTTATTTTTCTTCATTTGTTCGAGATACGATTTTGATGTTTAGTTCTTGAAGGTTATTATTGTTCATATATATACGATTCGTTCAAGATCAAGTTCGAGTTCATTTTTTAGGGTTTCTTGAAACCCTAATTTTCAAGCCATCCAATATCCATATTTGAAGATTATTTTTCGGACTCCTGTGAATTGATTCGAGAGATTACTTTCTTATGATTCGTTCAAGATCAAGTTCGAGTTCAGTTTCTAAGGTTTCTTGAAAACCTAATTTTCAAGCCATCCAATATCCAGATTTGAAGATTATTTTTTGGACTCCTGTGAATTGATTCGAGAGATTATTTTCTGAAGATATTGAACCAGAGATCTTGAATTATCAATGCCATTCATGATGGTATTGAACTCCTGTGAATTGATGCAGACTGCAAACAAAACATGGCCGAAGTCCAGATTCCATCGCTCATCCAACGTCATCGCTAGAAGACTCGTTCAGATCTGGAGATCCCGATCTCCTTTGCGTAAGGCGACGACAACCACCAGGCACCAGCCTCGCGCAACACTCCATGCGGTGCGCACTGCGGTTCAGCTTCCTCGATGACCGCCACGACACTCTAGATCGAGTCTCTTGTTCCATGTGGTGCACGACACACCACCATGCGATGACGCAACTCCACCAGCCGCATCTCATTCGCCCCCCTATAGTATTCTCTTCTAGAGGCGATCTTCTTCTCTCCCAATCGGCAACAACGACAACAGATGCCCCATCGAGGGGCAGAAGAATGGTTCCCACGATGGGAACCTTAGGAGGCCCAATGGTCCTATTTTTTAAAAAACGGTTGCTCTTTTTGAGCCCTTTGGGCCGTAATCCAAAAAAAAGGGAAGAGAAGGGAAGATGTTTGGGCCCAAGTGAGCTGAGAGTTTAAAAAATGCCCTGGGTTATTCGGGCCCGTTATTTGGGTCAAGAGGCTTTGTTTTAAAAGAAAAAAGAAAAGAAAGGTGCGTACAAAAAAACCGTATGCAAAAAAAAGAGAAAGCCAAAGAAAAAAATGTGAATGACTTATTTGAGAAAAAAAGAAGAGACAACTAAAAAAATGAAATAACCGAGAAAAGGATTAAATTTTTTGAGAAAGCCGAAAAAATGATTATCGGCTTATGTGATTCATGTTTTCCCCATTCTTTTGTCTTCTTCCAAATTTGTCGATGTCATTGTTTTCCAAGAAGTATGGGAGAAAGGGGGATTATTGTGTAGAGTCATAGGTCTGTTCCAGATTCAGGTGTTAGATTCCGGACCAGCCAGATGTTCAGACTTTACAGTTCCATTTCAGACTCTGCAGATTAGTTTAGAGTCCAAGTTCGAGGCACTCCATCTTTGAGTGACCCATTTTCTTCGAGTTCTCCAGAGAGAGACTTCTTTTCATATGTGCACGCGTTTGCCATCATTTATCGTGATCCCCATCTTTTATTTTGGTCAGAGTTTTCATGTGTTCCATAGGGACTCCAAAGTAGAGAACTCATTCCCTATGCCATGTGGGCTAGGGTTTTTATGTGGTTTCATAAAGACTCCAGAGTAGAGATCCCATTCTCTAAGCCAGTATGGGAGAGACCCAATTCTCCGACGAGGAGATTTTTCAAACTCCATTCTCCAACGATCGTGGACTCCACAAGTATATCTCCACGGCTTTTCAGTTCGGTCCTTTCAGAGATGGAGCAGGTGTCCATATGATGTGGCGGGCCAGAGTTCTCCAGGTGGAGACTCATTTTCAGTTGCAGTGACTCTGATAGGTGCAGTACAAGCACAAGCTCTCCGACGAGGAGATTCAGCTTGACTCACACTCCAACCTGTTTGTTCCTCCTCACCTGCACGACATGAGAAGCAACGTCCTCGACAACAACCGACAGTTGTGCGCGTTGAGTTGATATTGTCTATAGTGTCTTGTAATGTGAGTTTGAAAATTATTTCTGTTTGTCTAAGCTAAACACTGCATGCTCCAGCTTGAGGGGGAGTGTTAGAGTATGCGCCACTTATCATGTAAGATAGGTAAATGGATCCTTCCAAGATCCATTTACCACATCTAGAGTTTAGTCCCACATCTACCAGTAGTGGGAATTGAAGGGTCTGTGGAGGCTATATAAGAAGCCTCAGACCCCCTGTATCCAGTGAGAAAGTTCAATGCAACATATGGCCCTTTGAGGCCTTCTCCTGTGGTTTCATCCCACTCCTTAGGGAGTAGGGTTCCACATTAAAATCCCGTGTTTTCATTTTTTTTATTCTATTATCTCTGATACGCTTCTGCATTCAAGTTTTCTAACATGGTATCAGAGACATGTTGATTTTCTAACAGTTAATGTGCATGATATACGATTTTCTCTTCTCCAAAACTCTCCACAAGATCTCACGTGGAACTGAATCATAAGCTTTCTCCATATCAATAAAAATCATATGGAAGTTCTTCCATTAAACACTATAAAACAACATTGTTCTCATAGACAGTGGATAATTTCAATAATTGAGCAACCTGGTATGAATCCGAATTGGTTTTCTTTTACTTTAAAAACTTACCTCAACCTTCTTTCGATGACACATTCCTAAATTTTCATACTATGACTCATTAATTTGATACCTCCATAATTTAAACAATTTTGAATGTGTTTAATTAGAAGGGCAAAAAAATCTAATTTTATTATTTATAAAACACAAATTTGGACAAAGTTGACAAATGATGATTCCTAATTTTACCTTAATTCTTGATTTCACGTTTCATCGGCCCAACCCCACCCACGTAACACTTCTCCAGCCCCACTCGTACTGCCACCTCAACCCTTAGCCACTGTCCCCACCAGTGCCAACCACTCCTCCAATGCCAGCATCATGACCACCAAATTCAATCCCCTCCTCCGGTACCAATACCTTCCCCCGTCGCACACTCAAAGTTCAATCCTCATGAGGGTCCGACCACCATCCTCGCTACCACTTCAGCGCATCTCTTCCCCAACGATAACCCTTTCAACGCACGCATCACCCCTTCCCCAGCTACTCCCTTCGATAACCCCCCAGTAATGTCCTGAGCTTAGGCCTCGAGGAAATTGATCATGACAACTTGTTAGGTTCTGGTCAGAACGGACCCGTTGACAATCACCCGAAATGCTTAAGTCCAAGTTATCAAATAGTAGTTCTCCACTCATATAACTCCCACATTTTCTGAGTTTCTAATATGTAAATTTTTTTAGGATTTTACAATCACCCTCACTTTTATTCGTAACGTCCTTATTGCGACATGGCCATCACTTACCCCAGTAACAGTGACGGTCATACGCTTCAGATATCCTTTTTCTCCTATCTCTTTGTAGGGTGGCTCCACATGTTGGGTAGCCCTTTCTACTATCAGAGGGAACCTACTCCGATACCATTTGTAATGTTTTGGACTTAGGTCCTTGGACAGTTATCAAGGAAAACTAACGCTGGCATTTTGTTAGGTTCAGGTCATAATGGATCGGTTGACGACCACCCAAAATGCTTAAGCATCAAGTAGTAGTTCCCCCACAGTTATAACACACTCTCACACTTTTTGAGTTTCTGATGTGGGACTAACTTTGGTGTTGTTACACCCTCACTCCAGTAGCCCTGCTGCCCCAACTTCAGCACTCCGCCGTAACGCAACCATGCTCTACTCTCCCTGTTCCACTCAATGTTGTCTCCTCTGCGAGCACGAGCTCCATCGCCATCACATGTTCATCTCATTTCCAACCTGCCATGACCCTTCATCGAGACTCCACCACTAGAGAACCCGTTACCGCCTCTCCAAGATTAGTGATGCCACCTGCAGGGTTGGAGTTTCCAAACCCTAGCTGGATTTGAGGAATTGTCTCCATATGGGTGCTTTTCCCCCAAGAGAATAGTTACAAATATTTCTTGAAAATTTTGTAAGGGTGCCCCTCACAAAAAACCTCATTACAAAATGGTTAAACTTGGTTGTAAGGTGAATGGGAGAGTTTATTCCAGTCAAGGGGTAAAATAATTACAACTAAGCTCCAACAATTACTGTTGAGATAGTTGTATCTCACGGTTATTGTTGTATCATTTCTATTTTCTTTATGTACCTCTCATGTAATTAAATTAGAACTTTTCTCCCATATAAGAGATCTATAGGGTCTCATCTATGCTATGAAACTTATTTTTCCCCAACATGGTATTGGAGCAACGATCCTAGACCGGGGTTCCCATATCCCACCAACCCTAACTCTAACCCTACACGCGTCCCCCTCCCTCCTGCCGCCGTCGGTGCTGCCCACTCTCTCTCTCTCTTCGTCGGCAATGTCACCCACCCTCCCTCCCGCAGCTGCAGGTGCCGCCCACCCTCTTTCCCGCCGCTGCGGGTGCCCTCGAGTGCAGTCCCAGCCGCCCCAAGTGCTCCAGGGGCTGCCGCACACCAAGTCGAGGGTCTACCCTCTCGTCCAGGGGTTGCCACACTGTAGCCCGCTGACCAGCAGCAGCCGGTTCGTCCCAAACTTTGTGGTCCTGCTGCAGTTAGGGAATTTCTGCAGGCTGCTGCGGTCTGATTTTGTTTGGATCTCGTGATTTTTCACATATAAATCACATCTTCCGACTCCTAGGCCACAACAAAAGCAGTGTGGATGGTTGTACGAGTCTACAAATACAACCAAACCTCTATATGATTGTGTAGACTCACTCAGATCGGTCTACACCACAGTTTGTTCCGGATTTTGGCGTTATTATTATGTCAGAAAACAAGGGTGACGTCTTCTCATTGTTCGATGTCTTCAAGGGCCCAGCTCCCATCGGGAAGATGGATGAGACCAACTACGAGTTGCGGTCCATGCAGTTCCGCACCCTTATGCAGTGCCATAACAAGGAGCACATTCTGATGGATTCCGAGCTGACGAACATGATTGAGGCTAATGCGTCTTGGAAGCAAGATGATGTCTATGCTCGCATTTGGCTCTCCGGGACTCTCACCACGGAGATTGCCAACGATATTGTTAATAAACCCACAACAAAGGTCATGTGGGACATGTTAGCAGACACATATGGGCAGGCAAAGAATGAAAGCAAGATTCTTCAGCTACAATATGACATTTTCTCGACCAAGCAGAATGGCCAACCTCTTCATGCCCACTTCTCACATCTTAGAGGGATGTTTGAGCGACTACACAGCTTCATGGCTATTACTACCAGCATGGAGCACCAACTAGCATATCGGAATGCCACTATGACAGGAGTTTTCCTGTCATCTCTTGACTCTGAGTATGATGCAACTCGTACTCAACTACTGACGGCGAGACGATACCTCCAATGGAGGAGGTTTACAGGCAACTAAGTAGGATCACTACATCATCTAATACTATGGTCCGGACTCCCTCTGCCATGTCAGCCTCTTGTGGCAGAGGGGGGACTTCACAGTTTCGCGATCGGGGAGGATGCCAACGTGGCCCATGTACTCATTGCCACCGTCCAGATCATTCTGAGGAGACATGTTATCAAAAGCATGGATATCATGTGTCTGCTCGTGTTGCTGAGCAGACTTAGACTACTTTTGCCCCTGCTCATTATGCACGCTTTGATGACACTATTTCCAGATTACGAGAGATAATGAGCACTCCTGCCGCTTCAGCTGCAGATCTACTGCCAGAGCTTCGTTTAGTTCATCATGTATTGCTTATACGCTTACCAGTTGTAGTTCAGATTTGACTGATTGGATTATGGATTCTGGAGCATCACATCATATATGTGACGATCGGACATAGTTCAGTTCTTACAGGTCTATCCCGCCTGGTAAATTCGTGGTGATTGCTATTGGGGTTCGTCTACCCATTGTTGGTCAGGGGGAGATTGTTCTAGCTCCTACTATGCATCTGCATATTTATATGCTCAAGACTTTCCGATGAATCTTTTGTCAATTAGATAAATTACAAAAGATTTACATTGTCGTGCCATATTTGATCCCTCTTCTCTTGTGTTTCAGGACATACTCACGGGAAGGGTGATTGGATGTGGCCGTGAGGGGAGAGGATTGTACAAGCTTGCCCTACCACCGTGTGTTGAAGCTGCTACTATCCCTTCTTGATATATTTATCCTTTCACGTGGCATCTTCGATTCGGTCATCTTCCTCTACAAAAGATGTGTCATGTTCTACCGCAGATCTCTACTCGTACTACCTTGGACCGTGAAGCATGTCATCTTGGGAGCACCATCGTTCTTCTTTTCCGAGTAGTCAGAGTTGTCATTTTAGTCAGTCATTTGAGTTGTTCATTTTGATATTTGGGGTCCTAGTCGTGTTCCTCATCATCAGGGACACCATTTTTATATGGTTGCGGTGGATGATTTCTATAGATTATCTTGGGTGTTCTAATTGAAACATAAGTCTGAAGCGGGTGCTATCTTTAAATCTTTTCTTATTGAGGCCAAGAATATCTTCTCTGCTAAGGTGAAATTCATTCGTAGGGATAATGCCTTAGAGTTTTCCACCTTACATTTATCTGAATTTTATTCGATCTCTTGGTATTGTTCATCAGATCTCTTGCGCTTATACTTCACACCAGAATGGTGTAGCTGAATGCAAACACCGTCATCTTCTGGATGTCACGAGGATCCTTTTGATTCACAGTCGAGCTCCTCATTCGTTCTGAGGTGATGCGGTTCTCACTGCTTGTTACTTAGTGAACCGCATGTCGTCTACTACTCTTGGAGAGAAGGTTCCCTTCTCGATTGCATTTCCCGAGAAGGACCTATTCTTCATTACTCCCAGAGTTTTTGGATATGTGACTTTTGTCCACAATTTTACTCCTGACCGTGACAAGCTCTCCTAGAGTTGTCAAATGTGTCTTTGTTGGTTATTCTCGTACCCAGAAAGGGTATAGATGTTTTGATCCTATAGGACGAAAATATTATGTTAGTGTTGATGTCACAGTTTGAGTCTATTATGTATGTTTCTCCTACACGTGATAGGTTGTCTAATGTTGTTTTTGGTGAGAAAGTTGTTGTTCCTCCACCTCCATTATCTTTACCATCTGCACCCCATGTTGAGTCTCAGTCTTCTCCACCTCCACCACCTCTACCTCTGTCTACTGTGATGCAGTTCCTACAACGGTTTACGTTCGCATGTCTTCTACTCGTCCCTCTGCTCATGCGCCTTCCCCATCATCCAGCACGCCTCAGGTATGGCACTGGAGATTTGACTGTTACACATGATACTGCATAGGATGAGTCATTACCAGAGATCAGAGCGGCTGATGACTTAGATGTACCTATAGCCTAGAGAAAGCCATGTCGCCAATGTGCCACTTATCCTCTTGCTGCGCAGGTCTCATTAGACCATCTTTCAGAGGACTACATAAGGTTTGTTGTGGGACTCTCCGCTGTTATTATCCCACCAACATATCAGGAGGCCATACAGAATAGCAGGTGGCGACTTGCCACGGAGGAGGAGATGGCCGCTTTGTAGTCGCATGGTACCTGTAGCATTGTCACTGCTCCTCTAGGTGCCTCTGTTGTGGGATGCAAATGGATCTTAACGGTAAAGCAACAGGCAAATGGCGGTGTAGATCGCTACAAGGCAAGGCTTGTGGAACGTGGGTTCACCCAAACTTATGGGGTTGACTACCAGGATACATTCTCTCCAATATACAGACACTTCACATTCTTCTATCAGTTATTGTTTCACGGGACTGGCATCTTTACCAACTTGATGTGAAAAATGCATTTCTATATGGTGATCTCCAAAAGGATGTATATATACAGCAACCACCATGGTTTGCTACTGAGGGGGAGTCACAGAAGGTGTGTAAGCTCCATAAGACAATTTATGGCTTAAAGCAGGGTCCAAGAGCTTGGTACCAGAAGCTATCGAGGTTGATAGAGCAACAAGGGTTTGTGCGGTCCACTGCGTATCACTCACTTTTTGTTCAGAGGACACAGAGAGGTACTGTTGCTATTCCTGTCTATGTTGATGACATTATTGTCACAAGGGGATGATGAGCAGGGCAA